>JAUMJL010000026.1:750000-1235000 GCA_033558185.1 Dromococcyx pavoninus
GATCTTTTTTCCTTAGGGACAGAATCCATCCAAGTAGAGGGTAGCTGCAAGCCCAGAGGAGGAGTCATCTTACACCACACTAAGGTTAAATCCATGTTTCTGTCATGGTCCACACTGCACAGCGGAGCACATCATTATAAATATCCAGCACAAGCTTTCCCTGTGCCAACCCATTCGCCCCATCTTGATCCAATCTCTACCCCTGTATGGAGCTATAAACATGATATCCTGGGACTCTTCTCATTCACATCCCAATAGCTGGAACTTATCTGTCTTTAAAATCAGCTTCAGGAAACAGAAGTTTAAAATGCAATATGCTGGGTCAGGAAATTGTAGCTTTTCTCCCTTGAACTCTGAAAGTGCATCTAGTGAAAAAAGGAGCTACTGCTTGATATTTCCTGCAGATTGAATAAGGAGTCAGATGGTTAAAATGCATGGCTCTGTTTTGGAGTACGTTAACGAAGTAGTTGTTCTCAAGGCAGTGTTTTCGGGAGTGTCTGTGGGCGTTCATTTATATATATATTATGTAAGTGTACATTATATACATATTTCTCTGTCGTAAAATGATAAGTAACATTAGAACCATTTTTGACCAAATTCCTCCTTATGTGGTTAATGGGAGGAGCAGCAATTGTTTCATAAGCAGCGCACTGAGAAGTTCATTTTATGTCAGAGCAGCTTTTCTAGAACCAGTTTTAAAGGTAATTATCAAAGGCAAGCATCTTCTGTCCACTGCTTGTGTCCCTGTGCTGGGTTTGTTGTTTGGCTTTTCTAGGGAAAGAGTTGCTCTACAGAAGGTCATCTTCATGGTGTCACAGTCCAGGGAACTGAAAACTTCCGAGCTAATCATCTTAGAACATCAGTACCATCTTAATGTGGGACTCAGGACCTTCTGGATGCAGGCTGAGAAGCTGAACTAGTCTGCAACCACACCACTTTATTCCTTTTGCTTTAAGCGAGAATAATTTGCCTTTTTTCTCTCATCTTTCTTCCTTGTTGTTTTGCCCCTGAAAACTGTGCGGCAAAAGCAACCTCCAGGGTGGACACTAAATCTTCTGATGCAGGCAGAGCAGTGATAACATCTGAACTGAGGGTGCTTTTCCAGGGCATGCTTGACAGATGTAGCAGGGCCTTTTAGGATTTAGTACTGGAGCATATCTATTACCCGCGCCGCAGCACAGCTTGGCAGGAGCTGTGTGGTAATCTCCCATGAATTCTGTCTGACTTATCAGAGCATCTGAACAGGTTCCTGCAGGATGCAGAGTCACTGCACCAAGTTGGGGAGAGACAGACCATACACTTCGAACTCCTTTAACTCTTGCTGGCCCAAAGCCTTTCCATGCCAAAGCGTTGATTTTCTTTCTGGGAGGAATTGATGACTTTCCTTCTCTCCTCCTCACACTCCCCCTTTTTTGTTCCTACTTCCCCCAGTGTATGATTTCAAGGAGCAGAATCTAATTTCTACATATCTGAGAAGCTAAGTGTAATTGCTTTAATGGCGTGGCAACCTGCCTATTTCTTCAGCAGAATGTAGTAAATATGATACATGTGGTGGAATTTAAGCTTTCGTTGGTTGCAAGTCCAGGACTCTGTTACATATAGGAGTGTGTGCTAAACAGCTTTACTCCCTGCCTTTGCTGTATGTGTTTTATCTTGATCTTACTGAGCAGAGTATTTAATGTTCTGTCTTCATCTGTGATAACAGGTACCTTGGTGTTTTGTATTTCTCATGTATATATACACCCATACACACGCGCACACACACACATATATATATTAAAATCCACCCCACCAAGATTGATAACAAACACAAAATTGTTTAGATCACAGATTAAACTTTAATTTTGGAGTTTTGCTTTAGGGTTAAAATTAGCTTCAGAGTGTGAGTTGCATAGGAGGCGCTGTAATTTGTTTTAAGGATAAGGCCTTCGGGCTGCTGTGCATAAAATGAGCATGATTCCTTATTCCCACGGTTGATTTTTGAATGGAAGTGCAATTAGAATTTTTTCACCCAGAAGCACATACAGTACAGAGCAAAGATAATACCTTGAATGCATATCAGCTTGGGGAACTTCTCCTGGAATTTTATTTATTGTTCACCTAGTGCTAATTCAAAAAAGATCCATGCAAACTCTAACAATACACTTGCTCTTTAATTTGGAGTCTAGTGTGTTTGTAGAGACTCTTGCAGGGGCTTTATTATTACCGAGTGAGGTTTCAATGGTGAATTTTAATGTCAGACACAGAAATGTGCAACCAGTTATTTTTGATAGAATGGAAACTATTACAACCAAAACACTGATATAGCAATGGTATCTGTTAATCCTCAATTGCTGCAGATATTTTCCTGTCACACCAGGAAGCTGTACTGCTGACTGGTATTGAACAGCCACCATCTGCATATGAGAGATATGTAGATGATATTTTTTCTGATTATCAATGCTGATCACATTCATCTTCCACTGGAAGAACTGAACAATCGATACTCACAGAATATTCATTTAACCTATGAAAGAGAGGTGAATTCCTGCATCAAATTTTTGGATGTCTTGGTCACTAAAGAGCCAGATTCTGCCATATTCACTGCATGATATCAAAAAGATATTGCCTCAGGTAGACATATGTTAGACATCACCTTAGTCACTCTCCATGAAAAGAAAGTAGGAAGCAGAAATTGATATCATAGTTTGGGAAGTATGCTATCTTAAAAGATTTGCTATTTATTAAGAGAATTTTTCAGAAAGTTATATGTGTGGCTTCCTGTGTGCATGAATACAGGAGCTCATCTAATAGTGCTCCAGATATCAACCTGAATTTGGGCTATTTATTACACATACCTGGCCTGTATTGGAATCCAGATGGGCCTGGATGTATGTGCAAAAATTCCAGTACAACAGGAGCTGAATTGCATTAAGATTTTCAGAATCCAAGAAATACCAAGGGGGAGTATCATTTAGGCAAATTACCATAACAATATTTTTTTAAAGGCAAGAACATTCTTCCCCCAAATTCTGCTTTTGCAGCAAAGTCCCAACATGCTTTGCAAAGACCACTCTCTCATCTCAAAAGCTTTCCCCATTTCAGTGGCCAATGCAGTGGGCAAGCAAAATGAAGTAGTGAACAAACAATCCCTGTTGTAGGAAGAGATTTTGGGACATGTCTTGTGGACGTACTCTGTGGGCACACATGGCCTTGCACGCATTGCTCCTGGAGCTGGGAAGCTTAGTAGAGCTCCCAGCAACACCAAAACCTAGCCCATAGCCATTTGTTTCATTTGAAAAAGAAAGTTTTTCTCCCTTTTTGAACAATCAAAGAACTTTCTGACATTTATTTTGATGGGGGAAAAAATAAATCTATTCACTTATTACAAGGACCAGGAAGCATAAATCCAGGTTTGCTCTCAGACACCTTACACACAAATTGTATTCAGGTAAATGGTCCCTAAAAACGCCTTGATAGTACAATGTACATCACAGGTGCTAGAAAGGAAATGTAAAACTCTCCATTACCAAGGATAATATAAAGAAAGAAATGTATTTTCATTATACTCCCATAGTTTCAAAGTATCTCAAGATTTGATTCAGGTCCTAAAGATATTATGAGGCAATATCTATGTCACCTTTGAGTCAACTACCATGTCTTGACACTTGATCAGTCTGTAAAATCTCCTGGAAGACTCAGAAATAAACAATTTTATTCCTCAAACAAGAACTTGTGCAGCAGTGTGAACAAGAATGCTTTTTTCTCCTCTAAATATGACTGCAAGTCCTGTAATAGATTTAATTAGAACATCAGGGTCAAATACAACATTTTTTTGCAATCTCTTTTAGAAATATGACCTAGATTAAAAAAAAAAGAGGAGAAAAGTACCTGACAAGGACAATTTATGAAGATTCCAAGAAATTGTGTGCATTGAGGGCATCTTATCAATGCCAGTTAGAACAGGGAGGCATTTAAACTGAGATGATGAATAGGTTTTTAAGTTTATGCCCCCACTTTTACATGTGCAAATGCAGGTGTGTTAGGCTGTTGGTTTTCCTACCAATTTCTACATCGTCTTTCCACTTCTGCTTGTACTAGAAAACTCCGTTTCCAGGAATAGGTTTATTGGTCACTGTACCTATGGAGGTTTATTTGGTTTCATCTTAAATGGAGATTTTAAGCAATGGTTTTGAATCACAAACATTGCTACTGAAACTACTGGAAAAACTGCAAAGAACTTTAAAATAGTACTACTCATTTTTTGGTCAGAAAATTGGAATGTTTTTGCCTTTTTTTCGTAAATACTGACAGCTTGGGTCCAAAGGGGAAATATTTTATCTTGTTCTCTTTGGGGCAGTTGTCATTGGGTTTTGGTATTTTTTTTTTTTAATGACAAGTATTTTTCTCAAGCATCCAAATATAGTGAATGACTTCTTCCTCTGGCCTAATATAACAGGAGGAAGATAATATGTGTGGAAGGGCAAAATCAATCTACTTTAACTAGAGGGGGAAAAAAAAAGAACAGCCAAACGATTTTAAACACATTTTGAAACACTGTTGCTTTAAAGTAGCCTCTGGGTATATGAAGGAGCAAAAAGATCACAACGGACTATCCGTCCCCTTAAGAGGGGCTGCCCCAGTTAAGGAGGGGCTGTAGGCTCACCCTAGCCATGGAACAGAGAGCTCAAGTGTTGATGCAGCTCATTTGGCTGAGCTGCTTCAGGAGTCATTGCTCTTCAGGTTCCTACTTGCTGCCACAGTTGAGGACAAAAATATGTTAAGATAAAGTTAAGTATCTGCCCTGGACCATAACATGAAAAGTGAGTTTTAAAAAGCTAAAGAGAAGAACTAGTACGCTAGTAAGAACCAGCATGCTGATGTTTCTGCTGTAAACAGAACATCCCACAGGTAATGGCTCCATGTATTCCCACCAAACAGAGCACATCTCCATTTCCAATTCCACAAACCACCTGGTGAATTAAAGGAATAACTTGATTAATGCTGCCAGTAGAGGGAACTGATGCACATGTGAGTAGAAGCAGCAGCATTTCTTCAGGGGAAAAAAGAAAGGAAATTTAAAAATATAAACACAAGCAAATCCTTTGTCCTTCAAGAGGAGGTCAAAGGTACCATTTCCAGCTCACACCAGTCAATGGCTGGGGAGCAAGAAGGGGAGGGCCTAGTGCTGTTTCCTTATTTGTTATTGAGGAGTGCCAACTCCTTAAACAGCATTATTGACGGAGGAAGGCACAAAGGTGGCAGTACGTAAACATGCATCCACAGGGCTTTAAGAAAAGAGATTTTTTGATTGTTTGTGGTTTTTGAGACCTCTTGACTTGGGCTATTTGAGTCAAAGTAGCAGTCGTTTTGTTTTTTCTTCAGTTTCTTTGCGTACTGTTCATCTTTAAACCACAAAAGGGTTAGCATATCGAGGCGAGCTGCTAATGAGCCGAATGATGCTGCAGTCTTGAGCACTGTTTCTGTTTTCTCCTAGTGTGTGCAGCAATGCAAAAAGCAAGGGGCAGGTCTAGAAGGTCAGAGAAAGAGAATTGGACAATATCAAGAGCAAAATGTATACACTTTTAATGACCGTAAGGAAATAAGAAAAAGGGTGATATTAAATAAGACTTTGATAACATAAAACACTGACCAACACTGAATGTAATTTTGGAAAGGTTCTACACAAAGTTGTTATTGCTGAAGTTACTGTGTTTGGAAGCAGCTTCCAAACCTAGAGAGAGAGGGGAAGATGAATAAATGAACAAAAATGGACTGCAGGAAATTTGGTGAATTCATTCACATTTTAGAGAAATCCACTCTGGCAAAAAGCCTAACTTCAATTGTAGCCATGGATAGTCCCTTTGTAATCCTTTTTTTTCTGAAGTTTCAATGAATGCCTTTATTTTTTGGTATCTGACATTCATTTGAGCATAGAAAAGAGACAAGTAGTTTGAGTGAAGCTCAAACCTTTTTAGGGTAGCATCTATGCTTATTTTGAGGAGAAGAGTCATTTCTAGTTTTGCTAGTCGAACACTCTAATATTTCTTTTTGAGGATGCATGAAACCGGGAGTAAGGACAGATGAAGAAGACAAAACCAATAACATCGTCTCCTGCTTCGTAATATTAAAACCCAGCTCAAATTACAAACCTTTCTTCAGGTTCTGAAATACTGGGGCAAATGGTTTGGAGCTTTTTGTTTTCTGTGGGTTTTTTTCTTTCCTTTCCCAATTCAGGTTTCCGGATAGGATTGGAACTGAATGTGCCAAAAATACCAGGATAGAAGCTGTTCTCATGGGTGTTTCCATCTGGAATCTAATGTAGAAATGCCAGAAATCCTGTAGGAAAACCTGTTCTCATGTGGTTTCCTGCCCGGTTCAACGTTTTTGATATGTTGGGAGAGTTTGGATTAGCAGCAGATAAGCAGAGAAACTGGATCTGAATGCCAAAGTTTTTTGAAGTTTATCCGTCCCCACTGGAAGTGTTATGAGGCCTATAGGCATAAAGTATATAGTTTCTCCCCTGCTGGGTAGGGTTTAAAGCTGGCTGCATAGCAATAAACAAATGCATATATATATTCATGAATGAGTAGGGCTTTGCTCTTCACTTCTTTGCAAGGCTATTTTAACCAGCTCTGCTATTTGAGATAATCTTCAGTTATTTGTACAAATATTTGTATGTTCAGAAAGTTTTGTGAATCTTAGCAAGAATGCACACCTGGAAAGTTGTTTTGCAAGTGTTTGTTTTTCACCACTTCCTATTTATTATTCTCCATTTAAATTTCTTGATGTGAGTGCATGGAGGTCTGACAAGCTCAAGGAAACCAACAACAGGTTTCTTTGGGTAGAGTGCAGAGACCTAGCCTAAGAGGTATGGCACTTCCTTTCCCAAATTCTGGTCCACGTGTACCAGCAGATAATATCTGGGCCCTGGAAATCCTGATCCTCTCAGAGGTGAGAGGATCATGAGCAGCCAAGTCGTCTTGTCTTTGTGAGGTGGGACTCCTGGCTGCAGCCAAGAGTGAAGCTTATTGGGAGCTAGGAGAGTTTCCTCTGGCTCTCATGAAGTCCTCATTTTTTTGGCTGTCATTTTAAACCCTTTTCCATTCATCTTCTGGGTGCTGCTGCAGTGGGGCTTTCAAAGTCTTGTCTGTCTGTCTCTCCTTGACCCTGCTGCTATAGCTTACTGTTCCTAACTTCAGGTGAGCAGTCATATGCTGACCTTGACCAGCTAGCAGAGGCCAACCCAGCCGTGTTCTCACTCCCTTTTCTCCGCAACACAGGGTCCTGCTGGGGAAAATAGGTGGAAAATCTTGTGGGACAAGGATGATCGCTTACCAATTAGAGACATGTGCAAAGCAGATTTGACTTAAGGAAAATGAATTTATTGCCAGTTACAATAGGTTTGGATAGTGAGAAACGGAGGCAAATTAAAACAATACCTTCCCTCGCCAAAACCCTGCTTTCTCCTAGGCTTAACTTTACCATTTCAGCCCCAATAGCCTGTCCTGAGTGGCTCAAGGCAAAGAGGAATCAGGGGCTGCCCATTCCCCGTAACAGCTCCTCTCTGCTGCTCCTTCCTCTACACACTTTCCCTCTTGCCCCACCATGGTGGTCTCTGCTCTGGGCATGGAGCACCACCACTGACCATCTCCCATTCCTCTTCCTCTCCCCTCAAGGCTGCTTCTCACACTTTTCTCTTCACTATTTCTTTTCCCCTCTCACACTTTCTTTTCCCCTCTCCTATTTTCTTTTTTCCCCCTCACATTTCCTTTCCCCCCTTCCTCTTTGCTGCTGGGCATCATTTGGTCCTTTTTAAAAACTGCTTCTCCAGAGGTGCCTCCAGCGTGGCTGAAGGGCTGGGCTGTGACATGGGAAGGGGCTGTTGGAACCAGATGGAACTGACTGGAAGTGGCCATACCACAGATTAGACATCAGGAAAATTCTTCACCAAAAGGGTTGGCAGGCACTGGCACAGGCTGCCCAGGGAGGTGGCTGTCACCATCCTTGGAGGTGTTTAAAAGACAGGTAGATTAAATGCTCAGGGATATGGTTTAGTAGTGGACAGGTACATTGGACTCGATGATCTCAAAGGTCTGTTCCAACCAAGTGATTCTGTGAGTCTACGCCCAGAGGTGGGCAACTCCAACCTCTTCTTACAATGTGGCCTGATGCCTGGGCACCCACTGCCGGTATGGCCACAGAAAACTTTGTGGGCAAGAGATGGTCCATTCTGGTTATTAAGTGGACCATCCAGGAAAAAGGGCAGCTTCTAGGAGAAGCAAGATCCCACAGGCAGTGTCCCTGCCTTGCCTGGGTGCTGGCATCATACTACCCCCACTCCAGTGCAGTGAAACTGTGCTGGTGAAGTGAGGTGGCTTCCTCAGGTAGCACCTGCTGCAGGCAGTGTGCTGAGGAATAAAAGCACTTCCAAACTGAATTTGAAAATCCAGCTTTTTTCACCAAAGGCCGATCAGTTCAGCTCCGATAACGCCCCAAGGGTGGAGGGGACTTCAGCGTAATAGCAGGCAGAGGGAGGCTAGTTTGCTGTGGTGGCCAGGTGCTGAGACCAGGTGTGAGAGACCTTTGGGAGTACACAGAGAGGCCATTTTAAACTTTTTTTAAAGTTATTTTATTGTATCTCGTGAATCAGGTGTAGCCTCTTTTGATGCTAAAGCATGGAATCCTGCAGATCCTCCACTCCCGACACCTCCAGAAATTGAATTTCTGCTGAACAGAGCTCTGACACATTTAGTCCCTTATATGGAGCTCCTTTTATCAGAGCAGTGGTAGGTGAACACACGCTGTGGGACTTTCTTTTGCTTAATGCCGTTCTGTGCAGCGACTACGTATAGAAATCTCCCCTTTTCTCTCACATGTGTGGTATGAAGGAACAAATACACACCTGAGAGCACAAGTATTATGTTTGCACAGGCCAACACTTTAACTTCCAGAAAGCTGCTTATTTTTGCAGCTCCCTCTCTTTTGAGATCCGTCTGTATTGCTGTCTTCCCCTGCCACAGACAGGCATTAACTCCCTGTATCAGCCGTCAGTAGTGATCTGTGCAGAACGAACGTCTGTATTAAGTTTGCAGAGCTAGACAAAATGTTTACCACAACTATTTAATAGGGAGATCAATAGCAAGTGACTCTCTGTTTGTTTTAAAGATACAAAATTGGTTGCAGAGTGAAACCTTTTCAGAAAAAAAACAAAAACAACAGAAAAACCAACTCTGACATTACTCCACCTCATTATAGCAAAGCAGGGGGAAAGAGCATTCCTGAGTACTTGCTCAGATTTATTTTCATTATACTGTTATTAGGGAAAGGGAGCATTAGATGGCTGTTGTCACTGGGAGACCCTCTTCCCTATAAAGCAAGTGTGCTCAATGGTTCGAATGGAGGTATATTGATTTATGGCTGTCAGCTCCTGCCTGACAGTGTCCTGACGAGTTCTGCTGGTAGAAACTTGTTCAAGCTTGAAGTGACACTTCTGCGCTGCTGGTTTTCCTTCCCCAGAGAGGAAACTGCTCTCGACTGTCCTGATTCTGGTGTCACGCCGAATTCCATCTAAGTGTATTTCTTTGCCTGGGGTCTGACTTGCTACCGGAAGCCAATATATTAAATCACTTCCCCAAATTACCATATTGGCTCCTCGCTTAGGGGCTGTTTCAGACCACTGGTTGGCCCACGTAATGCCTGATTTGGAAACTGGTAGCATCTCCAGTTGGTATCTGACAAATTCTGTCAGTTTGAGTCTGGCACAAAAAACCTACGGAACGTGGGGAAAAGGGGAAAATGGATTATTTTCCATTTTCTGGAAGATAGATGCAAAATGCTGTTTTATTACATGTATGCAAAATAGATATTAGCTGTTTTTTCAGGAAAAAATGAATTGGGAAATTATGGCTTGTTTTAATTAAGATTGGTAAAACTCCCCAATTCTGTAATCCTTGATCTTGCAAAAATATATGCATGTGCTTAAATTTAAGCACGGTGCTACCCCTCCCCTTGTATTTAGAAGCATCCCTTAATAATTGGAAGACTGGTTTTATACCCTAGCTTTTCAGACAGCTGGTGGTTTTTTCCCCATCATCTTCACCTCCTAAAATGTTATGATGTAGCAAATTAGCCATTTCTCACCGTTTATTCTGAAGAACACAAATAAGTGAAATCTGTCTCTGAAAATTAGTGCTGCAGGCATGTGAAATAAATGGTAGTCTAGATGGCAGCAACCAAATGAATATGTTTTGCAGCTTTTAGGTGAGAAGAAGGTGGTGAGCAAAATAGAGCGGGAGGAGCTAAATAATCTGGCAAATATTATGTGTGAAACATAGGGAAGACTCCAGAAGAAAGGAGATATGAATCATCGATTGTGGAAGAAGATGGAGATCTGTCCGAAGTCTTTAAGTACATTTATCCCATTACAAGTTTCTTGTACCTTTTAGGAACACAACCCCTTTGCAGTTTTTTAGATTTTTTTTTTCTGTGCTGTAAAATGCACCACAATCCCTTTGGTAAATAGTTCCAATGATAAATTAACTGTCTGTGAAATTTGTGTTTTCTCTGGCTTCAGCTTCCAGCATTGGGTCTTTTGACAACTGTGCCTCCTGGAGGGTAGTGTCCCATAGCATTTATTTTTTGTGACCTGTGTCACCATAAACTGTGACACCTTTTCTTTGATAAGCTTTAAGGATGGAGATCTTTGAATTGTTCACAATAAGTGCTTTGACCATTCTTTTTCCTCTTTGAGTCCTTTACAATTAACCACTTTCCTGCCTGAAATTTTGCCTTTGGGTTTGCCTATGTATTCCTGTAGCAGTTGCACCTTTGCCAAAGGCGCAGAGAGGACAACATTTCTACTTCTCCTTGAAACTACTCTCTTTTTATCTGAGGTCTGCACTAGGCTTTGTGGCTACCAGACTGCAGGGAGATTTTATGGTTGTCTGATAATAACCGCCATTTTGGCGTTGTTCAGGCAAGTAGTTGTCTTATGCCATTCTTGACACTCTTCGTTCCTGACTGGATGACAGTGTTGTGTCGAGGTGCATATTGCTTGTTTTATAGTTTGCCAAATGGTTTAGAGTGCTTTGTGTGCTCTTTGATCTGGCACTCCTGCAGTCTCCCCATCACCTGCAGAATTTATTAACAATGATTTTATTCTGGGGCTTTTTTTTCAATCATTGATTTAAAATGTTAAATAGCATGAGACTAAGGACTGGTGCTGCTGGCCCAGATAAAACTATTCCTACTCAATTTTCAGACTTCTACTCACAGCTGTATTTTTTTAATCTAAGGTACCAGTTTTAATCCATTTTAATTTGTGCTTGTATAGTTTGTATCATTCTACCTACTGAGGCAAAACAGCATGGAGAAGCTGATTGCATGCCTTATAAAAATCTAAGTTCAGCATACCAACATTTTCACCTTTGTCAACCTGATCAGTGTTCTCATTTAAAAAAAAAAAACAAACAAAAAATGATGCAATCTATTTCCTATAAATCCACAGTGCCGGAAGATATTTGTATTTGCTACTTTTCTATTGTAATACATAATTTTTGGATTAACCATCCCATTACCTTGCCTGAGATCAAACTGACAGTCCTTGCAATACCTAGAGGACCACATCTGCTTGGTCTAAATCTTGGAGAAATGTTACTTTGCTTTTGTCCTCTGGAATACTTTAAGTCCCATTGAGTCCCCATGGGGTGGAGAGCTTCCATGCCTGTCCTTTGAAAACTCTTGATGTACATTTTCCAACTGACTGACTTCAAAATACTCTCTTTTCTAGCTGCTGTTTTAAACTCTGTTGACTCATTGTTGGGATTAAGTGTGATTCATTATTTTTAGAAAATATGCAAATAAAATCTATTTCCCAAATATGGAAGACAGGTATTCACTGAATTCTTATATGTTTTCTCATTGTTATTACATTTTTGCTATTTTCCTCCAGTAACAGATGACAACATTTTTGTTCTCAATATGCTTTTCAAAGTCCCAGATATCCTTTCCTCATTGATTTAATTTTTTTTTTCCTTTCTGGCTCCCTTTGTCAATTTCCTACAGTTATTAGCTTTTGGTTTATAATTGTTATTATCAGTTTTTCTTTATATCATTAGTTCTTTGTGTTGAAATAAATGTGTTTTCTTTCTATGTCTACTTTTACACTAAAAGTAATTTTTAAATACTGTCAGTTTCTTTCTTGGTTGTGCAATTGTGGCTTTTGAAATCTGGGAATGTATTCTTAAGTCTATTCTGATTACCATGAAAGGGTTCCTCTGTAGCTGATATTGCTCATAATTATTTCAGCGTTGTGATAATGATTTTTTTTCCACAGCAGTTCTGTTTGTGAATGTACAGAAGCTCCATAAACACGCACATTACTTTGGACTTGATTTTATATATTGACAACAAATATGATCACGTCATGATCACTGGCATTTGAGTAGCCATTAATTTTTACATCTGGGATCAGTGTCTCTGTATCTGTCATTAGGCAGTCTACCCCAAGCTGGGTTGAGTTAGGAAATTGGCTGCCTGTAATTTTTTAAATTCTGAGGACTTCTTAGTGCTAGTAGCCTGAGAACACCAGCATATGCCATTCAGATTGAAGTCCCATATGTTAACACAGCTTTTTTTACCAGCACATGATAAAAAAGTCTTTAAAGAAGCTGGTCATTCTGTTTTTTTCACAGTGTTTTGGTGGTGTGTAGCAAGCACCAAATAGCTCACTGCCTTCTAGTTTATTTGTAAGAATGTAGGTCTACCTGCAGTCAAAATCTTTGATGTCTGATTAGCACAGGCTTGCAGAGGTCATGAGATTTTGAGACTGTGCACCATACCCTTTCTTTTTGCCCACTTGAGCTCTCTGAGTTGGGTTGTAACCATTCATTTTTACTTTCTCATCATGTGAGTTTTCCCAGTAACACCAACCAAGTCAAATTTATGCTTATAAATCAGCAATTCTAATTCTTCCCGTTTATTACCCGACTTGTAGCAGAAGTGCATAGGCAATTAAATCATTTCATCCCTTTGTGTAAGTGGATGCTTTTGCAATTTTGTTCTCAACAACACGATTTTGCACTACAACCAAAACCTTCACACCATTTACCTAGGCAATGATTACCCATGCAGAATTTTCTGACTACTTCTGTTCACAGGACAGGAGGAGCCTTATATTATCATATACATTCACTTCCTTCTGCTCAATTTGACCAGTTACCTCAATGGAGATATTTTCTACGACTTCCTTGACAGAGATGGACTCACTGTCTTTCCCTATTCTCTTTTCTTGGTCCTTCATATAAAGTTCCAGATTTGTGTTTAAGTATTTCCCCGTTTTTCCACCTTATCTAGTCCCTGTGTTACCATTTTCATTCTTTCTCACAGGGAGTAGCTAGGCTTCCAGAGGAAGATTTTTCAAAACTGTTATACTTTATTCTTCGTTGTATCTGTGATTGCAAGTCCAAACCACAGTTTTGTTTCTTTTGGCTTCACTAGCACATGCACATCATTCTGCAGAAATCTTTTTCAGAAGATGAGAAAATAGATCCCATCCACTGCTGCTCAGAGCCACGCTTGTGCTGCCAGCCAACACTGCCTTGATGTCCTCTGAAAATGGAAGTTTCTCAGATATCTTCTTCAGACTTACTCTGCAATTACTCTGTTTGCTGGTTCTCTTTGCCTGCTCTGGAGTTTGCCTGGCAATTGAAGGATCAATTAAGGGGAACTGCATAGTGCCAGCCTGCCCCCCACTCCGCCCCCCAGTGATGAGTAAATCAAGTCTGACTCAAAATTTGAGCCAGGATCTCCTCACATGGGAAAACAAAAAATGGATGTCTCTTACCTGGCTTGTCTGAGGGTCCCCAAAACTGTCCTGTGCCCAAACCAGAGACAAAATAAACAGCAGGATCAGACATGTGACTCACTGAGGTTTTTAACCTGAAAGTACTGGAGTCTGTACTGTATCCTCTGAAATACTCCTGTTTACAGCTCCTGAGGCAGGAGGAGATGTGGAGCTTTCAGTGTCAAACTGAAGTGGTCTTTACAAAGTTATTCGCTGCATCAATATTGTGGAAAATAATGATTTTGCATTTGTCCCTTTAAAATGCTGTTCTTCCACAGTTAGCCCAGCAAGATGACTTCCCAAGAGCTCTCTTCAAGTGGTAAATCAAGCTGTCCCAACTACAGCAGCCTAAAGAGGGATGAAGACCGGTGACTAATACATTGCAAAGGGGGCCAAGTTAAGTCTGATTGTGCTTTGTTTAATGTGATAATTAAAACAACTAACTCTCCATTAAGTGGCTGTTTGTGTGGGGATCACCGGGCAGATACCACCCTAGTGAAGGGCTGTATCGGCCTCCATGCACCAGTGATGAGCTCAGGCTTGCATCTTTCTAATCTTGAGTTCTGTCTTTTTGACCAGGCTTGTTGTAAACTGTGAAACGATATGGATCAGACCAGCACTAGGGAGGCTTTTCTCCTCACCTGGCTTTGAGTTACTTATGTGCTTTTTAGACTGAGATTGTCTGACACAGATTTATGGGAGCCACAGAGTTCGGACTTTACATGCAGGTATGGGGCATGGGCTCCTTTAAATGCCAGAATAATAGTAAGGACACATTAAAACCAGAGAAAAAGACAACTGCTTGGCGTCATCTCTAATAGGATCCCTTCCTGCATTGCCTGCCTTTCCAATACGTGGTTGACAGGGTGACATGAAAATCAGTGACCTTCATCTGGATGGCTGGGGCACCCAATGGCCTCCTGAGGCATGGACAGTCTGCAGGTGTCCTACGCCTTTCTTCTGTGTATTCATTTCTGTCTCTTTTTTTTGCTTTCATTTTTTTTAATTTATTTTGTGCCCCTACCTATATATTTTTTTCATCTTTATCTGCGTCAGTAATGCCTGCAGGCTTTGCCTGCAGGGTTAGGCTCAGCAGAAGGAGGTGTGACCAATAATCCCTTTGCTAAGGGAGTTCCAGCTGCAGCCAGGGGCACGCACACCACTGGTGAGGGAGTCCCAAGAGCCATTCACAGTTTTATTCTCAGGGTTTTGGTCACAGCTGCTGTGAAACCAGGTATACAGCTCTCCTCACACACACGTTGCTTTCTCTATGAAAGTGATGACTGTGTTTGGACCCATGCTGCTGAGAGTATATTTCACTATAAAATCACCCATCTCTTTGAAATGGCAGAGGGTTGTATTTCTTTTAAATCATATCTAAATTAGCTTGTGAAAACCTGAAATATATCTGGGCAAATCAGATTTATGTGAAACAAGAAAAATATAATAATTTGGAGGATATTAAATTGAAGGTTTGATGCAGTTGTTCTTGGGCTTAACAGATGCCTGGAAAAATGGGTTTTAGATCACTTTCAGAGATTCACCTTTCTTTGCTGACAATCAGAGAAAAGGGACAAGAGGCTATTACTTGTGTTTGTTCCTAAAGCAAATCACAGTTGATAGGTCCAACTTTAGACCGATAGGCCTTGACAAGTTTCCCTTCAGTTCTTTCTTGTGTGCAGTTTTAGAAATCTTTGAACAGTGAGAAGCACAAAAGGTAGAAAGTTAACAAGACTCCATGAGGCTGTGAGATGGTACCTGACAAGGGAGGAGAGGCGCTCCTGCGAATAAAATAGGTGACATAGAAGAAGGTTTTGTGCTTGTCTGAGAAACAGTGAATGTTGCTATGGGTCGGGAAGATTGGGTCTGCTTAGACATACAGGGTTCATAGCGAAAAGTTGGGTTTCATTAGTTAAATGTTTTCAGCAGGTTTCTTATCATATTCAAACACGTAATTTTAAATTGAGTTTATTCTGAGAAGACAATACTACAACTCCAGAATTTTGTTGGGGAGCTGGGAGGTGTTTTGATTCTATTTGGGGTTATGAAACAATTGCTAGGGGAGGAGAAAAGCCCTTGTTTTAGCACTCTAAAGAAAAGATATCTTTTTCCACTATCCATCTCCCTTAAAAGAACTTTGAGGTTCTGCTTTTGCTCTCCAAACCCGTGTAGGTAATTAGCGTCAATGATTTGTCCTTAAGCAGCTTTGGCCTTGCATTCAGAGAGAAATGTGGTTGTTTTAGGCTTAGTAAGTGTGCTCTAGGTTTTGATCCTTAGCTTTTGTTTTCTTGTTTTTCATATTGATTGTTCCAATTTGTATGCAGTTTTGCTCTGTGGGTTGTTGATCTGTTTTGTTTCTGTTCTGTTTTTCAATGGCCACAGGTTTTTAATTTTCTGGTTTCTTCTTAGGCTTTCAGGTTTTGATCCAATGCATATTTTCCAAGATATTTTTTTCTCACTTTGGCACCACTGTTGTGTGATTGTGCTGTTTGCCTCTTCCTTCCTAGAGACAATGTTAAGAGATATCATGAGAGGGATATCGCATCCCTTCCCCAGAATTTTATATAGAGCACTGCACTGAGGTCAGAAGTTGCATTCCCTGGCCTGTGGATTTTCCTTGGCTGAAAGATCCAAATAATAATGCAGATGGTAACTGTCTGCTTTGTGGTTTTTTGGGAATATGTTCCAAAATACATCCTTTACCATGGTAGCTTTTGCAAGGCTATAATGTATTGAAAAGCACTGGGATATTGAAATCTTCTTAGTGGAAAAACATTAACACTTAGTCTGGAAAAAGTGGAAGACCCTTTGGAAACCATGCTGGCTAATATTCATTTGGTGGGAGGCCAGTGCAAGGGAGCTTCCCTGCCCTCCTCCACAACTCTGGTGTCATTCCTAGGCAACTCCACAGGAGCAGCTTTATTGCTCGTGAGCTTTAGCTTGTTGGGAATACAGTGCACAGTGAGGCAGCAAAGAAGTGTGGAAGACAACATGTGTGGCTTTGGAGAAGAAAGAGTTTGAAAGAAGAGGAAAATGCCTCTGAGCATGGGGCCACTGGCCCATGATCTGATATTCCCATTCCTTCCTATTCTTCTCAACTGCTTTCAGATTTTCTAAATCCCCTAGAGGGTACAAAGCAAATGACGTTACCTCTGCTGGGGTACAGTTCAGAGCACAGTTAAACCACTATTAAGTCAGAAACAGGTCTGGTCCTTTTAAAGCCCGTTATCCTGAACATTGTCACAAGGGTAGGCAGCTTTGTAGCCTGCCTAGTCCATCAACATTCGTGCTCTCTGGCCGTGAATTTGAGAAAGGTGTGCCAAGAGGACTTGACAAT
This sequence comes from Dromococcyx pavoninus, assembly GCA_033558185.1. Lineage (NCBI taxonomy): Eukaryota > Metazoa > Chordata > Aves > Cuculiformes > Neomorphidae > Dromococcyx > Dromococcyx pavoninus. Next base: position 767,163 of record JAUMJL010000026.1, read on the forward strand.
ACTTCAAAAACTAACTGCTGAAAATCTGGAAGCTCTAGTTTTCAAGTGAACGCCTGTTGGCCAGAGGTACCGTGTTCGTGTGTGTGCGTGCATGGATGGGCTCTCTTCTTTTTTAAAACCTTTGGAGTGAGTTTTTTGGATACTTCAGACGTCCCTTTTTCTCACCCTCAGATTGTTCGCCGCCTCCCCAGCAGAGTGACATATTGTTTGCAGTGGAATTTGACAGGCTCAGATGGCAGTAGCTGCTGCAAGATTTTTTAGTTCTTGTTGGTGCTACGACAGGTCTCAACAAATTCCCTCGCCCACTCGCCCATGGTGCATAAGAAACTTTCTCTAGTGTGAGGGGAGTTTGCCCATCAGTTTTGTCAAAATCTCAGCTTTTCTTTAAGCACGATGCAGAAATTCTGGCTTTATGAATGTGACACAGATCTGGTCTCCAGAAGTGGTGTTTGCAGATTCAGGAAGGCAGACAAACAAAGGCAAGTGAAATGTGAGCTCCCAAATAACCCTGTCTTGGCTTTGTGATGGAAGTGAACTACCTGGTATATATGCTGGGAAGAGCTTGTGGATTTCTGCTGAGAAGATCTGGCCTCATTTTGTGTGCTTTGTTCAGTGCCCTATTTGAGTCCTTCCTCCCTCTTTCTGTGTTTGCTACATACACAGGTGACAGATCTTCAGATCCCTTTATCATGCCTCCAATACCCACGAGGTAGTAGTGTACGAGAAGATATCAGTGACTACAACATAACCTTGTGAGCTAGTCACTCATTTCTCTTTGATGGTGTTTCCTCTGGCCACCTTTAGGTACCCTCTTTAGGATGAGCTGAAATTTGCCCTGAAAGACCCTATTTTTATCTGCTATCTCTGAAGGGGTTTCTCCTGGTGACTACCTCATTGGGCCAGGGGTCTCCTTCCGCATAGTCTCCGTGTCAAAGAGTAACACCCTGGGCTTGGTGTGCTTTCAGAGTGGGATTATTCAGGGTGGCCATGGTGGGCAAGGATCTTTTTCTGAGGAACGGTGCATATTCATAGGCTATGTACGTCTCCATATTCCTTGTATTCCTGCAAGACTGAGGGCTTTGGAAAGCTACAGAAGACAAAGTTTTCTAAACCAATGAACCCGTTTCCTCCCATCAACCAGGATCTCTTGGAGTAGGGCATTCCAGCCATACCATATGTATTTCATGTTTGTTTTAGATGCAGAATCCCAAGACTATTTTCAAGCAGTAGTCCTGGGGCCATCCCACTCCCAGGCCTTTCCTTAGCATAAATAGCATTAGCCTGAGGGTGGTCTTCAGCTGTGCCAGATGCCCACAGCCACAGCAGCAGGAAATCAATGGGGCGTGGGGATATCCCTGCCACTGTGCTCTGCCACTAATAGCTGTGGTGGTGTAGGTGTCCCTGTGGCATTTCCACATTACCTGCAGGTTTCCCAAGGCAGGAAAAATCCTAAGGATAATTAAGCCTGTTTTATTTAGGGCTGAGCTGAGCCATCAAAGTGGCATAAAACAGCCTAAATGGACCAGAGGATCTGGCACCTTACGTGAAAACCAATCATTTTCTGAGGTGGTCTGATAATTTCTGAGGAGGATATAAAATTATTCACACTCACATGTAGCTTTTAATGGGTTGAAAGGCCTCTACACTCCGTGATCTGGAATTGTACTCTTATTTTAAAATCCAAGAGGTTTGCATGCAACAAAGCAAGAGAGAGACTGTGGCAGGAGCTTGAGGCAGCGCCTTTGTTGCTGTTTTCATCAGGGTTAAGGGCTCAGTGACCATTTGGAAACCTTTTATGGGCAAACTGGCTAGCAGCCAGTACTGCAAATTTGCACTCCTGACTTTTTGATTAGTCAGTAGTCCATCAACAGCTGTAGAAACATGAGAAACGTTTGCAACTAACCACGTGAAAAGCAGGTGTAATAAATCAGGTTGTGCAGGTTTAGTCCCAACTGGGAAAACTGGGGATGGAGGTAGAAATCATTCTTACTACTCTCATGTTTGTATCAGAATACCTGCTGCATGGTGTGTTACCATAGACCAGTCCCTCTTTCCAACAGGATTTTAATCTATAACAGCAATTGCATTCCCATTAGGAAATCACATATTTCCAACGTTATTTTTCAAAATCCACAGTGAAATTTTGTGAATGACAACCATTTGTCCACCTTGTTGCAGGATCAGGGCCAAAGCCTCATCTTTTTGAGCTTAAAGAGCAAGCCCTTAATCGCTGCTGACTGCGCTAAGTGGAAGGAGCTCTCTCTGTGCCAATGACCCAACGGCAGCAGAGGCATCTTGTCTATTTATTTGCTTCCATCCCTTGGGGACCTGGAGAGCGGGCTGCACTGGCTGTGGAGGGGAGGATCTGAGCTCTGCTTCCCAGCTCCTGCCGTGCCTGTGCCCAGGCTTTTCCCGGGAGCAAATCAGCAGAGCTGGTGACAGCAGAAGCCATGAAAAGACTGTGGCAGATGTGAGCCTGCTCTCAGATACTTTATAAATACGGAATCTGCTTTTTCTTCGGGGGGAGAGTGGTTGTTTGTCTGCATTGTTGCTCATTATTTATCGCATATGGGGTATAGACAACATTGGAGGAAGGGTTTGTTAATAAAGTAGCTAAGGTGAATCTTGGGAGATGTAATTTGGCCAGGGAGCTACAACAAAAGAGGAAAAAAAACAGGATGAGAGTGTTGGTACCGTGAAGACAGCTCCAAGTTACAGACCATGTACAAGCTTCAGGAGCATGTTTTAATGTTACTCCAAACCCAAAATAAGGATTTTTTTTTCCTAGCCTCTTGGTGGACTACTGAACTGAAATGGTTTAGTGCTTGTGAACTGGAATTTTATAATAGATACACAAGAATTCACTCTTCTTCAAGTCATGGCATTTCAAGATTACACAGAACTTCCCTGTGTATCACAAGATGAACATGTGATTCAGGGAATGTATCCTAGGGTCACAGGAAATGGTAGTTTACCATCTTGTGATAGGTGGGTGGGAAAGGTTTCAATGAGGAGATATGCCACCTCGTCTTCTCCTCTTCGTCTCTTTACGTCCAGCCCGAACATCATGTCCATATAATAACTTAGTACTGCCATTGCCTTTGCTGTTAGTGAGTCTGTAGCTAAATTGAGACCTTCATGTTCTAGCCCTAGCAATCCTATTGCTTTCCTAAGTATTAAAATAACGAAAGAAATAGAAGCTACTGAAACAGGAAGAAGAAAGCAGAGCCCTTCATCACCCCCAGCATCAGGGAGGTAGCAAGAGCAGACACATCTAGTGATAGATTGCATGTTCAGTGCTGTGAGTTGTTAGTGGTGGAGAGTTGACAAAAAACCTTTTTATAGCAGTTTTAAGAAAAATTCAGTAACAACTGAGCAAACCGCTGAAACCAACTGAGCTGAACAAGGGAATAACAACAAAACAAAAAGCCCAGTGTGTGTCTGTTGCCTGGGGCAAGCTACAGCTGATGGATAAAGTGACAGACGAATCCTTCCCTCATTTCCATTTTAATCTCTGTCTACTAATTGTCATCAATACCATCAGGGTCACTAGACCACTAGTGCAAGTCTACAACCTTGTGCAGAAACTGCGGCTTTATGCCTGCCTGGCCCCCAGGGCTTTGCCCCTTTGCTAACCCAGTCTGTACTAGGAGATGTCTTTGGGGGGAAGGGCCCTTGGAGGTGAGATGTGTGATAGTTCCTAGCATCACGCAGGAGAGGCTACTCTTATTGTCCCCGTATTAATATATAGGACAATTGCATCACTCTTTGAAATGAAAATTATTTGTACTCTCTTTATCCTAAGGCCAGGATTTGAAAAAAGGGCAGCTGGGAATCCAGCTCCCATTGGAAGGAAGGGCTCGGTCTGACTCTTAAATCAATGACTCTGTGGTGAAAGCATGCTTTGGATCAAACCCAAGAAGGACAGAGTCAAAGCTTTTTGTCAGTTCCCTGCCTGGTGGTTTCTTTTCCCTTCCTTACTATGGTATGTGTAACATATGTGATGTGCCACAAAGTTACCTAAGGGGGTCTCTGCTGATGACCCATCACACAGTCCCTTGGAATTTTGTCCCATCACTGCCCTGCCCAGGAAAGGCACCTACGCAGCGTGTTGTAAAGGTAATGTTTAACCCAAGGGCTCCAAGCCAAACCCTGGCCTCGGCGCACAGCTTGAGCACGAATTGTGCCCATGGCAACTATGCAGCAACTCACTTGGTTGGAAACCTCCCGTCCCCAGCTTGGAGGCGGCCATGTGGTCCTCCGCTTCTGCTGGTAAAAAGTAGTAGATTTTTGGCATTAACTCTGTACCTTTTTCCTGCACCATATTGTCCCTGCTCTATAGGTGCGGTGTGTTTGGGTGCTTTGGATGAAGCTCTAGGTTTGCTCCGTTGGTAGTGCTCCCTCATGACAATTTTCAACTTTTTTTTCTTTTAATCCTGCGGAGTCTTCTCTGTTATTCACTCACTCTTTCCACTTTCCCTACTTCACTTCCTTTGTGTTCCCCCTCCTGAAATCTCAATATCCCTTTTGGTGATAATATCATCATCTCTCCTCCTCCAAATCTCCCTTGTCTCTCATGAATTACATCTTTTCTTAAGCTTCCCAGATACTTTCTCTACAGTCACATTCATTGACAGATCAGCTCTTGTTCTATCGCCCACCAGGTAACCATTTCTTGAAAAAGAGATGTGAAGATAAAAATGGACTTTTCCTAGTTTTGCTGTTGATTTGCGATCTTGTGAGTTCAGTAGCTAGAGGCGACTTCTTCATTCATGCAGCTGGAGCTGGTGACATGGGCTCCACAGGCTCTGAAACACATCTGTCCCCTTTACTTGAGATAGTGACCCCATTTTAAGATGTTGTGTGGTTTTGCGGTTCCGCATTTGCAAGATGGTCCATCTACTCGTCTTGGAGGAGGTAGCACAGCTCTCAAGAGGGTCATCTTGGCCTTGAGGTGGTCCTCTGTGGCTTACTATTATACTGCTATTGCTTTTCTATTTCACTAGCAAATTAGAAAGGCACTGTTGCAGCATTATAATACTTGTGTGTGTTTGTGTATGCTCCCTCTGTGGCCATGTGGGAGTTTACCATGTGCTGCAAATCTGTAAGGAAGGATTGATGCTGTCTCATTGTTCATGTTCTTCTGAGTGATTCATCACCATTGCTTTGACCAGGATAGGGAGTGGCAAAGAGGCAACAAAAAATTACTTTGCGAAGCCTTCTACTGCAAATCTTTGCAAAGAGCATCCCCCTGCTCCAGAGATGAAAATCTTCAGAGGCCCGTGCTCTGTAAGTCACAATCCCTGCAGCTGCAACTCCAGATCTTTGGAGCTTATCGGTAACATATTTGCAAAGCTGCCCTGCTGTGATCACTGATCTCTGCCAGCTTAAATTTTGGGAAATGCTTTACACAGCCTTTCCCCTCTCCTCCTACAACCCCAGCAGGTCTATATACAAGAAAAGAAAGATTTAGTGTTTGAGCATAAGCACTGGTCAGCTAATCTGCAGCGAGTCTTCTTGAAAACCCAAAACAGGTGCTCTTGGGCCATCAAAGTCTTGAAGCAGTTAAACTTCCTTTCACCTCTGTTGCAGTTCCTTTAAAAGAAATAGAGAGATCTTCAAAAGGTGGAAGGGTGGCAGGCCAGAAACGTAAAGCGTGTGCAATCACTCAGATACAAGTGGCACCACTAAAAATTGCCTTCATATATCAGCTTATGGTTTACACACTGTGGCAGAAAGGACGCTAAAAGGTCAGCAGAAAAAAAATATATATGTCAAGCCTGGAGCTGTGACTCCAAAGGTGTGGAAAGACATGATCTGAGAAGGGTTCTAGAGGGACTGGATAAGTGCTTGATATGGCAGGATTTTTTATTTTATTTTATTTTATTTTATTTTTTGCAAGGGAGCTGCTTGCAAACGTCAGCACAGAAGCCAAGGTATATACTCACAGTAACCTCTTGCTACGACCCCTGGTGACAAGACGGATAGTTCCATTCATCTGTGGGTGAACAGCAAAGGCTCTCTGCATTTTTTACTTGAAGCCCTGGATGAATTTGTTTGCGGAGGGGAATGTCACCGTCGTGAATGCTCTGATCACTCATGTGCCCATAGTGAAGTCAGTGGTGGGGAAAGAGAGGGAAAGGCGGGGACAGAGCGAGGAGGAAAGTGTAAGCTGCTCTCTGGGGGTCTCAAGGATGCCAGTTTATATCCAGCAAAACATCTCCAACCAAACATTAATGGAGGATGTGACTTCAAATTGGAGGGATCAGCAAACACGCCGTAAATTAATAATGTGCGCTTTTAGTAGCAATTGCTTTATGAAAATTGGTAGGTTTTTTTTGCTCTCCTTCCCCCTCCTTGTAGAAATAGCTCTGAATTAAGTGGGTCTCACTGGAGTTTTGTTTAAGACTGACCCCTTACTTTATTAACCGTGTAACATTTTAAGGTTGTTTTTTCCTCTCTGTCTCCTCCAGCAAGTCTCTATTGATCACTGTTTACAGTTATAATCCCTTTCAAATTTATCATCCATGACTAACACCACACGTATTGATTAGTGCTGACGGATGTCCCTGTATGGTATATACCCACAGTGATTCTGGCCGCTGAAGTACAGTAGGTATATTTTTTTCTCTCCTTCATTTGCTTTTTATAGCTTTCTGCTCCCCCCCTTTTGTTCTCAGTCTGGCTAACCTATTTCACACAATTGCCCTGGGATTAACATGTCTAAATTTAGGATAATTTCTTTATTCCTGATGAGGTCTTTGGAAGAGAAAGGAAAAGAAAGGATAGTGGCAGGTTTTGGTTTTTGTTGTTGTTTTTTCCCTCAGCTGGGAAGTTACCGGAAAGAGACAGGCCCTATAGGAGATCAGATTTATGAGGGACATCCACACGTCTTAACCTAAAGCCTAAAGTAACAAAGACGTAAGGGCTAGTTTTTTTAGGGACAAATTAGATGTCACTGGTGACTAAGGACAAGGTGTCCGAAATCTGGACTATAAATGGAGTCATTTGTCAACAATGCATTTTTGCTTGCTTGCTGCAACATTTCCTCCATCTCTTGTTGGCCAGAAATAGAGTTTAAGGTTAATCTCTTTTCTTGGCCACTTGATTAAACTTGAATTTACAAACTTAAAAACAAATAAAAAACCAAACAGAGAAAATAGCAACAAATGACCTCAAGGATTTCGGTACAGTAGCAACATAAAATTTCTGTCCTTTAAAGTATTTGTTTCCTAATGGCTTTAGGTAAGCTGCTAACATTTCTGCATGCAACAACAAACATTTTCAGTCCCCTTTCTTGCCTCTCCCCTGAGAGCTCCTAACTTTCAGATATCTATTGTACGCAAATTGACCTTTCTTTCTACCACAGCCCAAAAAGATGTGATTTTAAGTAGTGAAAACGGCATGTTCCCTGAGAATCCCACTGAGTAGAGAGGTGCTCAGCAACTTTGCTGACTTTGTTCTCATTAACCCAAAGGTGTGAACTGCACTTTTCAAAGGATGGGTTCCTTCCAGATTTTAATAAACCATTTGTAACTATTTTTTTTTCAGTGCTTTATGCAATAGTTTAAATACATGTTCTCATACATGCATTTTATTTGGGTGTAATAAGGTAGTAAGTATGAGAGTTGTTAAACCTCAGTAAAAAGATCTTTTAATAACCATTTGGCATTTATTTAATACACAACCACTGTCTGATTAAATCTAACTCTTTAGATTTAATAGGATAGTTTATTGAATTATAGCATTACTACTGTGATGCTACAGTTATGGTTGAAAAGGCATTTTCATTATAAACTCCTGTTTGCATGTGCTTATAACTTCCTGAAGTATAACACCTATTTTATTTGAGTGTGAAATCACTCATTGTACTTCTTAATTTTTCTCTTTCATTTCCATATCCTTCTCAGAAACAAGGACATTTAGATGTTAAAAAGAAAGAAAATCATCAGTTACTGAGGAGCAGCACCAGAGCCGAGTGTTACAATGCACCAAAATAAGAGTTGAGAGTTACAGATCTTAAGAAACTCTGGACGGTGACTAGGTTGCTGTACCCATGTCTGTTAAAGCATGAAGTTGGCAATTTGCTTAGTAATGTGCAGTGCCACTGTTTTAACAGAGAGGAATGTTGACAATATGTGGTTGTCATAAGGAACATTATCACTGAACTCCCAAATTTGTGTGGTCTTAATTGACTTTATAAAGTGACACAACCTGCGTGGCAAGGCAGGGATGCTCTAGAGTTTCTTTTCAATCTTATGTACAGGGGATATCAGGAGAATATAAGTGTGCATAATGAAGGGGGAGGAATCAAACCTTGGCCCCTAGTTTCAGTGGGAACATTCGTAGCGTCTTGCAGGGGGGCTGGCCTCAAAAAGTGATTGCCCCTATTTTGGGCTACCCACTTGTCTGTGCCAAAGGCACTTAGGTCTGGGGTGAACTCATACTTTCTTCCCTCTCCTACCACTTGTATGGAACACTTTGCTTTGATTTCTGCTGCTTGCCACTGTGAACTTTCCAGACACCATCCCTGAGCTGGGTCTTTTGCAGTGAAGGATGATGAAATACAAATGATGGGCTCAGCTTATCTTACGTTAACGTTGTAATATTGGTAGCTACATGGAGAGGCAGGTTGCCCCGGAGAGCCCTGCTAAACCCTGCTCCAAATCAGCCTCTGCCTCACCACTGAAGGACAAATATGACAGTCGTCTGTGCCATCCTTCATGGTAGAATTTGTTCCTGTTCTTCCCTTAATCACCTGTGAATTTAATAAGAATGCTGAAATCTGAATACTTTTACAGCTTAAAGTACATATTGCATAGACGGAAGAGGAGACCTGATATCACCTGAGTTTCCGACTATTACAGACTCAGGCAAATGCAGTGAAGGAGTTTCTTCATGACCTTAAATCCAAATGCAGTGGAGGGTAGGTGGGTCATTAGTTTGGCCAAAGTTTGTTGTGTCCCTTTATGAAGAGATTGGTTTGCTCAGGAAGGGAAAAAAAAATATAACTCTCTTCCGTGTGTGTATTTTTCTCCATTACCTTGAAGGCAAACAGAGGTTTGTCTGGTGAGATGCTCAGAACTGGACTCAGGGTGAGTGTACTTACAGGGGATGAACCGGGTTAATCACCAGGTTTTATGATGAACAAACAGGACCTGCCTTCAGGAAGGCTGTCTCCAGGAAACAGTGCAGTTTTCTGTGCCATGTCCTGGCCATGCTTCCCGAAAGGGCGAGCACACAGTGGTGACATCCACAGTGGCCATGTGGGTTTGCTCTGGTGTCACTGTGGTTGATTCTTGCAACTTTATACAAACTTTAGCAAATCTAATATTTAATTGCTCTCTGGGCTGGGAACCACTTGTAAACAATCCTTAGCCTCTATGGAGACTTTATAGTTAAATAAATAAATGCTAACAAAGAAAGACAGGAGACACAAAAAATCCAAACAACAGCACAGCACTAAACTGCCCCATACAACCTGTGTAAAGAGATAGTGTTTTCCAGTGTTCCAACAGCAGATTTTTTGCTTTTCTGCAGCATGAGTTTGTATGTGTAATTGCTTTCCTTTATTGCAGTTCTGGCCCAGAAACTGGTGGAGTGGCAGTGGCACTGAGCAGAGGGATTGTGGGTTTGGGTTTTTTTTTAATTTTTTTTTAGCTGTCACCAGGTTTAGGAAAATTTCGCTTTTGGTGGTGGGAAAATCCATGAGGGAAGAGGGAAACATGCCACTGCTGCAAAGGGCACAGTCTGTCCTTGCTGCTGTAAAATTGGGGCTGAGCAGTAAGTGCTAAACATAAAGCTACTTTTAAAAGCACACAGAGTTTTGGTAAGTCTCATCTAGCTGTATGCAGCAATGCAATCCTTTTGCTTATGCCTAAACATCAGCTCTTTTCTGAGAATACAGATAGAGATCAGTGCAAATTCATCAAGACAGAGTTGTTTAAATAGTCAGGTCTCCTGTTCACCTATAATCCATTCAGGTTTTAGGAATACTAATAGTTTCCTCAAATAAAAAGGCTTTGCCTTTCTTACCCTCAATTCTACCTTACTGTAAAAAAAAAAAGAAAAAAAGAAGAATCAGACTCAAAATTTATAAAGGAGCCTGTATATACAGGCCCTCTGCCATTAAAACCCCTCACTGCAGCCATGAGAAAGATGAAAATGAAGATTGTCTTCTAGGAAAAACAAATCAGGCCCGCTTCTGAGGGGCAGGACTTAATTTTCTGCAGTTCGTTCTCCCCACGTAGTGTTGCACTGCTGCAAAACCTCGTGCAAGGTCCTTTTAGTGGATGTCCAGCAGCCTCAATGGTAATCATTGAGACCTCTCTTTCCAAAAGAGAAGCAAATGCAATTGTTTAAAAGCAGTGGCCAAAAAGACTCATTAAATGGAAGGTGCTCATATAGAGAGGTCTGAGCATCTCCTGAATTTCCAGAGAACTTGGAATGCATTACCTTCGTTTCAGTCTGTTCTGTTACGGGATTTTTTGTAGACTGACCCCTTTTGCCCATTTTAATTTTCCTGCTGTTTTTCAGTAGCTCTGTGGTCATGCTGCTGGCAAGCAAGTACTATCAATGGATTGGTGAGTATTATGAAGAAATAGGAAGCTTATTTCCTTGATTTTTTTGATGGTGTTTTAGTAATAACAAGTATTTAAAAAATCTTGAAGATACAAGAACTGAGAATTTTCTATTTTTATTTTTTTTATGAAGATCATTTAAAAATATCCACAGGCTCGGTTTTGTGTAATGCCATGTGACTTGGCATGCTTCAGATTGTAGTTAGTCACTTTTTGGTAGAATTCTCTTATGGAAAAATGTGTGCATGCCATTTTAAAATCATATTCAAACATATGGAAAAATCCTTTGTGGTTAAAAAATGTGGAAATATGGTCAGAAATAGGCTAGCTTTATCTTAAAACCAGTTATTTTTTTGTTGGAAATATAGTTGGAACTGAGTTTGGGTTTTGGAGAGAGAAACTCATCTTAGCCTAGTGATATCTCCTGGTTGGGTGGACTTGTTTTTAAATTTGCAATAAAACACAAAACAAGATATGAAGTGAAACTTCTCACTTGGGTTTGATTTTCCGATATCGAAGTCAACCCTAGGTTTTCCATTGGCCTAGGGCTGTCCTTTCACCAAGCTTAGAAATCTCCCAGGATTTTAGACGAGTCCCAGCAGCCAAAGGAGGGTCTGGAAATATGAATATTACATTGCAGGTCACTGGGGATGGTGCAAATGTTGATTGGGTAAGGTTTGTGGTAGCTTCCTCGGAAGGAGAAGTGATTGTCAAGTAATTTGTATGAAGATGGCTTAAAGTCACTTGATTAAAATGTAGCATCAGGATGAAAAAATATTTTCTCCATATAAAAGGAGAAAACCATCCTGATCATAATCATGGAGACTTTTATGTCTTCTAATGGTAAAACATTTTGCTTATTTTTAGATACAAGCCTGGTAAACTTATTGGTTTTGTGTGTGGTTGGACGACTGTAATGACCTCTATGTAGTTCAGCCTCAAATGGATCTTCTTACGGCTTTGTAATTTTTATTCTGTTGGAAAATGCATTTTCACATATTTGTCCTGTGTATCTTTTCTTTTCACTGCTTTTCTTCCTTTTTTGTATTTTTGTTTTAACCTCAGAGGTAGCAATCCTACTGCTATTAGCAAGATGTCTATTATAGTGTCATTAAAAAAGCTGTAGTAAGAGCATGGAATGACTCACATCATGGAGGAGTTAATAATTCACTGTAATAAAAGTATAAAGTTTTATGATAAACCACTCTCAGGGGAGTTAAATATAATCCTTAGCGGGTCACACACTGACTACAAAGCTTACATTTGTAATGGTAATTTGAATTTACTACATCGCCTTTAGTTTTTAAGCGTTTGTATGTCATTAGACCTTATAAATTGATTTATATGTTCAACTCCAGTATAATTCTACATAAAGGTACAATAAATTTTATGGATTATAGATATGGCATCTAAAACAGTTTAGAAAAATAATTTTATTAAGTTCACTTAAATGGCAGTGATGAACAGCGACGAGGATGCCAGGGTGTTTCAACTTCTGAGAACCGCACGAGGCACGGAGGGAGCTGCAGGGGGTGATAGGGACAAAGGGTGGGGACTGGGAAGTAACTTGTCTTCCAGCTTCTCATCAAGGGCTTCAGCGACACTAAATGCTGATGCTTAGTACAGCCACAAGTGTAATTGAGCAGGACCTCCATGCTGCTTCTAACTTTGATATCCCTATGGGACGTGTGGACTTCTCATGGAGGGACACTGAGTCTACCCTTAATATTCTGTTGGTGATGTCGCTGGTAAAGCTACAAGTTTACCTGCAGAAAAGGATGGTGTTAGTTGTACTGTAAACAAACCACTTTTTTTTTTTTTTAATTTGGAGGCAGAGTGGGCTTCTGAAGGATGTCTTTCCTCAGCACTTTGCCTCCTCAACACTCTTTGTAAGAAAGAGCTTGTGAAGAATGAAAAGTTCCTTCCAATCCCACCACCACCCCCAGGCTTGTATTAAACAAACATATTCATAAAAGAAGCTATTTAAAAAAGTCCATCCTGAATGTTCCTTATTGGTGTAATTTCAGCAAAACTGACTTCGAGCAAGTGACTGTTGGTATTTCACTTCACTGGCATCCTTCTGAGACACTTCTGAGATTCAGCTCAAGACCCCTCATCCTGTGAAAACTTCTGTTTGCATCCCCAAGCATGTTTAACAGGCCCTGAATGCAGTGCAGCACACAGCTCAAAAACACTTGATAAACTTCGCCGTCTGTTTTTTAAGTGGTTTTAAATAGTCAACCAGCATTTTAATGCTGCTTTTCCTAAAGCCAGTGTAATTTCAGTGCTGATCTTCAAACCCCTTTTGTCTAATCCGGTATGTAATCTTTCCCATAACAAAACTTAAAAAGATCCTTGTACTCCCTAGTGGGCAGTTATCATTGTATTCCCCGTCGTACTCACACATTAGCAAAGCTTTATCCCATCATCGTTCTGTTTTTGAAAGCATTGAGGTAAATCTCAGGTGGCATTCTGCACTCAGTGGGTGTGTCACTGATTAAATGACCCAGCCAGCTGGACAGGTTTATGTACAATTTACTGGAAATGTATTAAATGTGTCTCGGGAAATGATTCTTTAAAATGTTCTCACTGCCAGTGCAGTAAAGATTAAGACCTTGGCGTGAAACAGAGAAAAAATTAAATAATTTTCAGAAGCTTGATGTAAAATAATGATACTAGATGTGACTTAAAGACACCAAAGAATGAACATTTAGGCTGAATTTCTACTCCTCCCTCAATTAATTATCATAATAATTCAGGGATCTCTGAAACTTGCAGGGTGAGTTTGAGCTCTGGCACAAGCACACTGAGTTCTGCTTTGTCTCCATCAGGCAGTTTGTTCAGATAAATGCAGGATTACATAGGCAAAACCAGGGCTTGCAGGTGGGCAAGCTCTTGGGAAAAGAAACACTGTTATTTTCACATAATTATTTTTGATATTCCAATTTGTCTTTTTATATTCATTGGCAGAAGTATTGTGAGGGCAGCATTCACACTGCCTCTTGGATTTTATTTGTGCTTGAATTTCATAAGCCATTCAAGAGGACTTCACCTTTTCCTTGCTTAACATATAGCTAGCTTTAAATTTTACTGCATGCAGATTTTTCAAAAATTATTTGTCTTTTGTATCCATCCATATTTCATTGTGATTGCCTTGTGTAGTTGCATTGGAGCACAAAGACGCAGTGTTGCTGGTGTTTTTCTTGGCATGAATGGGTAGGTGCAGGGGCTTGTCTGCCACAGTGATGGGTCTGGTCTGGCTTTTGCCTTTTGAAGCACCTCCATCACTGTTGGCATAGATAAGAGTGATGAGGACAAACGCAAAAAGTGGACGTCTAACCCATCTGTCCCCAAACAGCGAGGTTGGAATGGATGGGAACTGGCAACAGTTGCTGTGGTGTGCGTGGGATGGTTGGAGTTTCATCTGTGCTGAGGGGATGGGTAGCTGAGGGGATTGGAGCACCTTCTAGTTTCAGTATCTAAAACTGTGCCAGGATAAACTGTTTTCTGCAGTATCCTCGAACATTTGCTCCGCAGCAAATAAAGGCATTAAGTCTTTCCTCCTCTTCCAAATACACAATTTAGAAATAAAAGGTAATAACTGACAATATACAAACACTGAAATTTCCATTCTTCATGGATTAAATGATCCTTGCTGCAGATTGTGAAAAGAACCATTAGTGAGAGAGAAAGGGGGGCGGGGGGGAGGGAATCTGTGTTGCAACAAGCAGTATATTCTGTGCTTTAATAAGAGGGAAGATGCTGGAGAACTGCATGACTTAAAATCACTGTGGATGCAGCCGGTTGATTTTTGCTGTGGCAGGATGAGTGCAGGGAGACAGAGGTGTGAGAGATGGGCAGTGACCAGGTGCACTAATTAAATATTCAGAAGTTGGTCATACTCAGGGTTTTTTTTGAAAAACATTTTAGCCTTCATAGACTACTTCTCAGTGATCATCTCTTCAGGTCTTTGGGTCCATTTTGAAGAAAAGATTTCAACTTCTGTTTAATGAGTCAATAGTAATTATTGTAGTACTGGATTATAGACAGGTTTATGGAATTAGACAGAGTTGTTAGGATGTCTTTACAGCTGGCAAAGAGTTAATGACTGCGAGTTGAAATGAAATAGTTACTGCCTAGACTGATTTACTATTTTATATCTGTGGTGTATGAAAATCTAATAAATCGTTTTACTTTTATCTTGATAGTTAATTCTTTCATTAGGAAAATTTGGCTTCATTATAATGTTTATCCTGAACTGGAAGTTTTTTATAATTTTTTTTTCATTTTGGGACTACATTGTTCACTTTTGCCAGGTTTTCATTTCCTTTATCAGGTTTTGATTTGCTTTATCATTTCTAAGTGAATTCAGCAGCAGGGAGGTGGGCTGGATCCGACAGCACAGCAGACCTGGGGCCTTCTTTGCAGATGCCACCCACGCTGTTTACCTTGATTTCCTGGGGAGCTGTAGATGTTTTGGAAAATCAGGCCTTAAGCTCTTTAGATTCTTAGATGCATAGATTTTTGAGACTAGAAGGAACTGTAAAGATCTTTTACTCTCAGTTTCTGGAAAATTCAAATGAAAAGCCCCCACCCAGCAGCAAGCAAGGCCACTTTATCCCCGCCAATGAAATGTTGAACACTTGCTCAATGAGCTCTAATTTGACTTGAAGATGTAATTTTTCCTTCCCTTTTGTGCAGCATTTTGGTTTCTGCTAAGAAAACCTGCAGCAATGCTTTTCACAGTATCTATTAATCCATCAGAAATGGGACCAGGAACCACCTACCCATTTGGAATACGCTGTGCCATGCCCTGTGATGGCTGACCTGGGCTGGCTCTTGCACTCACTCCTGACCAGGCCTGGCTGTTGGCCGGTAAGAGTGAAGAGAAGGGGGGTCACTTGATGTTACATGTCGTGGCTACCATCTAGCTTGGTGGTTTGCTGTTAACACAGTTTTACAGGGTGGGCAGAAGGACCAAAGGAACTCCTCACTTAAGGCAGGGCAACGTGAGCAGGGCAAGTCTAAAACCCATTCCTGATCCCTGTGGTAAAATCATTTGTTGCTACTACAAGTGCAGAGTATCTCTCTATTCAGCTATAAGGTATGTCACAAAGAACTGCTTGGCTCCAGTGTAGTGAGTGTTTGCAACTCTTCAGTGCTAATTATGTTTGTTTGAAAATGCTTAATGTGGCTGTATAGAGGAAAAAACACCCACAACAAAAAAAAATGATACCTTTGTCTGGAAGATGCTCCTTTAGCATCTGTAAGAAATGCATATTCACCACTTAGACTGATTACTTCTACAATTAATGTGTTTTGCGTTTGTGATTTTGTAATCATCCATGCACTGTAAAATGTACAACTGTACTGAAAATTGTCTATAATATATTTTAAAAGGAATTCTTAACTAAGCTTTGACCTTGATACACTCCGAAGGTGAAGAGGATCAATTGTAGATAAAAGGAGGGGAGCTCTCAGAGGACTTGCATACCTAAGAATTTCTCTAGGTACAATTCTACATCTGTATTTATTGGTATTTATCTTTCCAAAACCCAGGCAAGTAGAGATGCTGTAATTG
This sequence comes from Dromococcyx pavoninus, assembly GCA_033558185.1. Classification (NCBI taxonomy): domain Eukaryota; kingdom Metazoa; phylum Chordata; class Aves; order Cuculiformes; family Neomorphidae; genus Dromococcyx; species Dromococcyx pavoninus. The sequence continues at coordinate 783,324 of JAUMJL010000026.1, forward strand.
ATTTTATTTGAAAGAGAGAGATGGAGCCAAAGGGGAACTTTTTTGTCTTCAACTTTTACTTTTCACCTCATATAAAATGAACATTTGTACTAAAGGTGTTTAATGCCACTCACATTTTTTTTTGGTGAAATGTGTGAAGAGGAGCCTCCAGGCAAAGCAAACTCCACCTCTCCTAGCTTCAAATGAGATGGGAAAGATCCTCATTATTCCAACTCATCCTTAACTGTCCTATGTTATAAGAAGGAATTAAAACTAAAGGCCCAATTCATAAAAATTGTATATTCTGTTCATGTGTCTGTGTGTGTAGGGGCTTTTCCTGCACTCCAGCTAAAAGTGAAGGAGGGACATTAGCTTTCCAGTGCATCTTTTTGCAATTTACTCCTTTCATCCTTTTTCTGAGTCACAACTGACCTCCTCTCCTGGGTTCCTCTGTGAATGAGTAAATGGGGGTGTATGGTATAAACCTTCTAGACAAAAGGCAAAGTTTAGACAATATGTGAAAATGTTCAAATAAAAGCTAATGGCGTTGTATCAGCAGTGCTGGCTTCTGTTATCTGTTTGATTTTTAGCAAGCCACTGGCTTGCTAGACAGATTTTAAAAGGTCTTTACCTGCTTTGCTGGGTTTGCAAAGCCTGCAGTTTCTTTTTATCTTCTAGAAAAAAGAAGCAAACTAAAACAATGTTAAATAGATAATGCACAGAAGAAAAAGAGTTGAATAGTCTGTCTGATGTGGAGCGAGGTTCATGCAAAGCCCAAATTTGAATTAATTTGTTTTCCTTTTCACCCTTTCAAAATTTTGGTTAACAACCTTATGCCTAAATGCATTGGAAATAGATGATGCAATTCCTATAATTCTTTTCTTTCTTTTTTCTTTTTTTTCTCTAGAAATAGTTTTCTTGAATGTGCAATTTTTTTAGTTTTTATTTTTGTGTTTCTGTGTCTGGCAGACTTTTGGGATATGATTTCTGCAGATTACTGTGTGGTATAAAGCTGGATCATGCTCCATCTGTTGTGAAATATCTGTAGTTTTTAGAATGATGTCCACTCCAAATACTGCAGGTTCAGGTGTTGCCAAAGGTGGTTCGTAGACGGTGTCCAAACTGTTTTTTTAAAGGTAGGCCAAGAGGTTCCATCTCTGGTTGTTGCTGTGCCGTGTCTAGGGACCCAGACTGCTGTGCTTTGGTTTTTTTGCTGCTTAAACATGGATCCTAGCTGCTTCTGACCTGCTCTGTGGTGGTGGTAAGACCACATCCCTCAGCAGTGCTCAGCACTGTCTCTGCTTCTGCAAAGAAAACAAGCACCCAGGTTTCCATATGAAATGCCAGCCCGGCACAAACCATACCGTGTTTTCTGCTGAGGTAAAAATTACCCTCTGGGGGAAGGAGAAGTGGCCTCCGGTCCACCTTCAGGATCAGAATCTGATAAACAGTTTCAAATGTCAGTGGTCTGTTGTTGGTAATTAAATTGTAATGACAGATCCGTGCTGATACTATCAAGGTGCTTTTGTCCCAGAAACCCTGTATTAAGAGGAGCCGCAACAGCAGTTTTGCTTGTTACCTCTTCCTACTATTACAGTTAAGTAGTTCATGGCCATCAACTTTCCTCAGCAGGAATGTGTAGTGTCACCTGTGTGGATTTCATGCACAATTGTGAGGAATGCAAATTTAACTAAGTATTTGGATGTTAAAATATTTGTCAACCTGTGAATTCCTGGTAGTAAGCACTGTAGGCATGGATTTGCTTGTATATTTTTACATTCAGACCTGTAGGCTTTAAAATATACCTGTTAACTTTTGGAGAGAAGAAGGAAATTTCTGCAGAAAGGCTAAAGTTCAAAACAAAGGCACTTGGTCAGAGAAATATCAATATGCAGCTGTCAGGAGAACTTACATTCTGAGTCACAAAAATACAGTTTTTTGGGATGGGTTTAACTTGTTCTATTATAAATGATTAAAACCACATGATCAGTCAGGGAGATAATAATAATTGCATTCTTAAAAATAACAATTGCTTTATTCCTATATTGGTGTTTGTGCCCTGGAAACAAAAGAAGTGAAATGAGAGTTGTTTTGGTGAATGAGTGCCTTCAAAGAAGTTTTCGAGCCCTTTTCCATCCTGTTCTGTAGAGGTCAGCAAGTTTGAGGAATTACAGGCACTAAGTGAAAATGAAAACATCAAGAGTCTTGCTGTCTATCACAAGTATCACTAAATCTTTTCGAACAACCCTGGGCAGTGAATTATGGAAGCATGGAATTGACTTACAGTTTATTTCTAGTAACAGTCAGTTACTATGTCAAATCTAAAACCATTCAGAAAAGCCTATAAAAATATATGACAAACTAACCAGCAACCCCTAGATCTTTTTACATGTGTATGATTTTAAAGAATGTCTCGCTAGTGCTTGTGGAAATGAACAGACAGGACGTTTTCACAAGGCTATTTTTTTTTCCCTCCTCCTCGCTAGTGTTGTTTGGCATCATAGAAAGCCTCTGGAGTAGCTTTGCTGGAGAAAGACAGTATGGTGTGTGGGCAGGGGAACAGCAGAGCTCTTGCTCCTGCCTCCCTCAGTGATGCTCTTCCCCCCTACCCCGCAAACCGCCAGTGAATGCTGTCTTAACAATCTCCAAACTTTCTTTTGAGGGGCCTTATGGACACACAGGAACTTTGTAGGAAAGGTATTGCAGCAGCCATGGCTCACCTCGAGGTAAGAAAGAGGAGGAGAGGTCCCACGCGAGGGATGCTGCCTCTGTGAGGGACTGATAGACCAATGTTACCTGCATGGACCAGCAAGGGTCCATGGAGCAGCCCTGATGTTGCTGAGTCTGGTCCTACCTGTTCGCAGAGAAGAGAGCTAAAGCCTTGGGCATATGAGAGACCTTGCTGCTATATAGGCAGATGTGAGGTTTTCTCCTGGCTTATTAAAATGAAAGTTTATAGAAGCATGGGTTTTGTTTCTAAAAGCTGAGGGGAGTCCAGTTAGAGTGGTTTTGTAATTGTTCTGTGTGGTGAAGCTGTGTGGAGGGTATTTCAAAACAGCAACCTTGCATACCCCCTGCGGTTTGAGTCTCTGCTTCTGATTCCCCCCGAGAGGGTTCCTGGGAAGTGGTACTTCCCAGAATGTGCTGCCAGATTTGAAATGTTGGTTGGCTGGTGTTGTGATGTTTTGGGAGAAACCTTCTTTTTTAGAAGGCAGTAAATAACCCCTTAGCTCAGGTGCTTCATCTGAGATTCCGTCTCTCCTTGAGCTGGGTTACTAACTGTAGGGTGGACAGGACCATTTGGACCTAATTCTCTCACTCTCAGTGATGGGGTGTGGGAATAGCTCCACAAACCCAAAGAAGATAAGTTAATTTGAAAATATGAAGCCACTGGGTAAGTCACTTTCTAGATACTATCTTGACAGGCAGACTGGCATCTCCCGGTTTGGTGGACCTAACAAGAAGGGTATTTGGCTCATTATTTGTGAGGACTATCCTGAAGAGATGAAACAGGGAACAGGTCTTTCCAAAATATAATTTTGTTTTTTTCTATATTACGTGGCAGGCAGCATTAAATGTTCAAACATTCACCACTGCAAGAATGAATGCAAAATGTCATGACTCAAGATGGCCATTTTGCTTTCGTTGTGGTGCTTGTGCTGGGAAAGCATCCAAGCCCAAGTTTGTCTTGTAAGAAATTATTTCAACATCAGTCCCCCGGCAATTGTATTTTAAAACTAACACAGCCTAATAAACTTTCACTCATGAAACCATCAAAGTTGTGTTTACTAGCAGAACACTTGGGTCAATAAAAATACTCTGCACACTAGGATTTTGGATTTTATTATTTTGCATTTATTGAGAAACAAATTGCAGAATAAAGTGGGAACATGAATAAAATACTCCTATACACTCTGAATAGAATACAAAATGTAATTAGGCATCACATTGTTAAAAGTCAGTACCGAAATCTAACAATAAGGTGTCACCAATTGTAAGCACGTAACCGTATAATACATAATTGTCAACTGTTGGGAAAAGATCTCATTTTGATAATGCATATTGAGATTGGAAGTCTGTTTGTTAATGAGAGGTCTGAAAAATACTTATGGCTCCAGGATGCTTGACAGCTCCAACCGCAACATTATGTTGCACTGTCAAAGAACAGTGAGTTAGAAAGAATACAAACAAAAAATAAGCCCTTTTTAGGAGTGAAGAAACAGGGATGTTTGTGTTTAAGGAATGTATTAAGATCACAGTTATTCTGCTCAGCTATTACTCCCTTGTAATCAATAGATTGATTCACAGTGAGTACTTTCTGTTAATTTATATTTCTTATGCAAAACTAGCTTTAAAACCTTTTTTTTTTCCTTGAGCCATTCCTGATAGCCTGTGCTTCGTCTCTGAGCAAAGGGCTGAGGACAGAAGTGCTCTGCTCACCTGAACGTAGGCTGGAACAAGAGCAGCTCTTCTTGCCCCCTTTTACAGGTTCGCAGCATAAACCGACCATGACCTCAGTTATTCCATCTCTGCTATATTCCTTCCCCAGCCACATGCATGTAGTTTTATTTGTGCAAAGCAGGACTTGGGACTTAAGGAGGCCACCTGGTTTCCTTCAGGGCTGTCACCTCCTGTGTATGGCATTGTCCACACGCAGACCTGGGACCTGTCGGCTGCTGGAAACAGCCACTACAGAAATGTTACGTACCCCCAGCATTTCACTGCACTTTCTTCCACAGCTTTATGGGTCTGCTGAAACAGTGCAAAAAGCCAATATTCAACACAAAAGAGCAAAACTATGTAAGTTGCACCAGCAGATTGCAACCCTTTTATTTCTGATCTGTGCTGCTTTTATTTTCTTGGTGAGAGACTAAGGAGGTATTGTTAAGGTTATTCTGGATGTCACAAAAACTCCAGGTAGCATTTGGCAGTGAATTTCAAAATTTTTGAGTAGTGTTGTGCTGGTAAACTCAGATTTGAACTCCCATGGCACATATTCTGTTCCCTCATTATCCCATGTGTTTGGGAGGCTGAAAACAACCCATTGCAACTTGTTTTCTCAGAGGGAGTGATTACATGTGGCGTAGTAAGTTTCTTTTGTGTGCGTGTGTGTGTGGCAGTCATATAAAAGCTGGTCTCTGTTATTTTTCAGAGTATTCGTAGTATCTTTAGAGGAAATTTCTGTGTTTCTTTGTGTTTTAGAAATTAGATTGGGAGCATGTCGATGTCTCTGGAGACTCTGCTCCTGCTGCTGACGTCTTCTGGTGACACCATGTAGTGACCGGGCTTGATGCAATCCGAGAAAGGAAGGAGGTAGTAAGCTTTCCTCCAGTTCCCTCTGCCTTCCAAACTCAAAAGAACTAGTGACTAGTTTGGACTTCAAATAGGTAAAAGAAAATACTCAGTTTTGCGTTGCCATATGCTTGCTGATGCAGACAAAGACTGCATTTATTGCTGTGCCTGGTGTGACAAAAACCCGCAATGCAGTGGTATTGGAAATTTCTTTCCAGGTCACCTTCAGAGCAATGGCTCCAACCAAAAGGCCGGGATGGCTGAGCTTCACCTGGAAACAGACCAGAACTCCTTAGGTATCCCTGCGATCACAGCGTCTCTCTGTGCACCACAGCAAAAACAGGGGAAGTTGACCAAAATAACATTGCCTGGGCTCTTTCCCTCCTTTCTGCTTCCTCACTGAGTTCCCTGCCCATTTCATTAGTAGACTTTTAATGGGAACTTTTAGAAAGAGGAGTTTCACATGTTAATCACATAGGTGAAACCACCAACTATATTGCTTCTAACATCAAGTACTGGCTTTTTTCTTCATCATTAACCTTATTAGGGCAAACCTGGCTACAAGGCTGACCTGCATACAGTGCCATGTCTTCTTTACTTTTCTCAGTGCATGACATATTTATCCAGCAAATGTACATTTTCTTCTATTTTCTCTTTGTTTTCTTTTAAAATGCTATTTAACCATTGATGAGTTGAAGAAATTGCGGTAGAAATACCATATACTGAAGTCTGAGACTTCTTCATTATTACAGTGCAGCAAATTTTCAAGACCTGTTGCCTGCCAGCAACCTGGCACAAGGAACCTCTGCTCTAAGGGGGCTGAGGGGTGCAGTCTGGTTAGCTGGGTTTTCTATTGCTCAGTGGGCTGCAGTGCAACCCCCTTAAGTGAGAGGTGTACTGAAGCATTTGGCACCATCTCTTAAATGAGGGGGTGGCACTGGCAACCAGAGCCACCGAGGAAGCAGCTGCCTGGACACTCCTTCCTTCTCCCCTCAGCCTCTCTGAGCTTTTGTCTGGGACTTGTAGCTCCACTCTGCTGCATCTGCGGGACAGCCACGGACACCAGGCGCTTAATGGGGAGTTGTCAGAAATAAGTGCATTTCTACCTTTTTGCGCTGTCAGAGGGGAAGGTGTTAAACTCTCTGTGAAAACTGGATGTGAACAGGGATGGACAGTGGTCTTCAGACCATTACAACCTACTTCCTCTAATTTTTAAAATTTATACACTTTGCAATGCATTATTAATTTTCTTGTGAGTGATATGACTTTCAAGGCTATCAAGGGACTAATCTATTTTTTACACGGAGTAGAGAAGGATTCTAGGTTTGCACAAATAAAATACTCCCTGGAAGCAATACAACTGAAATGATATGTGAAAACATCATAACTTTACCTCTATTCTGAGTAAACATCAGAGTCCCTACAGAAAGTTAACACATTAATTAGACAGAATTTCAAATAATCGTGTTTGTCCACTATTAAGCTAAAGCGTTTGTATCCTTTTTCACGAAAATTACCTTCTTTGGATAGGACTGAGCCATGTGTATTCAGGAAGAGATATCCAAATCCTTAGTTAAAAGATATTTGGGAAACACACGTGACTAAACAATCACTGGAATTAGCTGAAATCCAAAAATCAGGTTGCTATGGGTAGAGAATATTTGCTTAATCCTAACTGGCTGTTCCTTGCCTGCAAGGAAAATTATGTGTGGCTGCAGAGGTTTGAATATGCTTTTTTTTCAGTGGAACTACGGGTATAATAGTTTTGTAGGTCTAAGTGTGGAAATAATTTTGGCTTTTATATGTTAAACACTAGAGGATATGTGCACAGTTATTTAATATAAAATCTGGTGGAAATAAATAAGATTCAGCAAATGTTTATTTGGAAGCTGGGTTTAACCTCTGGAATCATATTAACAGAACTCTTAAAGTACTGAATTAGACTTGTTTGCAAGTTTGAAAAAATAGTATGGCTGCAGTAGAATAGTCTTATTGAAGAGTCAAGTGTAGACAGGGAATGTGGTGTAATGAAAATGTGCCATTGCAGGAACAGTGAATATTTTGAAATTATTCACTTTTCATGGATATCCAGTTCACAATTTATCTACTTGTTTTTTTTTCTTGGGTGCTATTAGCCACAAAGCCTAATATCAGCTTGACTTCTTTAGAGAAAAAATAATGTGTGCAAATGTGAAAACCTGGTAGGCACAAGTTGCTGTGTGAGCTCTGATTGGTGCATCTGATCTACCAGGATGTACCCGTGACTCTGAGATAGCACCAAACATCAAATTAAATCTAATTTGGAAAAAGATATCTGAGCTGCCTGCGGAGTTTGAATCTTTCAGTACTAAAACCAAGAGTGTCCAGTGATTGCATTGAGAGTTCACTCAGCTATGTGCTCTCTGAAGTTGCGAAGGTTAGAGCAAAGTTTCTCCCCAGAGTCTAGGGCCTGGCACAGTCTGAACTGTTGCAGATATTGGAGAAGTAGGCAGGAATCATTGTCCATCTTTTTTATGTCTACGAATGCCAGAGGTAACGCACCTGAGAAAGGCAGGCCAGTTATGTTTCTTACGCCTCTCCTTTTGGATTCCTCTGTGGGAGTACCTCTGCAGACAGAAGACTGCCTGGGACAGATCCTCTGCCCACCTCACCTCACCCAGACCTGGGATGAGAGAACAGGAATTGCCATGCTGCTTTTCAAGCCTGTTTCACGGTGTCAGGACTTGATCTGCCATCCTATTTGCAGACTTCCCACAGCCAGAGTTTCATTATCTAATGTTTGGGTGGTCTTTCTCATACCCACAGCAGCTAAACATTGTGTGCTTTAATAGTGGGTTTACGTTCGGTAGTGCCAGAGGGAGGCTGCTGTTCCACACTGCCGTGTAACAACATAGTCAAACAATTGCTTTTTATGCTTTGCAGTCTAGCCTAGATCATGGTTTGGAGGTGGTTTGCCAAACACTCCACTGACAAAAATAAGGCAGCACAGCTGATTACAGGAGGGTACGTGCAGAACATGGAAATCCCTGAGTGATAACATCCAAAATCATACTCTCATCTTCTGGGAGTTGGTGTGCAGCCTAAGAAACAGCTTCTTGGAGGTGTTGTGTTTAGTAATCATTGCAACCTTGACCAGTCCTGCACAAAAAAATAAAAGTATTCAAGCTAGATGTGAACTGGGCACTTTCTACTCTTCGATTCCCATTCCTGGACATATGGGAACCTTTGGCCTTCTTTCCAGTTTTTGTGGTGCAGTTTGCCCTGTGCAAGGCACACTTGCTGCTCTAAAGTATAGAAATTCCCAAAAGTTTTGTGTTCTTTCCTGGTAGGTCCTACTGTAAATGCCTGAATGGGTCTGTATGTAGTACAGTTTTTCTAGCTGTTATATCATTGTATGTTACGGAGCCAGGATGCAGGATTATCCAAACCCCCAATTCTGTTGTGGTTCTGCGGAGAAAGATACCTGCCTGTTGCAACCTGAAAGAACTAGTTCTGCAAGACAAAAAAAGCCTCAAAGACTCCTTAATTAGTACCATACTGTGAAGGAGTTAACCAAAGTTTGCTTGGAGCAGTAAGTAGCGCACCCCAAGAACTCCTGTGTTTTTCACCCAGCTCTGAAACTGACTTTCTCCATGGCCCTGGGTGAGTCACTTAACTCCCTGTTGGTCATTGACCTGCAAAGGGGAGATAATGATTCCTGCCTACCATGAGGTAGGTTGTGGCAGGATAAATTAGCTGTTGATTTTTAAAGCACTTTAAAGATGTACTGCGAAGCATTAAGAGCACTTGTTTTTATGAAGACAGTAATGGTTAAATGATAATTCTGTGCTCTCGCTGAATTTGTTAGTTTTAAAGTGTGAGTGTTATGCTTCTACAACATGCTATTAATCCAAGCAAATTACTAAGCCTTTGTGTAGCGTGTGAGAAAGCCTATGAATTTACCTTTCTCTAGATGAGGATGCAGTGGAAAGGATTTGAACTTCCCTTCTCACCTCAAAGCCTCTGGCAAACTGGTCACTGACATAATAAATATTCAGCATTTAATAATGCTTCACTTTTCCTCTTTAAACCATTACTTGTTTCCTGCTTGACTAAGAAGAACTTCAAATTCAATTCATTAACATTTCTTTAAATAGCCCTCTTAACAATGTCGGTTTGGTTTCCTTGTTATGTTCTGTCACTAATAGCGGTTTTTACTTCTAACCTGTTATTAATTAGAAATAAAGACTGGATCTCTTAATTTCTGAATTAGTTTTAGTGCCTCTTTCCTCAGAAGCCAAAGAAGGTCTTTTTTAAGCCTAGTGTGTTGTGTTATATAATTGTTCCTGGGGTAAATAATTTAGCTGGTCAGAGAAAGTGCACTTTTCTCCACCTTGAGTGGTCAGCCCGGCGGTGGGCAGTGAGGCATGACAAATCTGAGGCAAATAGAAGCACAGCTGCATGAAACTTTCATTAGAGCCATGGAGGTAAGAGGCCGCTTCTCTGCAGTGCTTTTGGCATGACCCCCAGGGCTGCCCATGACCCTTGGGGCCGGCAGGACCCAAGGAAGCCAGTGCTTGTGGGGCACCGCTTCACAGAGGCTTAACATCTTCGCCGTGAAGGACAAATGAACAGGCACAGATCATCTCAGCCACCCTAATCTTTTCTTTCCCTACTTCAAAGCCTTCTGTGTTGCATCTTGGTCTGTAATTACCCTTGAGGTATTTCAGACTTGAAGCGACACCGGGAAAATTGCACTTCCCGATAATGGAAGTCCACAGTTGTGTTTAATCAATTATGTAGTTGGTCATGAGACTGGCTGTTTAGTTACAAGAATTTTAAGGCCAACCCCTTATGCCCTAGCTGAGGAGAGCGACAATACCAAATTAAAGAAACACTATCCATTTGATGTAACTTAAGCTAGGCTTTACCTGCTTAATTAAAACCATGCCGCCAATACCCACTTATCGCTCCATGCTGTAAACAGCCGGTCGAATGCCCTGCTGTAATTTCCTAAAAAACTGCTTAGGTTAGGTGGAGCTGCAACACTAATTTTTACGTATATAAACAGATCTGCTCAGCAGCAGTGTTTCCAGATTTGTTGGAGTCGGTGGCAGTGCTATAGCGCAGGGTCCAGAGGTGTGTGGATGCTGGAGAGAAAACATGAACCAAGCTGGGAATTGCAAACACAAAGCCTCGCTAACTCACTTTGAAAGATACATGACAGCCAAAAGCTTCATTCCTCAGAAGTAATGGAGTTGGCTGGGGTGTGGACGGGTGCTGGGGGTGAGAGTGTTCCAGTGGAATAAATTCGGATGATGCTAACTCACCAGATGCTCTGAGTTGAGCAGTAGCTAGTGGTGGGAAGATCTTGCTTTGGGAAGCTCATAACGGTGCTTCAGGCCAGCCAAGGTTAAGTGATCGCGTATGCCCATTCTTATAAATTCAGTGTGGCAGGTTGTGATGATAAGCTGGCTGCATGGCTGTGTTGGGAAGGAGAGAAGTATTCAGGGAGAGGGAATCCATCTGCATGGCTGATGAAATGTGTCCTGTCTCGTGCATTGAACCCACAGTAGCTACGTGACTGGGCTGGCTTTCGCTGTACCTGGAATGACTCCTCTCTGCTTCCCAATTTCCATGGCCTTACTCCTTCCTGCTGGGGAGAAAAGAGCTCCTTCCTTCCCTCCATGCCTCAGTGTGTCCATTTACAGGCAGGAAGGAGGTGAAGAGCAGAGTTTGCAGTACTCTGAAATGTTTTCAGTGAGGCTGGGCACTTGCTGGGACCTTTGAGGCTTTGGGAGGCCTCTGGAAAGCTGAGGACATAGCCAGATGTTATCCCTTGGAGCTTGTTGTTGGGAAAGTATGGACTGGATGACAACTGAATTACCCAAATTACTGCTGTGAGAAGAGCGCCCAAGTGTCCTCCTGCCTCCTTGACCTTCTGGCTTGCTTTCCCATACACTGGATCCTTGTCTCTCTGATTTACCCTTTCTGCCCCAATCTCCAGCTGTTTTTCAGCAATGCTTATCAAGCCACTTACTGTATTCTGCTTGCCTGCTTCTACTCTTCCGAAAGTCTCATGAACTCTCAGTCACTGGTGTTTTTCATCAAGCATGAGATATAAGTTTGATACTGCTTCAGATCTTCTTCACTTGGAGGAGAGGGGAACATTCAAAATTCAAAACATCTTACAAATTCATAAATTACTTTTGTTACCTCTGTACTTGCCAGCTCTTTGCTTATGATGCCAGTTTGTTGCAGAAATATTGTCTCTGAATTTAAGATGTCCAGGAGAGTTGATTATACATGAGGAGCTAACGATTGATGTATGCATTTATACCTCTTTTACAAATTCTTCTTTCTCAGACAGCATTATAGATAACTGTTCCAGGAGAAGGCAGCTTTGAATATCTGATGTACTTACATGGTTACAAGTGGTATGTCTGCCTGTAGTATGGAAGGTAGGTTATTCCTTTGGCCTTTTTTCTCTCCTCTAATTTTAGACTAATGGTAATATGCAGAAGGAGTTGTTGTTGCTAGTCACACAAAGCCAGTGGGCCGTCTTGTTGGGAATCACTCGTTGCCCTAACCCAGTTTCAGTTATTCTATTAATATAACAGTGGAGTCTGGCTGGAGTACACAGTCCTCTGTGGACAGGCCAGTAGCAATATCCCTCTTGTGGAGCAATTATAGAAGTTTTACAAAGTTGATAATTCATGTAAAAACAATTGTAAGGGAACAGTAGAAAGAAAAAGAACCATTGGGGTAAAGTCAGACTGGAGCTCAAAACTGTACGCCCAAAGCTAACGTGGGTGTTCAGTGAAGGATGTGATCATGTTATGAAAAAATGTACCACACAAGCACAGTACCGGACTGTTCTGAGGAAAAAAAATAGCCCTTACAGTAGCAAAACTAATCTTCAGAATGTCTTCTCGTGTTATTCACGTGGGCAGTGGCAAGTCCTCTTGAGCAGAGCTTTGATGTTGGGACTGATGCATTGGTGGCTATTTCTTCATGACTTGGGAGTGCTTGTTGCTGCAGCACGCTCAGGGTTCAGCTATGGGATTAGCCAGCATGAGTAGGTTGGTTTTATCCCAGATCCATTCCCTGATCATGTTCACCGTATCACTGCATGTGCGCTTGTGCTGTCTTAATGTGCTCGTGGAGCTCCGGTGTGTGTTGCTTCACTGCTGATTAGGCAGATGGGCTGATACGAGACCAGTCCCTGGAGTGCTGCTTCCGTACCAATGATTTAGCTGTGTAACTCTCTGTGACGAATCTTATTGAGGATGGCAGCCTGGGCTGTCCTGTGGAATTCAAGATATGTTATTTTTGTTCTGAGGACATTTTTAAAGGATTTAATTATGTGCATGGTTAATAAATGTCATGCTATCCATCTTCAGTCATGCATACTCATGTGATGTACTGCTCAGGTACCCACTAGTCCATAGTGAGGATGATGTGCAGCCATATTTGTGGCCTGTAATTTCCTGGCTTGCTTTTGGGGCAAGCATAGGAACGGATTGTTCCCATTGCCCCTGATAGTTCCTGTGTGACAGACCAAGGCATGGAGTGTGCGGTTCTCCAGTGTATCTGCAGCTGAGAATTGAAGCTGCTACTGCCCTTTCTGCAGTCAATTATACCGTCTTAATTTGCTCTGACATAAAATTAGTCCCATTCCCCCCCTCCCACCCCCCATCTTATTTCCTCATACAAAGCAGGGAAAGAGATTTTTTCTGTAGAAAATTAAGGTGTGAGGAGGTAAGCTTTAGACCTGAAAGATGAGGAAGAGGGATCACTCTGTTTTCTTAGGTTTTTCAAAGCTATTTGATGAACAATCTATTTCCCACTTATCCCAAATCTTGCCCAAATCTTGTGGTGGTGACTCCTGAGAAGCTGTCGAGGTGGGAGTGTACGAAATACTGGTGGTTCAGATCAGATCAGATTGCCATGGAACATGCCAGCTCCAGCAACATAGGTAAATCAATGAGTCACAAAACTGTCACTGCTTGCTTTTGGGATTGTAATTCTTCCTCCACTTAGGAAAAATCCCTTTCCATTCACCCTACTTAAGGAATACAATTTGGAGAGTCCTCAGGTTTGGCTTCAGGTGGAAATAGCAGTTCTGAGAACAGTGGGGCATTAGTCCAGAATTCCCTGTGCAAGCGCACAAGAGAGATATAATAAATCTTTCTCCCCTAAAATTTGTATTTCTCTTTCTGTACTTTCTGGTTTGTGGTTTTTTATTTTCCTTTTTTTTTTTTCCATTGACCACCGGCTATGACCATATGGGTTCTCTGTTGTTTTCCTCTGTGTCTTCTACCTCCCTGCTCTGAACATATTATAATGTTCATGAGACATTTTAATATCAGTTCTGGTATTGCCTAGCAGCATAAAACATCTTGTGTATTTGCATTTTTTAGTTTAATCATTATCTTAATTTTTTTTGGGCAGTAGCCCCAGAATATTTTTCTCTATATCTCATCTCATCTTTAAAGCAACAACATGTGCTTCTCCCAACCACACCCCCTCAATTACTCTTGTTTTAAACCTGTAGATAAGTAGTGGTTTTGAAAGAGGAAACGACAGTAAACCTGTCTGTAAGACAAGTTTCAGAAGCTCCTATTACTTCAGCCATCTTTGGAGCAGGACTTCAACGTTGACATTTATTGGTCAGAAAGTGCTATCAGGCTCTAGCCAAGAATACCTGGAAATGTAACTCCTCCAGAGGGATGAGCTGCCATTAAACAAGTTCTGAAGATTAAAATAATGCTAGGAAGCCTTGAATTAGCAGGAAAGCCCTCCATCTTTAGCTATTGCAGACTCATTACTTCTTTTTTTTGAAATGTCAGGTATATCTTAGGTGATATAGCCCAGAAAGAAAGTGTCCCTGTTACCAGAACCCCTTTCATTTTTCAAATCCAACTTGACTTTTCTGGTCTTGGGGCTAAATTCAGTCCTGATGCAACCGTTATTAATTTGGGTGTAGTTACACCAGTTGTACCTGGGCTAGATTTGGTCCTGAATGTCAAACTCACTGTTAGCATCTTGGGATTACCTCATGATCTCCTTTGTAATCCTTTTACAAACATATTTTCTTTTCAGCTCATGACAAACCTAATTAGTGGTGTTTTCAGTAAATATGAATACTTATGCTGAATGTCCTTTTTGAAACACAGATTTGCCATGCCCTAACTTTAATTTGACCTTCCACAGCACCTCTCAGGAAAGTATTTTACTTGCATTGATTAATCAAATTTCATAGCGTATACTATGTAAGTAAAAATCTGTTATCCCCAGGTGAGAAACAAAAAGGCTAAGGGTCAGAATTTTTTTCAAAATCACTGGAAGATTGAAAAATATAGCTAAACTGTCCTAATTTTTACATTTCTGCCATATTTCCAAGACCTCTGCTTTTGCGCTGGTATTACCTGGGTGCTTTCCTTACTGACATTCCTGTTCTTCACTAGCACAACCTCGTTGTCTTCTCCTTGTTTGATTTCCCTTCATCTTTGGCCTTAAATATTCCAAAGCATTTGCCTTTGCTGCCTACCAAAGTCTGAGAAAGGGAGAAAATGATAGACCCTGCCCCAGCTGGCTCCTCAGCTGCTGGGAAAGTGTAAGTGCTCCGGTGTCTGAGAAAACACCTCACTGTGTCTAAGATGGTTGAGCTAGTTATTTGTTCAGAGGGGTCCTCTGCAGTAAAAGAAGTGCCTACCTCCACGTGGTTCTGCTCAGGCAAAAATTCACATGCTTTTTCTTTGGAAATACCTTTAAAAATGCAAGGATAGGACTGGGGATGAAACCAGCTGCGGTGGCATTTTCAATGCTTTATGTTAATCTAGGTATTTTACCCCAGTTGATATGAGTCATGAGCTGTAAATGGGGGAAGGTAACGCTAGCAGTTGCCTCCACTGGATTTGCAGGTACACAGGGTACACAAACCTGCAAAATGCCTGATGCCTTTTGGTTAGCTGTGGCATGCTGTGGGGCATAAGCCTGCCTTTTCTTGCCCCACGATGTCAACGTCACCAACTCAAAATTGCTGCATCTTATCCTCTAACACTCCAAAATCTGTTGCAATAGCCACCAAATGCAATGATCCTCTCTTTTCCTTTTCAGATGTTACTCACTGTTCTTCAGTGGTAAGTTCTTATTTAGAGAGAGATCTGGTTTCAATTATTTAGATAAAAGATACTGTGTAGAATTACATACCAGACAAGCTAGACTGGCTTGTCACAATCTTTTAAGATTGCCTTTTTTTTTTTCTGAGGAATCTTAATTTTTCCCCCCTTAGAGAAAATGATTCATAATTATAAATAAGTGCTTGGAAAATGTCACCTCAAGGTAGTACAGAGGAGGCCTTCCAGGCTTGTGAAGCTATAGAGGAATTAGCTAATGTGACATTTTTTCTTTGCTTATTTGCTTTCTCTTTGTGGAACAAGGGGTCTTGCTTCACTCAAAATGAGAGAAAAGCATTTTAACCAGCTATGTGGAGAAAGTAGAGAGGTTTGATTTTGCTTAGATATTCCATCCCTTGGTTGTGTACATGTTCCATGTTAATCTATAATCAAAACAAAATAACACTTTTCGTCTTTTGTGTATTTGAGAGGGTTTTTTCCCCACATCTACTCCCTTCTTAAAGCTAGACAATCCTCCTGTTCAGATCATGCAACTGTTTGGATTATGAAAGATGTTTATCCATGGATTATGAACTTGCTTTAAACTTCTTCCTTTTCTGTAACACAATTCTAACTCCTTAGCTCACTCTCTCGCCTCTGGAAACTCTTAATTTGTATCTTCAGTGAAATATACTGAATTAAGAATAGCTTTTTCTTCCCATTTGTTTTTATTTGCATGTGCTCACGGTAATTGTTTCCTAAGAGTTTGATTCAAAGGCTTTATAAGTCAGTGGAATTTGGGTTACAAATCATAGAAAACAGGACTGTAAGGGATAGCAAGAGAACAACTGATCCAAACAAGATCTACTGTTATCTATTTAGTTTCTGATGGGTACCTTACTTTAATCTACTCTTAAAGATCTCCAGTCACTATTTTTCCTCTTAAAAGGATTTCCTAGCACCCAACTGGTTTTCCTTTTCTGTCCATTATTTCTTAACCTGCCCATTGTGGACGGAGAGAACAATAGAGTTACCCTCCTTTTGGAAGGAGTCTTCAGTACACTTGAAGACTCTTTTCTTATCTCCCTCAGTTTCTCTTCTCAAGGATCAACCCCTACATTTGTCTGGTTGTCCCACATGGTTTATGTTTCTCTCATGTGCATTCTAGCTTCTGGATGTCTATCTTGACTCCTGGCATCCAAAACTTGATGCAGTAGTTTACTTGCTGCCTGCCAGTGCTGACTAGAGACAGAAGTCCTGGTGCAGGGGAGAAGCCACACAAAGGACCAGAGGTCTTGGACCTGACAGCAGACAGCCAGCACAGTGCAGATGGCTTGAGGCTTTTCTTCTTGGTCTGCTCATAGCTGCTGCTTCAGGTTAAAGCTTCTTTAAATTATGCCAGAAGCAGTCAGTCATGTTAAAATATTCCTGAGGCTAAAGGCTGTCTCTGTGTGGGAAACTTAGCCACATGCTTTATAGAGTTGGCCAAGGGAGATGGTATAGGGCCTTCTGACACCTGGGAATTAGTCTGCTGATTAGATCTTTCACTGGTGGAGCATAAAATACTATCCGCGCAACGTATTTTCTGTAACTTAGTTGTTGATAGCCTGCAAATATCTTAGTGCTATCCCTTAAGCACTTCTGAGAGAACGTTCGTCACCTGTTTTTCTTCAAATGACTTCAGAAAGACCAAAGGGGAGTTGACATGACAAATCATAGGGTAATACAGGTTATTAGAAGCAAGAAGGCATCCTTCAAGATGCTGAAGTTGTGTGTTCAAGAAAGCAAAGGGAGGATAAGGCTCACAAATCTTTAGGAGCCCTTTGAAGGAGTTCCCAGGCAAATGAACAAAGAGATGTGGGTGATATGGTCCTTGGGGAATTCACAAAGGCATTTGAAAAAGTGCTTCACCCAAGCGTCTTACAGGAAATAACCTCTGTAAGTTTCTTGCATGGGTAAATAGTTGTTTAAAAGATGGGAAACAATAGAGAGGAATAGAGAGGTCATTTCCACAACAGAGCCTTGCAGAGGTCTAGCTACAGCCCATATTGTTTAGTATTTTCATAAATGTTCTAAAAAAACAGGCTGAACAATAAGATGACAAGTTTGGAGGTGGTGCCAAGTTATTCAAGATAATAAAGGCAAGGGCTGACTGCAAAGAACCAAGGAAGTGCCTTTTCATACTGTGTCCCTGAGCAATAGAGTGGGAGATGAAATTCAGTGTTGAATGTAAGAGAGAAAGAGAGGTGGGGTGAAAGTCCTAGCATTGTATTGATAAAGATGAGCATGGGATTGAATACTATCACTTGGGAGAAAAGATGCAGTTATAACATTGAGCTTTGAAAACATCACCTTGGTGCCTACTATTTGTTTAAAAAAAAAGCAGACTTACTCTTAGGAGCTATTAATAAAATAATGCAAAACAAAAGAGAAGACACAAAAGAAAAGGCACTCTTCAGCACTTTAGGCATCTATATTTTGCCCACATCTTGAATACTTGGTTCAATTCCACAGGTGCGGAAAAAGCATGGAAACTGAGTGATTAGAGTCAGAGAATGGCTTTGCATGAAGAGTCATAAAATAGTCTAGAATTCTTCAGCTTGGAAAGGAGATGAGAGGCTATGACAGGGAGTTGTAAAATGATAACTCCTAGTGTTGAGACGAAGAACAGGGAATGACGATTCATTGTTTCTTCCAACACAAGAGTAAAGGAATGTCAAAAAAAGCTATAGAGTAATGCTTCAGAGCAAACAAAAAGAGTTGTTGCTTCATGGCACAAGTAGCAAACACAAGGAACTCCTTTCTGCAGGATGTTGTGGATGCTGAAAATGTTTAGTTTTTTAAAAAGTCGGCTGCTCAGAATTATGGGAGAAAAGACTTACCAAAGGCTGTTATATGCAAAGACAATATCTCTGGCACTGAAAACTGTGCACTGCAAATTGCTAGAGGTTTGGAGACTGTTCAAGGAAGTGCTATTGTATGGGCTGGTTCTGTTCTCCTCTTCCCTGGGTATCTGCTGTTTGTGACCATCAGAGACAAGTCACTGGATCTGCCTTTGGTCTGATACGATACTACTGCTGTTATGTTCACTCTGTCTTTCCTACAGATGTTCAGCCATTGCGACTCTTACTAGTTTTAATGGATGATTTTCAACGGTCAAAGCAAATTGTCCTGTTACACTCAAAGAAATCCAGCCAGGATAATGAGATCTGGCAATTTCAGGACTGTAGCGATGTAACCTAGAAGTGAAAGAATAAAATAATGCTGAAAAAAGACTCAGTCCCCTTTAAAGGAAAAGTAGGATGGAAAAAAAACCCGCACCTAAACAATCATATATCAGAACGGCATGTAAAATGTCCAACTGAGGAGCATTATTAATGAAGTAGTGAACTTTAAGTCCAGGCATAACGTGCCTCCAGTAGGAAGGTTCTTATTTCCAATGCCTGGGGTAATCTAGCAAAATCCGAGCCATATCTTTAATGAACAAGGTAGGCCATCAATCATCACGGAGATGACACAAACATTTCATACAAAAACAAAACCTGCCTCCCCTCCCTCCCAAAACCAAGGCCACTGCAATACTTCCCAAGGCTGCTTGTCCTCGTCAGGCAAGCAAAAAGTCATGAATCTGCATGTGACTGTTAAAGGCAGAGCTACTACTAAGTAGGTGGTAGTTATTTTTAGCAACTAGTTTAAATTGTTCTGATATTGAATCTGCACCGTGCAGGGGTAACATCTTTAAAATGCAATTCTATGGTAGGTGGCAACAATCAAGCTGAATTACTGACATTGTAAGGAAATGAAAAGTCAAACTGCTGACCATGTGTATTTTATGGTATTTAATTAAAAGTAGATAACATAGTGTGAATGAACCACAAATCAGATAAAAATGGCACTATATTCTCATATTTAACACATATTTGACTTGTGGTTGCTTTGACAATTTACCAGAACAGGTCTATGATGGTCTCCAAATATAAAATCAGGAGTGTAATTAAAAATACTGCGGGGAAGAAGCAATATTCAGTTCAACCCTGAACTACGTTAATCACATCCACAGCCGTATCACTTCCATTCCCTTTAACAAGAGCCTCATTTCTTTTTTTCTTTTTTTTTTCCTAAATTGAAAGAGGCAAAAGTATCCAGGCTTTTGCTATATCAGAGTGTCACATTTAAAAAGTTCAATGTGGGGTGGGGAAGAAGGGGATAGTGGAGGTGGAGCATGGGATACCCAGTTCATGAGGAGCTGTGGTGCAGCTGCCTAAGCTTGGGGTGCTGCCATGGCCAAGGCTGTGGACCAGGACTGCAGCTCCTCTCCTGCCTTTGGCACAGGATTGTGGTGTGACCTTGAGAGATTCTTTTGTTGCAGCCTGTGCCACAGCTCCTTCCCTCATAAAGCAGAGCTATCCTTGCGTTCTCTCCTTTTTCCTGTGTTTGGCTAATAACCAGGAGAGTGGATCCCTGATCTCAACTGAGCACTTCTGCCATAACCCCACTGATTTAGGGACATTGCGCTCAGCTCTTCTCCCATACTAACCTATACATGGATGCTGCCTTCTTGCCACAGCTGGCATAAAGCAAGCAAGGAAACACAAGCTGGACTTGGGCTTTCATCAGCTTTTCTTTTGTTAGTTCTCTCATTGAATGTATCTCACCCTGAATTTGTGAGGTTTTGCTGGGCACGCACAGTGGCGTTATCGGTGTTCCCCTGTCCCATGGAGAGGCAGCTCTCACAACCTGGTAAAGAAGAGGTGGTACCATAAGTATTTTTGCTAGAATTTAGGTAAAAATTCTCCAGATGAAGACACAACTCTTTGAGAATGAGTGTTTAATCCTTTCTTGTTTGATATGTGTCAGCACAGCTTTCAGCCAAAAAAAAGAGTAAGTTAGGCCCTCCATTCAAAGGGAAAGGAGTGAAAAAGGGAGTGTAGGTTTCCCGGGCTCACCTATAGTGTTCTCACAGGTTGGTGTGTGCCAAATTCTCAGCTTCAGTCTCCCCCTCATACCTACAAAATGCTGTTTTCTGCTGTTTGAAGACCCTGTAGATTTCCCCTACCTATCTGTATTGCTGCCTTTTTTTCACCAGAGTATGCAAATGTGTTACAGTTCGGAGGAAGGCAAAACCTCTTCTACAGGTCACTGAGGGGAGTTTTTTCCAGGTGACTCTGGAAATCCCTGGGAGGGTGAAAATCAGGCAAAATGAATTAATGCACATATATTTAAAAAATACAATGTTTTGATACTTCTTGCAACTGGGCAATTGAGTTTTGCTTTTTTTTTCCAGCGTATCATTGTACTACTGGGGCTCCCTATGGCATCCAGGGACTTGTGCACAAGGGAGATGCTTTTGGGACAAAGACTAAACAACCTCCTCTCCTTCAGTGGAAGAAGTTAGGAAGGGATTCCATGTTGCAATTCCCATTTCCCCCTTTCTTCGGTAGGTTACAGCTGATTAGGAGAGAGTGGAATTTAGGTTCTGGTTGCAGAATCCTATCGTCTAAATCTCACTGCTATTATTTTTACTCTGGGAAACATTAGTTGACATGCAATTGCAGTAATGCCCACCAGTCTCCACAGACATTATTTATTCATTTGGAAAAGGTTGTTGTCTCCTTCAGTTTTGTGTGGAGTTTCAGAATTTCAAAGACTATTTTGGTGAGATTTTCTTGCACTGTGTACAGTATAATTCAATATTTCTTGTCCCTCTACTGCAAACCTAATTGTAGCACTATTTGTTAGCTCAGGAATTGAACTATTTCTTATCTTTTTTTTTAAAATTGGACTTTTTAGCTTATTCTTGACTTCACTGTCTTATAGCCTGAGTGAGTGTAATGCAACACAATGGACTTGCAGGCAATCAATAAAAGCTTTGGAGGTCAGAGATGGCATTTGACACACTTACACTCATGATTAAATATTCTGCTGAAGGAAATACTGAGAGGTTTTTTAAATGGCAAACTCAGAGTTGCCCTGATGACCCTGAGGTTACTATTCCATGAGGCTACATAGAGGAGCTGGCTCTGGAGTCCTTTTTTGGGCCAACACAGCCAGTGCTTGCTCCACAGACAGCCTGTAGCCTGCTCCCATTGTGGTCAATGGGATGCTCATTTTGACTTCAGTGGGGCTAAGATCTCACTCAATTTTAGGGATGTAATCCAGGTTAGGAGCCTTGACATCCTGGCCTCCCTTGTCTGCGTGGTGGAGAGAAATTATTACAGAAAACCTCTAGGGATTATGTCTTTATTAAGAAATAGCTGGGTGCAAATTTTACTGCAAGGGGTTGCTTTGCTACAGCTGTGTGAATTTGATGGGCAGGATTTTTAGACTAGATTTAATTATCAAAACATCCCTGCCAAGCACTAGCAATCAGAGCAGTTTGGTGTGTACCTGGAGCAGAACTTTTGGTATCTGTTTTTCTGAGAGCAAACTAGTTAACGCATGTTTGGCAATGCATACCAAAACTGCATTGTGCTGTCAGTGAGAAAATCAGGGGAATTAGTTCAAAGTTGCACAGCCACTGTGAAACAAAATGCTAAGTTCCAGTGCCCTTTCTGTCACTGCAGAGGCACAGCATTGTCTCAAAAAATCCGAGTGTTCTCATGTGCAAGTGATGCTACCCCTGCTCTGGTACTGCTTCTGGTTTGTATGCTGCCATTTGGTGGGAAGCTGGGAGGTGCTTTTTCCCATTGATAGCTTAACAGAGAAGCTGTATATTTAATGTATTTGAGTTTTAATTATGTGAGTGTAGTGCAACCACAAGGACATAGGTCCTGCTGGAAGGGCAACAGGTGACTAATTAGGAAGGTACTAGAGCAGTATCCAAGTATTTGACAAAGGTAACAGGCACCTCCAGGACTAACCATCATCTCACTGTCACTGTTGTCTGGCCGTGGCCAAATCATGCCTAGGAATTATGATAATCTGTCCATGGGAATATCTCTTTATGTCACCCAGACTTCCATGGTGAAAATCCTTTTCAGAATGGTTGGATCTCTGCGGCATCTTTCAGCCTCAGGGCCTCAAAGGTGCAGAGACAAGAGCTAGAAATAAGAATGCTATCTCCAGACCTTATTGCAGTGAATGACTGGGAGAGAATGAGGTTGCTCAAGCTGGAGTCTGATCAGAACATGGAAGCAATAATAGTAAGAGAGAATTGTGGTGTGGTAGCAACAGTAGGAAGGAACAGCAGGAGATGATGTTGGCAAAACTTTCCTGTTCTAAAAGTTAACTTCATTAATTTTCTTAAGCGAGTTGTAAGCACTTATGGGAAGTGATATTTGGGTGACAGCAGAATGAGTATATTTGTGGCATGGCATCCCAGTATGCCATGGAGCAGCTTGTCTTGGTGGAAGTAAGATGTGAGAGAAGTACATCATTTTGCACTGAAAACATTTCAAAAGGACATGAGTGAACAGAGTCATAAAACTTCTCCCTCCAGATGTTCTTCCCAGAGCCACTAAAATAGGTGGTCTTAATATTTAGTTTTTGATCTTCAGTATGCTACCTTCCAAAAAGCCAGCAACAAAACAAGTGATTAAGTGTGTGCACAGACGGGTCTTCTTGCTGGGGCAGCAGGAGTAGGGGGCATACTGACACTTCATTTAGTTTGCCACTCCATTTCCCCCCAACAAAACTAGCAGACTGCCTTCCGCACGTTGATTACAATCTGCATGCACTAGAAGGCATCGAAGCTCTTAAGGAAATGCATTTCAAATGTTCTTCCTGTTATATAAAGCATGCAGCCAGTGCAGCCATCCAACCATGTCGGAGAAATCCGTAAAACAGAAGATAGGCTGGTGTAAATCAAAAAGTGAGGGTTGAATCCTGAGAATTTTGCAACTGCAAAAAGTGTCACATCCAACAGAACGCAATATATAATGAGTATATACTGCACCAGTTACAAGAGCATGACAAATGGCCTCAGAAGCACAACAATGGCTTCATTTATACTCTTTCCTTTCTGAAGTAGGATGGTAGCTCTGTAATGTCTCCAATTTTTTGTTGCTCTGGTGAACCTCCTCTGCTGAGAAGAGAGACAGCTGAGTGTGCTATACTTGCATTCTCGCAGGTATAAAATATAAGATCCATAATAATTTAATAATGTGAGAACTCAAGTCTAGTGTTTGTTGGAAAGTATTTACTTTGCTTTCATTGGGATAATTATGACTGACTGTAATAACCACGGATATAAACTCTTGATATTTGCTGTGCTTTCAGAGTGCAGACTGCAGGTCACGTGCGAGTCAAGGGCATACACAACATCGTTCAAAGTCTAGAGTCTTCAAAGAAGGCATGGAGTGGTGACTCCAATTGGTAGATCATAAATTGGCACTTTTTATTCTCCTTTGCTAATAATTGCTTTGAAAGTTTGCTTGCACAGATGGTTTCTGGATTCCAGGGCAGGGCAAACACTTTTAGTAGCATATCTTGTAAATCCTATCGCAAACTGCCATGGAAAGTGTCCTGATGAGAGCTCGTGGCCCCTTCCTGCTGACCTGCATGCTGCTTGGGTAAATATCCGAAAGGGATAAACCTGTGCTAGACACCAGCCAGTCAATGGACATGTTGGAAAATAAGTGACAAGCAAAAGTAAAATACTCTGGCAAAAAAGGGCACTTCCCAGGAAGGTGGGTGTTAGCTGGGTTTCAGGCATTTCAATTATTTCATGGACAGAGCCTGGTATGACTTTTTCTGAATAGCATACCTGCATATGATCTGCAGCTCTGGCTCACAGAGCAGTGTCCTCTGAGCTTCCTCAGCTCCCTGAAATGCTGTGGGAATGGTCAGTTTTCGAGAGTAACAATGTTCAGAAATCCTAGTATCTATGACTGCGTTCTGGCAGCCTCTTGCTTTCCTGAATTGGCTGGGGTATGGTATCTTCTGTTTTCCCTGACACTGCAAACAGGTTGAAATGATAGATGAAAAGGGAGCAGGACAGAGCTGTGAGTTAGCACATTAGCCTTTCACTGCTGGAGTCCAGGGTTCAGAATCTTCCTTTGAGCAAATGTGAAAATGGGTTTAATAGTTTCTTGCTGAATCCTTAGTGGACATTTGGCAATATCTTAAAACCACTGTACAATTTGGAAAAGAGAAGCCCAAGACTCAAACAGAAAATCTGTATCTGAATGGAGCTGAGGTAGAAGGCAGAGAGTCTTGGAGGAACATGCGTTAACACCTTCATCTAGGTATTTCTAATAAGCCCACGCTTGTTATACACAAAATGCACCCACTAATGAAGGAATAATAAGAAAAAAAAAGATAGTTGAAAAGCCTGACTAGTTTTTCTCAGGGAAATGCGTTAGACAATTGGAAAGTACACGAGGTCCTATTATTCAAGTTAATTTACACTCACTCTCCTGGTCCACCGCAAGAATTTATGAACCTGGAAGAGCTATAAGTCCCTTAACAAAGTAAACAAACTGTAACTCAGTCTTGTGTTCTTCCGGAGACCCGCCACCTAAGGGTTTGGGTGTTTTTTTTGGTTTTGGGTTTTGGTTTTTTTTAACTAAAGGTGAAGAGATGATTCAGTATGTAAGCTCTATGCCTCTTCTCAGAGGCAAACAATTCACATTACTGGGATTAGACTGTTAGAATAGACTTCATATACACAATGAACCTCAGCAAATAAAATCCACCATCCTTCAGCTATGACTTGTCTTTGCACATATGAGGAGTCTCCACGGAGAAGGTAGAACTGGGCTGCTGTGTTCTTTGCCAGTGGCTGAGCCTTTTTCACCCAGCAGTGTGGTTCCCTCCCCCCAGGCCTGACAAATTCAGGGCAAAACCAGCCAGAGAGTAAGCAAGTGTAACTAAAACTATTCTTATGTCAGGCCCCTATTTTAATCTCCTCCAAATAATCTGAAGCGTACTTATTAGACCATACAAGGTATCATCTCCTTCTCAACGTGTGAGGCACTTAAAGAAAGAAAGTTTTTTTCCCACTGTATACCAGACGACCTTGATGTGATAGACTGCAGGGTTTTGTGACACTGCACACTCAGTGCTATTCAACACTTTGCCTGAAAGGGAGGAAGGAATGGATTTATTGACTTGTGACTTTGACTCAGGCCTGTGTATCAGGACTGTTATTATGTGGAATGATTAGGCTGCAGTGTCAGGGACAAGTTAAACTAGAACAACAAAGGACCTCCTTAACCTTTACCTGGACACAAGGCCATTCATAATGACTTGCATGGTTTGGAAAACTAAGTATATCTTGCAGCACTCAATACTTCTGCAGCTACAGCAAATGAACAGAAATGGAAAAGATGAATCGCTGGAGGAGATGAAATGTAATTCAGTTCTGCATAGTCCTGTTTAGAATACTGAGTTCAGGTCCATGTCGAAACGTGACAAAGACATCGTCATTTTCTTTGTACTGAAGTAGGAATTTTAAAACTAGAAACAATAGATATACACCCAGGAACTTCTGTTTTTTTTTCAGAGAGTATAGTAAAAAAGGCTGTCCTCATGTGAATTGTACATGAAAAAATTATTAATGCTAATAATAGCCAGGTGTCAAACGTGAAGAGAAGGTCCTCCAACAGCAACTGGAGTCACTCTCACAAAGTCAGTGGTGGTTGTGGTAACAGCAATTGCATATCTCTGTTGCTGTGTGCGAGGAACTGTGTATCTCTGTAGCTAGTGCTGCATGAGGTTCCTGATGTAACATTCCATTTGTGGTTTTATATTTGATTCAAAATATTGTCTTCCTTTTCTTAATGGTCATTATCAGACCACATTATGAATGAATCACAGAATTTCGATGCCTGAGATCTCGCCCCGGCTAAAGCTGATAACAGTTTTGTCCCTGGTTTCTGGAGGTGCCAAATCAGGGCCTCAGTGCTTTGCAGGGCTGAGTGCTCATCTCCATCTGTTTACTGGTTTGAGAGTGCTTGCACCTCACAGGCTGCTCTCCTTCCCGACCGTGTTTATTGCTGATATCCAACTGTGGGATCACAGGCAGTTCCCACTTTGTGAAGGATGACAAGGGTCTTTCTTCTGGGAAGTGCTTGCACAAGTCATTGTAAAAATGTCTGCAGAAAGAAATTAAAATAAGCAGTGTATGATACGAGAGTTGAAGAAGTGATGCAAAATCAGTGTCTTAGTGGGGATAAGAACAAGTATGCTGCATGGTGAAAGAGAGGCCAGTTTCTGGTGAGATATATTTGATCTCTCCAGTACTGTATGAATTTCTGAACTCAGTGTTCCCAAGTGTCTCTAAGTTGCAGAGCTTGGAGAAACCATAACTAGCATCTTGGTTTTGCTCCTTTCTAGCACAGGCTTCCAAAAGCTACAAGATAAAGAGAGTTCTTCTTCTCTTCTGCCTTGATGTATACGATGAGTGGGAATTTGTGTTTCAAGCTAAACATACCTGCTGGGTTTAAAAACAACTGCAATGTTGCATCTGACTTTTTTTTTAACTGCTCAGTAAGGCACATCATTTTTATGCAGTTGCAAACTGCTCTGCTGGCTTCTGTAGGGAGGCTTGCATTTTGTTTAGTGCCCTGAAAAAACAGTCACCTGCATTTCCCCCCCTCTCCTCTATGCTCCAGTTTCCCTCTAAGTAAAAAGAAGCCAAGTGTCTCCTAAAATCTTTTGTCAGCCCAGTGCTGGTGAAGACACCCCTTCCAGGAAAAAGATCAGCTTGCCACATTGCCTCCCCAGAAGATTTTAGCTGCTTCCTCCAATGTCCTGGTTAGACCATCTTCTGTGACCATGCATATTGGAGCTATTTTAGCTGTCCATTTGTCAACCAAGGAATAAATGCTATGGAGACGCTGGTGCTCTTTCTCTGTGCTGGGCAAATAGCTCTTCCTTTTACAGAGATGAGGTGTGGTGAACCTACGGCTAGTCTATATTTCACTTCAAGGGTTTGGTTTTTTTTATAAAGAATTCAGTTGAACAAAATTGCAGCATGTCTTCTGTTAAAAGGTGTTTGTTATATTTCATGGGTGTGAGTTAATTTAACAATAACATTTCTCTGGTGCTGTTACAAAATAAGACTAATTTTTGTGATGGCTGTGTCAAGAGCCAGCCATGGATAGGAATACTACATACATGCTAGAAACAAAATTAGAAGTAAGAAGTGAAAGAACCTCTGGGTGAACCTGATTAATATTAGAGATAGACAAAGAAGAATAGATGAGGTTTGTTTTGAATTTTCCACTGCTTACCTGAACTCCTCTGGTGTACTAAACTAGAAGTTTCAAAGAAACAGTCTTTCTCTTCAGACTGTGGGACATCGTACTTGTGGCAGGTGTATCTCTGTGTAGTTACTGTAATAGACTCGTTTTTTTGGCTCTTGCATTCATTTTTGCTACACAGGAGTTTTCATGCTCCTTTTTATCACCCTTAAATTAGTTTGTTGGAAAATGTTACTATCACATGCTGTCTTTATCTTTTGAGCTGGTTTTGTGCAAGTTCTGTAACACCAGGGAAATACAAGGGTTTACTGTATAAGCCTTTATTAACTACTCAGTGCCTTGTTTGGCCTGTGAATGACGGTGAATTTTTCTTTGTTGTTTCCATGCTGCCTTCATTTTGCCATATCAATATTGAGGCAAATTAATTAAGTCCTGTTCATTTTTTTGTTCATTTAAATCAGATGGCAGACTGCCTAGGATTTCTGTAGGAGACAGAGGGGAAGGCACCCTTGTGCTGCTTCCATCTATAGGACTAAGTCAGCACGCCTATGGGAAAAATCACCTGGAGTAAATCTTGCCTCCCGTCTCCCAGGATGTAGGCTTCAGATGTGAAGACCTCTTTTATTCAAGAGGCAGTATTTGAAGGTGTTGTGTAAGTTATCATGTGTAAGGTCACCAAAGGCTCTTGTGTATGACAGGAGCAGGGTCCTTGTTCTTGTTGCAAGATGCCAACAACTCGCCCTTTTTCAAAAGAGAATAAAGGATGTTTTATCTCAAACAATTAAAATCTCCTACAATTATATGCATCTGTAAAGAAGGTGGAACAGAATATCACGCACAAGAGCCAACAAGGCTGTTCAAAGATCATGAGAGCTGCAAGATGTCCAAAAGGACACTGTAAAAAGGAAGAGTTTTAGGAGAAAGCTGCCAAATATTTCTTGCAGACAGTACTCTGAGCCATACACCTTTCATGCAGAAAAAGTATTTAGCATTTGCATCACTGATTTGTTTTCTTTGTAAGTACTGAAAATTATAAAATCTTAAACCTGCCTTAGTATTTTTAAGTGAATTGTATTTTTACTGATAGATTTTCAACTGTAATGACCTTAGAAGTTTTCTTGTTTTGTAGTTGCCCTGGAAGATGTTGTAGCCAGCAGAAAGAGGTGTTCTTTTACCATTTTGCTTCTTTTAGGATCAGGTACCTACTTCCAAAAGCTAGCGGTCTCTGTAGGCACCAAAAGATCAGCAACCTCCAAACGATTTCCGACAAATCACTGTTTCGTGTCAAAAGAGGCTAGAGGGCATGTTCAGAGTAGCATATTAAATATAAAGCAGATAAAACATCCCAAACTTGCCAGAGTTGGCAGATTCTTTTCTCTTATTTTGTTCGCAGTTAAACATTGCATGTTTGTGACTTTGACTCAAAGTGCACTGGACGTATCTTTTGTTTAAAAGAGGTTATGAAAAGAAGCCAGCGGGGTGAAGGAGAGGAAAGATGTAATCAAAGAAACTACTGAGGGAAACTGAAGGAAGCAGGAAAAATCAATACACAAGGAGGAAGATATTGAAAAGAGCAAACAAGATGCACAGGTACTGACTGACTGTAGTGCGTGAAGATGCTTGGGTCAAAAAGGTGATCAAAACTGCATTTGTCAAGCTTTGAGGTCCTCCTGCAGCCACACTCTCTTTGAGGTCATGCTGGCTACTGAAATCCTCAATTTTTGTTATCTAGTGATTAAGAGAGTACAAATTTAGGAGGAAGGATATAGGATAATTTTTATGAATGTTATACAACCAATGAGACAATCCAGTTAAAACATTAGCATAGGTCTTTCCAAGCCGCTCTAATAATAACTAAGGTGGTCGTGGCCTGGCTGGGTACTATGGCAGCAGAAGTTGCGATTTTTAGGGCATCTCTTTTTTCTAACACCTAACATAGGACACCAAGATTAATGGGACCTTGAAGAAGGTCATTGTGCATATCTGTCCATGCTAAGCTGACATGTCCTGCACCCCTAGTAAGAGAAACTTCACATGATTCTTGACAATCTCTTCCAGAGGTTCACTGTTCCTGCTGTTGGAATGACTCTTCCTAATACATGACTCGGATCTTTTCTGCTGCCAAGTTTTTCTTGTCCTTTTGGTTATGGACATGGCAAACAGCTACAGCTGTCTTTGCTACAACCTTCTATATACCGGAAGACTCTTATCTTGTCTTCCCTCAGTTTACTCTTGAGAGCACACAACCCCACTTTCCTCACAAGTCATGGTTTTTAGACCTCTGATGGTTCTCCTCTCTTTCCTCTGAATTGGGCCATGCCTTTCATGAAGTGCAATGCCTCCACAAGACCACAATGCCCTGGCTGAGGTCTCCCTGGCACCCAGGAAAATGTAAGCATTGCTTTATGAGTCTTGCAGACTCTACTTCTGTTTAAGTATGCCGTTTGCCTTTTTCTCAGCTGCATACTACTGTTGAGGAACGTTCAGCCTGTGATCCACAGACACTGGTCCTCTGGTTTCTTTTCTGTAGAGCTGCTATCCTGGCAATCGTTCCCTCTTCACTGCTTGTGTAGGTTAATACACAGGGTAGGTGGAGCAAACTTCTAGTCCTTCTTCCCCTGCCTCCAAATCCACTTAATGTCAATTTTACGCTTTTCCTGCCTGATATAGACTCCACACATTGAGGCAGTGTTGAATATCAAATGGATGGGAAGAGGTCTTTATTAAAATAACAAGCATAGAATAACATGGCAGGTCTACAGCAGCAAGTAGTAGCACATAGATTTGGGTTTAGGTAGTAAAACATTGGGTTTTTCTCTCATTAATGGTTTTTTCTTTGAAAGCACTTAAGCTACAGGAAAAAAACCATAAAATCCCACTTATTTCTTTGGTGATTCTGGGTGATTCCCTCAAGCTGGTGGTTTTTTTGCACTTTGTATTGTTTTCTTTACAGAGGTGAGGCTTATTCAGAGTTTCTTTGTGTTGGAGACTGTTTTCTGTGTGACATGAGGAGCTCTTTTCCTCCCTGGTGCTGGTCCATGACTGAACACTACAGATAATAGAGGAAAAGAACAATTACCTAGAGGTTTTGACATAAATCATTACTGGCCCTCCAAGCAGGTCATTCTTTAGCTCCTTCTTCGCAGTTTTACAAAACAGGTGATTTATCTCAAAATATTTTCTAATAGTTAAGTAGTGTGCTTGGAAGGAGGAGATATATTTACCTATATTTTACTGTACGTGGAGGGACATTGTGTGCACTTCCCAGCAGCCATGGGTTCAGCTCCAAGGTGGCTGACTGCGGCAATGGCTCCTACCAGGGGAGTCAGGACATCAAAACATTGCTTTCTCTGGCAGAATAATGGAGATCTGGTACAGCACCTTCTAATTTTTCAAACAGCACAAAGTGCAATTCCAAACTAACCAGCACACCTCCACCTTAATTTTTCACTTTACTTAACCTCTCTGTGTCTGTTTCCCCATCTGTAAAACTGAGATAATACTTACCTACCTCACAGGGATGTTATAAGGATTAATTAATTGATGTTTGTACAGCGCTTTGAATATGCAAAGCGCTACATGTGCTAAATATTATTATTTAGTTTAAATGCAGCTGAACAGGTTTTGAATGCTGGGAGAGAGCTCTGCCACTGACACCAATCTATCACAATGTGGCTAATGACACAGCTTTGGGAACAGACAAACAATTTTCTTATTTCATGCCATAATTAGCCAATATCAATAACCAAAAAAACCTTTGCAACAATTGCATGGATTGACCACTACAGGATCACTGCAGAAATCCTGATCCAAATACCTCACAGTAGGATCAGCCAGTAGCAAATGGATCACCCTCAAAAATTACCCAAATTGGAGGGGAATTAAGAGTGTCTATAAGGCTGGAACAAAACTGTCATGCGCCATGGAGAAATTAGAACATTGTCTGACTTCAGAGCATGAATAAATATGAACAAAATATTTAGGAGGTGTCTTTCTCTACAGTGTGATTTCAGATATAGCTAAGAGCATCACCTGCGCCCCTGCCCCGCCTCATGTGTGCAAAAAGGTCTCCAAGCTGCTATTTGTTCTGGTGTGTTAATAAGCAATGGTAGCCTCAGCAGCAAGAGGGGCTGTCTAGCTGGAGACACAAAAGGCTGGTTAAGAACTGGTAATACGAGTGTGTATATATGCACTGGGGAGATGAACTTCTTCCAAGAAATACAAGGAGATACTCTATAATTTTTCTCTTGGCCACAGATTTATTTCGGTTTTAGTAGTTCTTATTCAAATTCATCAGGGGTAATTAATGAAAGATATAGGAAGGCCAGTACACACCTAGGATTCTGTTTGTAGCTTGAATTATGTTGAGCTGTTTGGTCTATTGGTTCACTACCTCAAGCCTAGTGCAGTATTGTCATCCTTTGCTTTACAACACAGTCATTATATCCCTAAACCACATTGTGATACACTGTGGCTTCTGTTTACGACTCCCGAAACTCCCACTCCATATATCACCTGCCATAAAACCCATCAAACTGCTGCTAGTAAAATGGTGCACAGTGGTCTAAGTAGGAGCCAGGCAAATTGTGTGATACCCTACTGTGGTTAATGAGAGTGAAAATGTGGTTAGGATTTTATTCAGGCGATGTTCATTTGCAGGGCCATTGTAGTGAGGTGGCAAAGAAAAGAGTCTTTTGTTAACCTGAATGACAATATATTTTCTATTGTACGAAGTCGCTGAATGCAGAGTTTGCCAAGTTATACATCAATTGTAAATAAGTCAAACTGTGACCTTGAATGGCTACATTTTTATTGCTTGGGGGTCTTGAAAACTAATTAATACACTGAGATGTTATAGCAACCATACGAAACCTGTTACCAGAATTTAAACCATTGCAGATCTTTTCAGAAAAGTCATTGACAACTACAAAAATACAAAAAATAATCTAGATGAGTCAGGAAGATTGTTTTTTCTTATTTTTCTGTTAGAGGGTTGTTGGGATGGAGGTGCGATTCAGTTGTCTGTAGTTGTAGGGGAACCAAAAATTCTGACAGAGGTGTGATCTGTGCTGCAGAGCCTGAAAGGTGATGTTGAGCCCTGCTCTAGCTAGGTGGTGAAGGATTTAAATTTAAAACAACACTTTTAGACTCTGATGCCAAGGGCATACTCAACTTCATCCCAATGCTGTTTTGGGCTGAACCTGAGATATAAACCTTTCCTTCTCTTCCCTTCCCCTTCTGCTCTGGTTTACAGAGGGAGAAGATCTGGGTATGTTGGACCATTGACTGGGACCAGCTCCTGGTCAAGATACGCACAGAGACACCACAGCAGCTTCTGCCACGTGGTGTAGGGCTGGTGTGGCCATAAGGAGAAGTATGGCTCTCAGTAGTAGGCTTTGTGCCCTCCTGGAGACAACAGATAGAAGGTTAATTTCACAGTCAAAAGGGAGACTGTAATTCCATGAGATGCTTAAGCACTTGAGCAGTCTTCAAGATGTTAAAAAAAGCACCTCTCGCAAGAGAGAGATTCAAGCCAAAGACCTTATAGAGGTGCGCCTTCTGTTTCCTCACAGGACATGACCACTGAGGACAACACGATTTCTCACTTGCTTAAAATTAAGCATGTGATGAAAAAACTCCTTGTTAAATCATAAGTGGTGTAAAAATTGTAAAAACAGTTGTCAGTTGCTTAGTTTCCAGAGTGCTCATTGTGTTTCTGCTTGTAGTTGTCTCTTTCATTAAAGTGCGATGTATTTTTTTTTGTAGGCTTTTTTCCCCCCTGTATTTTTAGTTATGAGACTGCATCTTCAATGATATAGCTTGAAGACAGGGGAGTTGAGTTTTATTTTAGATTGAAATTTTACATACAATTGCCTTAGGTAAAAAGTTGATTTCCCTTCCTCAGCCAACGGAAAGTAAATTAAGGAAGGTGTGTATAACAAAAACAAAATTTTGTAGCTGTTTTGTGTGTTTTTTGACGGTTTCTGCTGTTGTATAAAAAATTACATTAAATTAAAAAGGCCTATTTATAAAACAAACATTTTGTAGGCAAAAAGGAAATGCAGCCATAATGAAATTGTCAGTCTCAGTGGAATGACTGTATTGTACTGGGCTTTCAAAGAAAATCAGGCTGGCTCCTTCAGAGGAAATCTGATTTCAATTTAAGAGTCTTATTGAAGAAAACAGCACCACAAAAGGGGAAATTAAACCATAAAAAGTGCATTAAGATAATGTTAAAGATCTAAGTCACCACTGCAAAAACCAAAGCAATCTGAAGTCGAGATAGAAACTTTATCCTCAGCACATCCTCCTGGGTTGAAGTATTGCAGATGACACCAGAAGAGGTAAGAGGGGAAAGGAGGTGTGCACAAACTGCAGCAAGATGTGCTGTGGGTTGGTTGAGACAGAGACTATGTAAAAATTGTACCCATTCACCTCACAGATCATCTCAGATGTGAATTCTGAGTCATAGCTTCTTAATCTACTAAATTAAAGACTTTTTTAGTGGTTTGGTTTTTTTTTTTTCCCTGAGTGTCTTAGTGGACCCTGTACGGCCGTAGAGAGGGAGCTGGATTATTTTGTGGCTCATGCAACACCAAGAGATTTGCTAGTGAAAGCCCTGGTCTCACAGTCACTTCCAAAGACACGGAGATGCTTTGATTTCAAGGAGAAGCAGTTCCGTTTGGCAATGGGACTTTCTGTCCATAGGAGTTAGGCTGGAACTGTTTCCAAAGAACTTCATTTTTTAGAGATAAATAGTGTGAAAAATAAACCAGAATACATCTTAATTGGATACTTCCGTGACAAACAAATGTGTTTAGAATGGTTAATTTTATGCAGGTGTGGCTACAGGTGAGCGTGGGGTTCATTCAAGGTTGTGAATATTCTGTTGAAGCACAAGATGTAGACCAAACGTTAGCTGAGGATCAACCGTATTGATGGTCATGTCTGTAGCGTAGAATTTCTCTCCTCTTTCCCAACCTTGGGGGAATGTGTCCGTCTACTGGGATAGCAGTTTAATCTGTAACATATTTGTCTTCTCTTTAGGCAGACAGAGTGCAAGTGTGCCATCAAGGCTTTTCCTTGGTGCTGGGGTGAGAGGGAGTGCTCCGCTGCATGTGAAAATCATGAATTCTTTGTGGTGCTTTTAGAGTGCTTTCTCTGAGTTAGCACTATTACACCTCTGGGGATAAAAATCACCTCCAAATGTGGGAGGGAATGAAGGTACCCTGTCCCCAACTCTGGGATATCATTGCACTTTGCACCGCATGTGGAAACAGCAGCAACTAACCTTCATGTTTGGTTAGATCTTCTCTTACTAATATCCCTGTGGTCCTGTTGGTTGCTTGTGGAAATCCTTCTCCAAGAATTTTTCATTCCAGAGGAATGCTGCTTATCAGAGTTACATATGTTCACTTTTTAAGTCTCCCAGCTGGCTTGCACAGGGGAGAAGTGTTATTTCCATTTTGTTGTGAGGAAAACAAGGCACAGAGAGATCAGGTAGCATGAGATTGTGGGTTGCTGTGTATGCCTTAACTGCATGCACCAGCTTAACCAGCAAGCTCAAAATGCTTGTTACAGCTTGGGAAATAAAAAAGTGCCTTCATGAAACAGCTGCTGGGAAGGGTTTAAGCATCATAGTTTCTATTATGAAGCAGAGAAGCAGATGATGACTTCCTAAGATTTCTTCATACTTTTAAAATGCTTTCAGTAGCAATAGATTTTATCCAGGTTTTACCTGGAGTATACATATCCTAGCTGGGTGTATCATACATATTTCATGAGGAAGGGAAACCAGGTGAATATTTCTGTAAATGGTTAAAAAAAGCAAACTCAAATAAAGGCACTTTTGCCTTGCAGTACAAGATGATCAGATGAATTTGCACAAGTATTGGTTTCAGAAGTGCCCTCGGCCTCTGTGTGATTTGGGAACTCTGATCCTGTTTCTGCATCACCACCAATGTACCTTGTGTGTATCAGTGGTCTCTCTTCCATGTGCTTCATGCACTGGGGAAGCTCGTATTCCAGCCTGTCCTGTTCCAGTGAATTTGATTCTTAAAAACAGGAACCTTAGTACCTACAACCTTAGTCACTATGAAAGTCAGACTCCTTAGATGTCAAGGGGACTCCTGGCAGAGGGAGAACTGGAGAGCTTGGTAAAACATTTGTACATTCAGAAATTGGAGGAAGTTTTGAAGAGAGCAGAAACATAAGCAAAAATAAATAAAACATAAACATAACCCCCTAAACTGAAACATATTCATGCATTTACAATCATCAAAATCCCAGGTTAGGCAGATGAAAGAGATTTCAGTGTGTTACAAGTCATAGCAATAATAGCCTTGGGACATTGGCTGGTCTATTCTATTATGTAAGAGTCTCACAGCCTTGTAATGGTTCCACAGATTAAGAAGTGCTATGTACCAACTCTAAATATTTTTTTAAATTAAGACTTTCTGTTTCTAACTGAAATCTCTGCTGAATATGACGGTATAATAGGGTGCCCAGTTCCATCTGTGTAAATAACACAGAGAGATTTTCTCTTGTTGAAATACCTGCATTAAAAAAATGCAGCAATAACTTGAGACTTCAAAGGTCTAACTTCAAAAGATTTCTTGCATTCTGCTTGACGGGACAGCATCTTATGCACACATGCTTTTTCACTACTAAATGCCTTAATAATGAGCTTGGGTTCAGATTTTGTGAATCAGAGCCAAGTAACTCTGTTTTATTATATATGCTGGGAAATGAACTAGCTCTGGGTAATTAGGAAAGCAATTTTATTAGCATCTATTTCATAAAGATTGTTTTTTAATCAGAGTCAGAACTTACTAGAAATTATTATTTTATTTTTATTGCATGGTTCTCTTGAATGGTGCAGGCCTCCATGGGTCTTAACCCATAGCAAATTCTGCACACTGAAGTTAGTTGTATCGCTATTAATATGTAACGATGTTATAAAAGAACCCTAGGATGGTAGTCCTCTGAATAGCATTGCAGAAGCTAATAATTACTTTAGTGGGCTTTACTGTATGGTGCCACCCTAGGGCTAAAGAATAACTGGCTATGTGTTCGTGCACCATAAAGAAGACGGCACAAGGAGCCCACTTCACTCTGAATCTCAAAACATGGCGTACAGAAGCAACAAGAAGGCACCTCAAGGCCATGGGGAGAGCTGAATGACAAGTTAGAAGCAGGGTGTGGGGGTACAGAGGCAACCTAGGGACCAGAAGAAAAGATTTTGATTCAATTCTGGACTTGGTTTTAATTTCATGTAAGGACGCTTGACACTGAATTTGTGACAGTGCTGGGAGAAGAAGCAGCAGTGTAAGGAAAGATCAGTGGTGTAGAAGTTTCCTCTTTCTGGAGGTGCTTTCATAGAAAAGGGAAAAGCCAATATACACAGCAAAGGGCAAATAATTGATGAGTTTAGTTCACCGGCCAAACTGGGAAAAGAAAATTAAAAAAAATCACACTTAGAGTAAGTGTCATGGGAAAACCTGTAACAAAGCCTTTATTTTGTCAGTGAAACAGGAGGACAAGGAATGTTTTTATTAAGCTGAAAAGTTTAGCTTTCACTTTGAAACCCTTTTTTATTATTTAACATTGGAAAATTTCTGGGCACATAAGGTTATTTTGAAGTGAAAAATCACAACACTGCTTTTTGAAAGTGTTTTCAGAAAACATTTTGAGTTTTCTGAATGTTTTAAAGTTGTTTTCAAAACTACTTAATAAACTTTACCTGAAATTGCAAATATTTTTTTGTTCCTTGAGATTTAATTGTTTTGGTGAATGAAAGAATAATGACTTTCAGACATCCTTAGCTGGAAGCACCTGCACATCACAGGTAGTAGGTGTGCCTTCCAGTGCTTCTGACTTGAAGCAATGTAGTCACTGCTGAGTAGAGAGGACTAGACCATAATGGATCCTGGGGCTGTGACATTTTCAGACCCAGGAAAGTAACACAAATAGGTGTCTTTTGAAAAATTTACACCTGCATTTGTGTTCTCACCTCTGCAAACTCTGGATTAGAGGGAGTTGTGAGACCAGATTTGGATTAATTCTTGTATCTGATTTTGTTTTGTGCAAGGATTAATTCATACTAGATTAGCAGTAATGAAGGAATGGGTAATAATTTAATGGAAAGAGTGGGAGCATGTTTTATGCAAAAGAAGGAGTGGGCTGAACTTTTGAGGTGCTTGATGAGGCTACCAACATACCCACAGAGCTTTTGAAAATGCCTTTTTAAAATAGCAAGCATCTGGAAAAAGGCGATTACCTGCCTGGTGCTCTCATCACCAAAGTTTTGCAGTTATGAAGTTTCTAAGTCTGGTCCAGCACAGGCACCGTCTGGAAAGGAGACAAGAGTTGGAAGGAGAGATATCCTTTTCAGTTTGGGAGTCTGTGCAGTGATGAGAGAAACCTCCTGAAATTGTGCTCAGGCACTTTCAGAGAAAAGCATCCGGCCCCAAATCTTGAGCTTGTCCTGAACCTGCGTATGTTTTGAAGGCTGTGAGGGGATTTGTTTCAGGCCAAATCAGTATGAGATCAAGGAGAAAGTTTATATCAATTTTGAATTACTTGAACAAAGCAAAAAGTTTTTAGGATTAAAAAGGGAGAAACATATGTTACACAGGAGAAAAACATCTTATCAGGAAGAACATGGAGAGAGTGAAGTGACTAATGATGAGGTTTCTGAAATTTTGCCACAAAATTTTTTATACAAGGAGGCTCCTGAAAACCTTTCAGATGGTTGTAGAGTGATCTCATTCTCCAGGCAGAGAAAGAATATGAACCAGGGTGTATTTTCCAACTTATTTTTCTATTTATACTTTACAAAGATCACTTCATTTGGACAAAGTATTTTAAACTCCTCCAATTATCTAGATGACAAAACCTGTATTGCAAGAGAGATTCAAGCCAAAGACTTTAGGTAGAGGTACTTTCTGTTTCCTGACAGGACATGGCCTCATCTGATGGTGCTAATGGTCCTCCACAATTGAAGTTTGCAAACCAATGGGGCAAAGGTGGAAGTTGAATGATTGTAAGAAAGAGGAAAGGAGCCAGAAGAGCAAAAAAGTGAAAGAAAGGAAAGAAGCAAGTCTGCCTTCCCACAGTACAGGCAGCAGGGAAAGCTACTGCTGCCCACTTCTTCCAGAGTTTGAGTGCTTAACTTTGCATCCCAAATACAAAAGTATTTTGGTTCACATATACATGCATACATACATGCATATATAAAAATATATATAGACACACCCACACATGAAGAACAGCAATCAGTTTTATTCTTTCATTTCACAGTCATCAGTAAATTTAGTATATTTATGTGAATAATTTAAAGAACATGTTCTGTGATCTAAATAAAAGGAAAAATACATCTACCAGATGATCCAGTGTATGTAAAAATAAACAGTTGATTGTTCTTACATGCTTCTCTTCTTTTGTGCAAGCAAAGAGAAATGCAGAAAAATTGCCACATTTCATCATGCAGGACAAGGAGGCCCAGGTGACACCCTGATCAGGTGTGCATGCATAATCATCCCCAAAATAATCACCCTTTTGAATAATGTCACCCCAAATCTTGCAGCTTCAACTTATTCTCTGCAAGTGACTCATAAATCTTTACCATGAATGTGAATCAAGTTTCAGAGCCGCAGGCTCAGGAGCTTGTTGGATTTATTCAACTTTAGCCTTTATTTATAGACATAAAAGTGTATTATTGGTTGTAACATTCAAACAAAGGAAAACAGATTGTAAGTATCCATTAACATTTTCCCAAAAGGGAAATCTGGAGTTTCTCCTGGGTCTTTCAGTCTCTCCCTTGTAATATTAAGATGATGTCATAAACTCATAATTACTTTGTGATGCTCTTATGTACTCTGTAGTTGCTTGTTCAGAGATGGTTATTTATTTTCTGAACAGAAAAACTGAGCAATACAAACAGGTGGAAAGAAGTAGATCGGTCTTTGGTGGTTTAGGGTTTGAAGGACCCCAACATTTTTATTTCATACTGTTGCAATAATTTTCTCTGGTGTATGCAAGGACACAGCTGTGTTATGTTGTGTTATTAAAAAATGTTTTGTTAATATTCAGATATAGGATGCAAACAATTTATAAACACTTTATAATGTTTTCAGCAAAGAGCAGTTTGGGGAGTAGTAATCTTCAGAAAGTGGAGCCTTTACCGCTGAATCAGTCCATAAGCTGTCCAAGTTCATTCCAAGAAAGCATCTATCTGAATTAGCGGTGGACTTAGGCTTTATTGGTATAATGAGAATCCCAGCTTGCAAAAAAAGTGTATGTGTATATATGTGGAGGGAATAGAGAAAGGACTCGACCTATGAAATGTGGGGAACACCAGCCCTTGGCAGATGTAGGAGGGCAGGATGGAGCAGTGCAAGGCACAGGATATATGTTGTGGAGACTTTCCTGAATGTGGAACTTCCTAGGTATTTGTTCCTTGTTTGAGGGTAGGGCAAAAATTTGAGTCGTGTTTATTCTGTAATATTTTTGACTTATAAAAGAGCCTTATGGAGTGCTGACTGAGTAACTTGAAATGAATAATTGATCTGGCTTTCTTTCTCCTTCTCATAGAATAGCTGTGAGCAGATTTTGATTTCATCAGATTTGTTATTCAGAAGTATTTGATACATTTTCACAATTTTTTTCCCCTCCCCCCAACTCCATCAATTAGATTTCCCAGGCGTCTGGGTTTGGCTCAGACAGTCTGGGCTTCAGGCAGCACATCAGGGTAAGAATGCAATTCGAGTGTTAGAGGTCGGGCTTGTTAGTCCACTAGTGGTGCCCAGAGTGGTCCCCTCCTCCCTGAGACTCTGGCAGGGCTGTCAAGAGTGAGACAGAGCCTTCTGCATGTGTGTCAGGTAGATCGAGTAATGGAGTTTTGCAAACCTTCCCGGGCCTGGAGTTTTGGGAAATGCATTACTCTGTGCAGTCAGTGGGACAAACCATTTCTTACCATTGTATGCCCTAGTCTGGAGAAAGGTACAAGTGCTTCTTATGCAAAGATGTGTAAACCTCTCTCTCTGGGCACAACTATGGGTTTTGAGCAAAACTTTTCTGCCTGATGGTTTGCTAAGTGGAGGCATGCAGATAAAAGAAAACCCCATTCAAAACCCTGTGAGGCTATTCAGTAGCGTATTTTGTTCCCAGTATTCAGTCAAAGTTAATTTGATGGAGAAGTGAAAGATCTCTCCCTTCCTTGGCAAGGAGCATAAATATCTATTTCAAACAGTTCTTTAAGGATCTAAGGTTTCTTATTACTCATTGCTAACCATTTTAATTTCTGACCTCTTCTGCTTGACTAGCTGCAGACCCATTCAGTGACCCTTTAGGATTCCAATGCTGTGATTTATGTCCTAGCCCAAATTTCTGTGAATTACTGGTATACTGAGCCTCTGACAATTTGAAGGTGGCCTTTCTGTTTTCCCTATGCAGCTTTCCATACTTCTCTCTTCCTGGTTCTTCATTTAGGCTCGATGGCTATAATTTCAACCATTCTCTTCAGCTCCACATAGACATTCATAATGCAGTTCCCTGTGTCTTACACAAACAGAATAGGACTCAACTCTGTTGAGTTTGCTTCAGTTCTCTCTAAATTTCTTATGGATCTCTGGATTGTCTGTGTTCTTTATTTTGGTTATGCAGTTGTTTCTATTTAAAAGTTGGTTTTCCACATTCATCTTGACTTAGTCTACCTTCATAGAGAATTACATTTTTCTTGTCTTTGTATGTCATTTTGGTGTTTGAGCATTGCTGGAGTTTTGCCTTGTCATGAGTTGTTCAGGGTTCTGGGTAGGCTGCGAAGAGCAGACTCTAACTCCAACCAAGTATGGATTTTTCTTGATCTTATACCTCCAAACTAAACCCAGATATCCAAAACGAGACCTGACACTTCTCGAGTGGGTGGAAGGGAATGTGTAAAAGCACCAGGAATTCACTGTGATCTGGTCGATTCGTTCCTAGTCAGGAAAACTCTCATGAAAAGATATTGCTGGAAAAATGCTTATTGCTAAATTCATCCAGTTGCTGAAGGCATTGATGGTGAAGCAACCACGCTCCTGCACCTTGCTGGGCTGGGCTGGTCACACAGCGGTGCTTTGCAAAACCTTTGCTGAAAATGAGGATTTCCTTTCTTCCTTTCGATTCCCTCTGACCCTGTGGTGTTGTCAGCAGTCTCAGAAAAGTAGCTAGGGTTTAAGGAGGGAAAGGGGAAACTTTGCTTGCTGTGTCTTGGTGCCTCAAGCTCCTTTAATGCCAGGAAAGATGAAGGGAGAGGAAATTTAGCTAGTATTGCTGAACCTTAAATAGATTGCCCCATCTAAATTCCTTACTGACATAAGACATATTCAGGGCATGTCTTAGAGCTAAGATTGATTGTTTCTAGTTACCTCTGCGTACATATTTCTATTTTCCTCCTTTTTAATGTTACCTTTTTTCTTTCTCCAGACCACTTTCTTTGAAAAGTACTACTGTCTGGTGCTGGACTGGCCAGACCCAAAAATAAATTTGTTACAGAGTCATCCAGGACTCTGCCTGAACTTGTTACTGTTTACTTGGGATCTTCTCTGGTATGGCTTCAATTATGGGATTTATTGCCTTCTCCTGTCTGCAAGGACCTGGGTTTGTCAGCATTTGGGTGTGGATGCAAGCCCATCTTTTATTGTTGTTAGGAGAGATGGAATGGGCCTTATAAACAGTAGCTAGTTTTGACTTTCCTAGAATTTCAGCCTACCCAGCTATTCAGCAGACCTTTATCAGAATGCCATGTGTACAGAGCAGCTATTTCTTTAGTGACCTGGGAGTCTGGCTCTATATATTGTTCAGATCAGAATAGCAGTGCATGTATGAGAGAATCTTTTTGTCACTATGGTGACATGCCAACCCTCCAGATGCTATTTTCCTATTAGAGATTAAAACTTACAGATTCTGAGGTGGAACTTTGCTTCTGTGTGTTCATTTAAGATTTAGCCCGAAGTATTAATATAAAATTTAAAATTGTGTCCTCTTCACTGAAATCCAGTGTGGTTACAAGGTTCTAATAAATATTATGTCCTTCCATCATGCAATTAAAATTTTCCACCTCATTTCACAATGCAAAACACTCACATGTTGTCAATCATTTTGAAACATGTTTTTTTGACATCATATAATTTCACTTCATTTTTTAGACAGACATCACACCAGGAAATTATATAAGAAAGGATCCTATTATATCTTTATTTTTCCACCAAATTTCACCTTCAAATACAGACATTTGTGTACATTTCAGTAATTCTGACAATAAACTTTCAAGGAGAAACGAATGGCAACTACATAGCTGAAGATCAGCATATGGAGTTTGCTGCTCTTCAGAGACTGTGGCTCCAGCACAGGCACCTGGTTAGGAACCGCTGGCGTAGCCACGGGAAGTTTACAAGTCTTGAAGCACGAAGTGAAAAGGTTGCTGCTTGAAACAGATACCACCTGGGAAGCAGGGAGGGAAACATATGCATGTTTTTGAACTTTCCTGTGTTTAACAGTTAGCAGACACTAATGAATTACCAAACAGCCTTGATTTAAAATGTACTAGTCAAAAGCAAGGCTACCTGCTGCTTGTCAGGTAGTCCACCTGCTCAAGAAACAAAAGTGCCCCTGCCCTATGCCAAGAGAAAAGCTGCTGCTGTGTTGAACCTCTGCTCTGGTATATATGTGTGTGTGTGTGTGTGTGTGTGCGTGTGTGTGGTTGTGTTGCTTCATATCATGTGAGTCAGAAGTTCAGAACGTGATGGAATATCTCAGGCTCATTATAGGGATCTGGTACAAAGCAACAGATTTTGATCATAGATGCATGTAAATCTGGGTGAAATATAGCCCACAGAACATAATTTGGAATTTGTAACTATGATCAGGTATAGGTTGGCAAAGTAGGAAAGGGGCAAATCAGGCACGTAAAAAGACAGAAAAAAACTTCTGATTGTAGCTGTGATAGTTTTCAGACATCCTCTCCTTATCTATGAAGGTCTTGGAAACTCACACATAGTCCAAAATATTCTTCACTGTTTCTGAGAGGACTCAGCTGGGAATGGCCGCACATTGCTAGATGATGTCTGAATCTCCTCCATCCTTCTAGATTTAAGTACTGTGATGAGGACATTGCTTCCAGGCAAGGTGATCCTGACCTGTTCAGCTAAATGACTGGGGTCATACAGCCAAGCAGTAGCTGTTCTGTCAAGTGGATGTGCAAACAGAGCTGCTGACCTACTAGTAAACCCACCGCAGCTAGTTAAGGATTGGGTGTTCAAACTTCTGCTTGTTGAAGTCAGTGCTGGAGAGCCTGTGCTCAAGCATGCCAGTAAACCTGTGCCATTGCTTACAAAGACACTGGGTTCGTTCTCCAGAACCAGCTAAATTGTGCTGGGTGGTCAGGAACTGCTTGTGTTGGAAAGTGCAGTTTCTTAGAATTGTAGGATTATTGAGGTTGGAAAAGACCACAATGATCATCCAGTCCAACCATCTGCCCAACACCACTATGCCTTCTAAACCTAGTCCCAAATTGCCATGTTTACATATTTTTTGAACACCTCCAGGGATGATGATTGCACCTCTCTGGGCAGCCTGTTCCAATGATTCACCATTCTTAGACACAAGAAAATTTCCTAATATCCAGTTTAAACCTCCCCTGGTGCAACCTGAGGACATTTCCTCTTCTCCTATCACTTGTTACTTGGCAGAAGTACCTGCATTGCTACACTCTCCTTTCAGGTAGTTGTAGAGTACTTAATCTGCTGGGACTGAATTTTGTTCTAGGGTTTATGGTGATGAGTGTCTGTGTTGAGCTGAGAAGGGAGGAGACCAACAGAGTATGGATGCTGTGCACTGTCCTGTGTTACCTTCCTGGCCATGGGGCTGCTTTATAAGCACAGAGCTATTACATACAAACACACAAGGCTTCAGGGCCATATCACCTGGGTTTTGTGCATAATGCTGTGAATGCTTGAGAAGCTGTGAAGTTTGACTGGATGAACGATTTTGCTTTTAAAATCATAAGGCCATTTAGATGATGTGTCTCTAACAGTTTGCCTGTGCTTTGCTGATGGAATTATTCCTATGTATCACGCAGCCACGCAGACTCAGTAACCTAAAGGATATCAGTTCTTGCTTTTTAAAAAAAAAAAATAGAAAAAAAAG
Organism: Dromococcyx pavoninus; assembly: GCA_033558185.1. Lineage (NCBI taxonomy): Eukaryota > Metazoa > Chordata > Aves > Cuculiformes > Neomorphidae > Dromococcyx > Dromococcyx pavoninus. Next base: position 828,028 of record JAUMJL010000026.1, read on the forward strand.
GTGGTTCATCCTTGCTGATACTTTGGTGAAACTGAGGAGAGCTGTGAGCAATGCTGGAGACTACTCAGCTAACATACAGTGCACCAGAAGAAGAGACAACAGTCTGGCACATTGCTGTATGGGAGACCGTGATGCTCCAGCAAAGCCCTGGTACTTCTCAACCATGGACAGGGACAGCTGGTGGAGATCATCACTGAAGCTGTGATGGTCTATGAGATAATCACATGGGAAAAAAATAAACTAGAAAAGCTGATTGCAATGAGCATCTCAGCAGTATGTAGACTGCTGTGGTGGGGAGAAGGAAGGTGGCTTTTAAGACAGATATGATTAAAAAGGGGAAAAACCCACACCACAGACCTAGAGGGATAAGTTGCTATTGATCAATACTGGAGAACTGGGAGTGGTGCTCCTGTTTCCCCCATCACTCAGTGTGGCCTTGTGAAAATTGTGGTAGGAGTACAGGGAAAGCATGCAAGCAGAAAATAATGAAGGAGAGAAGGTTGTTACCACCACTTCCTTCCTCAAACTGCAGAATAACTTGGGGCTCAGATTTAATAGGAAGTTAGTGGAGTATAAAATCTCTCACCCGTCAGGTGAGATCTACTCACTATTTGTGTACATCCTCTTAGTCTGCAACAACTGCAAAGTAAAATGATTTAGCTTTTTTTTTTTTCCAGCCTTAAACAAGCATCCAATACCTTGTGATTGGCATGGGTTCAATGATCCCTAAAAGTTTCCTTGTCTTGGCTGCAGGGATGTCCTGTGAGTCAGGAATTGCATTTTCAGCCTTGAAATTCGCTCGATTCTTATATAACATCAGCTCTAAGTGGTCAGATTGGTTTTACCACAGAGATGTAGTGAAGTAAATACTCCAGTATAAGTGCAATGCAAATGATTTCTCCTGGCCTGATCCTGAAATCACTGGGGTGTGCCATATAAAAACATGTGAAAAATTAGTCTAATGAAGAACAAGATAGAGCTTTCAAGGGTCCCTTATGAGTTTTAACATTAAACATTCACTTCCCTTGAATTGGGGCAACGGTGCTGAGTTCCTTGCAAAATTACCCCCTGCCTGAGCACAATTTCAAGATGTAAGCAGCATCTGGGGAGCTGGGTTCTCATGCATGAGTACAGCAATTTACAGGGGGGGTGTTAATTCAGAGATCTGTCCTTCAAAGCAGGGAAATGATGAGGTAAGAAATCTTTCTGTATTTTGAATATATATATGTATAAGTACACACATATAAATATATATGAGATTATTCAAATACAGCTTGAATATATTTTTCTTAATCCGTACAGAGTTTTATCAATATTTCTTTGTTTATTCTTTTTCATGCCAGCTGCTTTCTTTATATATTTCCATTTTGTACATTTTTCAGAGTGATTGGATCATGTTGCACACACTTCTATTGAAATATTAAGTGTTTGCAATCCCCATTCATAGGCATCAGCTCTGTTATTATGATCCATCATTTCAAAATCCACATATTTGAAAAAAGAGAGCTTAGCTGGCCCTTGAGTAGCAGAGAGCATTAGACCCGAGGAATGTCATTCGTCTTGTCGATAATCTATGGATTAGCACCACCAAATTGTTTGTTTCATTGTCATATCCTCGCTGTGTATTTTTAAAGGAAATGAACATGCAGAAATACCAGGAAGGTGAGGTCTGGTCAAGGCTGGGTTTATAATGGTGTGAGCAGGGAAGGAGATAACTTGGTTTTGCCTAGCTCTTGGGGAACTTGTGATGGTTATGGTTTGAATATTTTAGATCCCTGTTAATGGTCAGTATGAGAGAAATGAACCTCATGATAGCCAGGGTTTCTTGCTACCTTGCCTAGGGATCAGGACAGTTTGCCCATGTTTTCTAGGCAGGAACTGCCCCACCTGTGCTTTAGGATTTTTCTTAACAGCTAGCTTGCACAAACATTCATCCCTGCTCATTGCTTGACTATGAAGGTTTTGGTAGAAGGGCTCTTTCTCTTGCTTTCCATATCCCAATGGAGCACATGAAGGCAGCAAAGTGGTGGATGGCAGCAAGGTCACAAGACAGGTGCAGTACCTGCAGCACCTTTGCAAGAGGAACCTCCAACTTCATTTGTATCTAAAGTAAGGACAAGCTTGGTGATATAGGGAACCCCAATGCTGACCAGAACTTGATGGTTGCCACAGTAGACTAAGGAGATGGTGCACGAGCATCAGCTTTGAGTACCTGTTTCTTGTGGGTTCACCTGAACTGCAACAGCATTGACAGCTTTTTAGATTGACTCTATTCACTCCGCCATAAAGTTTCACACTTGTATTGGCTTTAGCATCACTGCTAAAGCATAAAAGCAGGGTAAACCTCACTAGTGCCATGCCAACATCTTCTTGGCTGGGCTACTGCTGGACAGAATGACCCTCCCACTGCCGAAATCTCGTCCTGGCCTTTGCAGCCAGCCCTATGTGCTGTTTCATGGCAGACCCATTGGAGGGTACAAGGGCTGTTGCAGGGTGGCTGCAATACTGGTGTGGGGAATGCTGCCAGCAGGGCTTAGCGTGCCATTCATCACTGGTGACGGTCCATGCCGCGGCATGGTCACCTAGCAACGGCCTGGCCATGGCAGGCGAGACTTTATTTTTTTTGACATAAAAATAAAGCAATAATTTAGAAATTTACATTTTTATTTTAACAAATGAGTGTATTTTGGTGTGTGTGGGGGTGAAATTCAAAGCCAAATATATTTTTGCTTTGCGCCCTCGTGACTCCAAACACCGGAGCAGTGGCTGCCTCACAGAGATGGAGCTATCCATTTCATGTGCACGAGGGTTTAAAGTTGAACCTGACATTGTGCAATTGCCTTGCCCTGTTTTTTCTTTTTTTTGCCCACATACACACTATAAAAATTATATAGTTAAATCACAGGAGAGCATTTTTAATGTAACTTCTAGTTCTGAGGCTGAACTTTCAGGTCTATTTTTTTTTTTTTTAATCAGAGGGAAGAAAAGGCAAAGAAGTATATAAGAACAAATTATCCCTTTTCCACTCTTTTAAAACACCTTCAACAACACAGAAGTCTTCTGAACTCTATGTTGGCAATTCATGGTGCGGCAACTCATTGCAAAACACGCTTGTTCCTTTTCACTGATTGAATTTACTGATTGTTAATGTGTATAAAGGTGTTATGTACTTTTCAAGTAATCTCCTTCTAAAAGATTTATAGGAAAAACTATTTAAATGTCATAGCGTTCGCTCTGTTGTTATGACAGTATTATTGAGTAAATAGTTTAATTTTAGTGCTCTAGTTAAAAAAAATCTATAATGACCGCCACATAAATCATTTGCTTTTTTTATTTCCATATTTAGTTCCCTCCACAAAGATTGGAGTTGAAAATAGGCTAGTACCTAAGACATGAATTCTGTTAAATATTAAAGAGATCTCATCAATGATTTTATTAGTCTCAGTACTCAGTGAAGGCTGCGCTGACAGTTGAAGTCTAATGATTTTTTTTTATATATTTAAAGCCTCATACTGCACCTTTAAATATTGAACAATATTGAAAAATATAGAAGTACTTTTTTGTATATTAGCTTTAGGCAGAACTGTTGTATGATTTCCACTCCTTTCATGACATTGTAATGATGTTACCACATACAACTTTATCTTGCATGAAAAGGTGAAGTCATGAGTGATTTCTCCAATTTAAAAGCACTCAACCCTCACAGTGCTAGAAATGAATATTTTGCATATATTCATGCAACAATGATTCAATTTAAGATTTCTATTTTCAAACATTGCTTGAGACCTTTGGTATGTTACTGGTAAAATTGCCAAAATGTGTAATAAGATTTATTATAGATGAGTAGCATTTTATTTAGTATTTCATGTTAACATGCTTTTAGGGTTACCCTGGTTTAGCAGAAGAATTCATCTTTCTTTTCTAATCAGAGCTAACGCTTTATTGTATTATTAAGATACACTTACTGCGTAATTGTGTATCACTGTAGGAGCAGAGTTTTCTCTGCCTGGCAAATCTGCACCTGGTTGATGCACGGCGTCTGCCTCCTGCACCCTAACCCCACCACTTGGTACTGTACTGTTCCTTGTCACTTTAATTTTTTTCGGGTTTTTAGTTTTTCTCCTAAAAGACCGTCTTTAGCTTTGCACTGACACACACCTCAGGCCTCTCATCTCTGTTCAGCGAGAGCACACAGGAGCTTTGTCTGGGGCTGGCTCTGCCCTCCAACCACCCAAAGCAGCTTTTGCTGCCAGCAGCAAATTCTGTCCTGGTAGCTACTGGTCCAGTGACCAAAACACAAACTGTTTTGGTGTCTGAGTTTGTTATGAGGCTTCTTTTTGTAGCTTCACATTCATCATCAGCCCATTGCAACATTTGTTGTGGAGCTAATAGGTAAGAGCCACTGTTTCTTTGAACATGTGTGGCCAAGGCATGCAAGTTGATGCATTTTGCAATGCGCGAAGACCACCCTGTATTGATACCATGGCTTTACATATGGGGGTGTGTTGCACATAGAGATTGTGTGAACTCCAAGTAAATCAAAGGGGGATAAAGCACTAGAGCAGATGCTTAACCTAAAGAAATCTGTGTTATGTTTCTGCTCCATCACTGCCTTTTTGTGGTCTGATGCAGGTTACATTCCTGATGAAGAGGCATCATTTTGCGCACACGAGCCTGATCTTTTCATGACTTTGGTGATTAAGGAGTGGCAAAACCAGGTCTGAAGAATTCCTGGCATCTTGATACTCTGACCAATATCCAAGTCCTGGTGCCTTTTTTGCCTTCAGTAATCCCTTCATGGCATATCACATCCTGCGGGTGAAGGGGTTCATCCTGAGGGAAAAATACTATTAAAATGTAAGCGTGAGGGATGTGTGGTGATGAGCTGCCGTGCTGAAGTGATAAATATGTTTACATCTTTTAAAAGTTGTAACTCGGCATGGATGAGCTGGCATCCCCTCCTTTCACATTTGTGTATGATTCTCAAAGAGAAAGTGATGGTCTGCTATTAGGGAAGCTTTCTCTTTGACTGGGGAGCTGGAGACGGAGAGAGTGGCTTTCATAGATGAAAATAATTGTACACTTTTTGTATTATTATTTTTGGCAAAGAGCTAGCGTTTCAGCTTTCCAGTGTATTACATCATTACATTGTATAATGCATCATAATGATAGAGTGAATGGAAATGAAGAAATGCCAGCTTCTGTTGCAAGTTTAAAGACAGACACACATTTTCAGCTGGGAAAGCTGCTGTTCAGCTAAGTGTTTTCCTAGATGAAACAAAGCTGCAATCCCACTTGGCATTCGCATTAATTGTGGACTTGCCAATAGGCCAGTTTCACTGGTGTATAAATTAGTGGAGAATTATTCAACTCATCTCAATAACTAAGAGAATATCCTCATAAAGCTTGCTGAGCTGTAAGACATTCCCCCTCCCCCCTACTTTCCAGGCTGTTTTGCACCCTATACTTTGAAAAATCACAGAATTTGCATGCCATTCCAAAAAAAAAAATACAAAGAAAAGCATCGAATATACTGATACCCTAGCAGAGCAATGTGGTGACTATCTGCATAAAATAGCAAGTTTGTATTGATCGGAAACTATCCAAATTCAAGGGAATTTTCTGGTTTGTTGTTTGAGTTTTGAGTTTGGGTGTTGGTTTGGTTTTTTTCCTTTTGAAATTTAGCTAAAAATGTGAAGGGAAAGTGCCTGTGAAACATGCTTCATTGCCAGCATCAGGCACCCAACATTTCACGTGTCTCTGGCGAAACAAGAGCCCAGAAAGTGCAAACTTCCCTGAACTGTCCTGCCAACAGGCCTTCCTGACCTAGAAGGAGGATCACCTTTATGGTGACAGCATAATTTGATCTCTGTGCCATCTAATCCTTATTTTCTTTATGGAGGCTGCCAGCAAGGGTGCCAATTAGTGCCAATTGTGATGGTGTCTTTTGTGATGCAGACACCTGCCCACTAGGAATTGGACTGGTACCACCAACACACATATGCCACTAAACAGCTGTCAGATGGTAATGACTTTTTGGAGTAGAAGAAAAGGGCAGAATTTCATTCTGAGGCAATTTTCTGAAAAAATTTTACAAACTTTCCCTTCTCTCTTTTTTTCCCCTCTTTTTTTCGTATCTGAATTCCAGGCTTCTAGTGATTAAGCAAAATGTGGATTTTTCAGTATATCTCATAGCACCAACTTCATACCAAAAAACACGTGGCCCAGATGAGCAAACATAGAGTGAGAAACAATGTTAACGGTATTCTTATTATTCTAAATCTTATTTTGAAATTGTTTTCTGAAGTTCATTTTTTATCTAGGTTACTTAAAACAGACAAGTGAAATCCTATGTTTTCATTTCACGCTCTTCTGAGACATGGCCTCTGTTTTCCTGGCTAAATTAAAAGAATGAATTAAATGTAAACATAAAACAACCTTAGCAATTCCTTTTGTTATTTTTGATGACAGAGTGAAGTGCTTTGTGGCAGTTTTGTGGCTCACGCTATCATAAGCACCATGGTTCAGGATCTTTCTCATGCTTTTATTAAACTCTCTTCTAATTTTTTATCAAATTGACAGTCATGTCTTTGATGCCTAAATGGGGGAGTTCTACAAGCTGCTCTATCCGTAAGAATTATATGTGCATACGTACACTCGTATAAGTATATAGACAGCTGTCTATATAGGCACCCGTAACTATAACTTTTGGCATAATTCTGGTAATATGGTCAGGCATAGAGCTAGGATCACTTTAGTGGACTTCCTAATGGTAGGCAGCAATTTCTGCTGTGTGGTGTTGAGATCTCAGGAAACTCGTAGCTCATGTAACGGTTCTGTTGGTGAGGAGCTGAGCACTGGTTGGTGTTAGGGATGGGAAGTGTGGGTGAAATATTTGGCACTGTGTAAGAATGAACCTTCAGAGCTGCAAGAGGATTCCTGTATCTTTTCCAAGCCTAGCGAATTGCTGCCGAAAGCTCCCAACGCCTGATAGTCCAGCCAAAGGCCAGACGCTAGCAATTAGCATGATCTTTCAGCACTCAGCCAACACATACTGCTGGTTCAGCCTTTGCTCTGGCAGGTGTCACACCTTGATTAGCACAATTGCTTATTGGCATCAACCACTAAGGAAACAGTCCTAAATAAATGCTGCCAGTGTTGATACACAATGATAGAAGATGATCTAATGCTTTAAGGAAAATGATGGCATTGTGATTGCTATTGACCTTTAATAAACACAGTTGTATTTAGAGAAGGACACCGTTGCCATATATATATATAAAATATGCATATAAAAAGTTCGTATGAAGGTTTTCAAGTGGAATAAAACTAGAGCAAGTGCGTAAGGTTCATTGCTTTTTATTAGCATTTGTTGCTGAGGTCTGGGTTATCATTCCTTGTCACTGTTTCTAAGGAATGTAAAGCTCTGTTATAGCTCAGATGAGCTCTCTTACTGCCTTCCTATCTTCCTATTCCACTCATTCATTCCTCAAATGCTGACCATTTTAATGCAGCTGTAACTGGCTGTGGTGTCCGTCACAGAAAAGAGAGAGTTTGCAGATGGGCTTGCAGCAGTTTCTGGGTTTGGTCATGGACCACTCTCCCTGTCTGCTGGGAGATCTGTGACCCACGAGGAATCTTTCTGTACTGTCACCAGAATATACTCTGAAATTTCTTGAATTTGAAAGGAATGGCACCCAGGGCAACCAGGACTCATGGGTTTGGGAGAGGTAACAGCAAGCCTAAAGATGCTCAATCAGCTGTTTTAGTTTGTTGATAGCTTTTGGCCGTATTATTGTCTCCATCTGTTAGCTTGTTAAAGGTTTTCAAAATATTTTCTCTACATCTTGGGTTGCTCCAAAGCTTCACAGAGAGGACAACAATGGGGCTCAGATTTTCGAAACTTCAGCCCCTGTTCTGGCACTTGAGTTAAGAATCATTTTAACAAAACCCGCTAATCCCAGCAGTTCCTTTCATGATGACACTAATGGTTGGCTTTCAGAAGGGCTCATTAGTTAGTTTTCTTTAATGCACAACGCACGTTATTCTTGAGTATGAAAATGCTCTGCAGTAGATTGTACTACCATTTTTGCAGTGGATGGGTAGTTATATGCCCAAGTGAGCAGTGGGTACGAAGTTCAGCCCATTATTCTATATGCTGTCCTCAAACACAAGCCAAGGAATTCATTGAACTCAACAGATGTAATTACTAGAAATGAAGTGAGAACCTGTGCCACTACCAAAAGGTATCCTTTGTAGTGTTTTAAATGGTGCAAATGTGTTTTAGACAGTCCTGTGGTATATCCCTTGCACATCCTAACGTATATACCTCACAAAGAACATGTAGCATGGTTTTTAACATATGCTAATTTTCCAAACACGTGTAATATTAATGGAAAATGTGGTAATTCTTTAAACATCTTATCATTGTGAATTCATATCATATTCATTGTAATAGCATTGATCAAAATGAATTCATTTGGTATTCATGTAGATGTCACATGTACTTCCATAGGTGTTTCATTGTAAATTAGCATTTCTCAGAGGACACTTAAAATAAAGTGTTACTGAAAGTTCTCATTACACATATTGCTGAGATTAGTACATTAAGGATCATGTACTTACATAGTACTAATGCATTTCTGCTACTTAAAATACTGCATTACCCATTTCTGATATCTAGAAAATATCTAAAGCAATTTTGAGAATTACTGACATCCAGAAGGAAGTGGTACTTTTGTGATTAAATTGGTTTTGTGTATTTCACTTTGATTTACACAAAAACCTCTTATGCTAGATATACTTAAATGATTTTTTGATTTAAATGACTTTAGCATCAAGTGAAAACAAAAAAAAAAACATGAGAACCACATCTAATTAGAAAAACAAAAACAAATGCAATAAATGCTTTTGGGTCTTCAAACTTGTCTCACAAAGCCAAATTAACTGACTCTTTAGTATACTGTGGCACAAGCTCTCTGATGTATTTGCTTTCAGATTGTTTCTTCCTAAGTGAAAGACAGAAAGTTTTGTGGTCTCAGGCAGATGCATTTCTGATGTCTTGAATTGTCCATTACAGCTTGTTTGGGCTGAATTTATTTTTGAAAAGATGAAGTTTAAAGAAGATTACAGAGCATCTTATAAATACCTGACAGAATGTGTGTTACAAGGACTACAAAAGATGTAGCATTGTTTGAGTCCTAAACACTCTAAGCCTATCTGAAAACATTATGGCTGTCTTCTGGAAATGATTAATGTAATTATTTTAAGGGTTTTTTTATACCATTAATAAAAAAATTCTGAAGATTATCAGTGGGCCTGATCCTAGCAGAACTCTTTGGGAAAATGGCAGTATTTTGGTGTTGGGAGAGAAGAGTAAGATTTGTCCACGATGTGCTGTAAAGCCTATCCCACTTAATACAGTCTCTTAACAAGTATCTTCTTGCTGTTCTGGCTTCTTCCACATGTGTTATGGTGTGCCACATGGGCTTGCAGCAGGTGCCACGGGGCTGAGCAGTAGGCATAGATGGTATTGTGGCTAAAACACTAGTCTGGGCTGTGGGAGATTTGGGTCCAGTCCCGGCATTGTGCAAAAAAGTGGAATGGGGAGAGTAAGATTCTTGCCCGCTGTCACTTGTCCTGGCACAGGGGGCTGGGTGGAGGGATGAGCCTCCTGGAAAGGGAGGAGTGAGAGGGAGAGCATATGGAGGAAGAGATCACTCTGGTATCTTGTGCAACCTTACGGCTGTCTTGACCTTCCTCAGATGTGACCCTCACCGCATTTGCAGGTGATTTCCACCTTTTCTTGGCTCTGATCTCTGTAGTGAATTGAGCTGCATCTCCAGAAACCTTTTCCAGAGCTTTTCAATTCTTAAAGTGTTTACCTAGTTTGCAGCGCTTGCTAGCTTGGTTTGATAATGTGCATTATGGCAAACCATAGGATAGAGTATGTAATCCAGAAATCCATTTCAGGTTAGAGCCATAATTAGCTAATGTAGGATAATAAATAGCTAATAAAATCACATGAAAACTATGATAGTGCTATAAAGTGTGTTTTTATAATCCTGTTTCTCCCCTTTTCTGCATCCTCCTCTTCAGTGTAACAAGGACCTTAATAGGCTTCATGTATAAGTGCCTATTTTTATTAAAGACAAGTGTAATCTTTTGTAGTCCAAATGTCCCTATCATAAATGCTAACCAAGGAAAATATTAGGACTCATTTATTTATGAACCCGTTAATAATGAGGTGCAGTTATGAAAAAGGCATTCTCAGCACAAAGCCTACTGAACAAACAATGCTCACTGGGGAAAAAGAGCTAGTTAGCCTTCCTGACTTAGATAAAGCTATGGAGAAATGACAAGTGCCAGTAATTAGCAAAGCCTCTTCAACAAGATAACCCTATACATCTTTGTCTATTTCAATCACCAAAGACTCCGATTCAGTGTAAAATTAAAGCTGGGATGCCATCAATTTCTGTTAACCTCTTTATATTGTTCTGTGTTCATGCATATGTGATAGATAGTTTTTGTCATTTTATTAAATGGTGACATCCCAGTATGCATGTGACTAAAACTGTTTTCTCCTTAGTAAAGTATTTTTCATCATCTCTCCATTGCCTTTATTAACTCAGTACTTCTGAGTCCTAAACTGCAGTATTAGCAGCTGTTCTAGGGGTGTAAATATTTGTGCCCACTCCTTTTACGAGCAGTGTATCTGTGATTAAAAAGATTATGCCCTTTCTGGTATTCACATGAGCAAGTGTGGTACCTCTGTGCATGTCTGCTGACCACCTGCAGAATGTGCTCCTTGTTTTTTACTGGTACATGGTAAAATTTGTTTGCTACAGCGATCAATGATCACGTGTACACCTCTGGTTTCTGTGCATGTGGCTTTCCTTCTCCCGACTTGTCTGGATGGACAGTCCTCACTTGGTTTTGATGGTGTAGTTGCTGTTCAGCTACTTGGGGCACAAACACAAGCCCGTTCAAATCAACTGAAAGCTTCCCATCAGCTTTGTGGTACTTTGTCCATGAATGCAGTCTGCATCCAATTGGTTTCTTCCACCTTGAATGGCAAGCCCTGGCTTTTTTTCCTTGCAAGCCTCCAATATTTCTGAGCTCATACTCCCTAAATTTCCCCGTGACTTTCAGATAAGTCAGAAAACTCATTCACCTGATGATTTGCAGGGGAAAAAAAAAAAAGTTATAAATCCACCCTGTTTCCTTGGCATCAGGGCAGGTTTGCTGGAAGTGCTCACAGAGCTAGCACTGAGTGACCTGAGAAGTTGCATGTGGTGTTGGGTGTCATAACAAAAGTTCCTTCTGGCTCTGTTCTTCTCCTCTGTAATGTCTTTTTACTTGTTTTAAGTACTTTAGGCCCTGACTTCTGAGGTTATTAATCTTCATCTGTGCTCTTTTTAAACTTTACTACTAGCACTTTTTTCCTCAGATATGCTTTTATTCATTCTTTTCAGCAGCAATAACCTCTCATATTGGCCAAATTAGGAAATAATTGCAAATAATGGAGAGTCCTTTTCCAGCACTACAATAAAGGATTATATATGTGCTGTATGTGAGGGATGGCATGGAGTGTAAATACCAAAATATGGGCAAATAGGCAGAGAAATGGGTATGCTGTTTGGCTCTTGGTCTGCACGTCTTTCTGGCTCAGAGGTCTTTGTGTTCACAGATACGTTTGTCAGCCCATTGGAGAGGTGTGTCACACATGGTCGTTTGTAGATGAGGAAGGGCAAAGTAATAGCTGATGTTGCAGGTCACATCGTGCTGGTCCCTGCAAGACTTCAGGTAGTTTAGGAAAACCTGTGCAGGGTCTTTCAGTCTTCTATGGTAGAAACAAGAGTTGTATGAATCAAACTAAAAGTAACTTGCATTTTTTTAAACAGAAATATCTGATATATCTTGTTTTTATTTTGTGGCCACAGTATCCATGGCTTCCTTCTGTTCAATAAGTAGAGAGAAAATTTGCTAATTCCTGGAATTCTACCCCACTTTTTCCCTGTGCGTTCTTTCAGTTTTGGATCTCTATCCATTGCTTTGAAACTTTCAGTTGTCCAGTCGAGGAGCTGAAACCAAGAGTTTCTCTCTCACTTGGATCACAAGACACACATCATAAGTGGCAAAAAATATGATCCAGCTATTTGCAAGCCAGCAAAACTGTCTAATTTGGCTTCATATTAATAATTGCTTTTCAATAATGAATATGTCTGTAGGACTTTAGGGTACGTTTGTGCAGTATGAAAAAAACTTCTCCCAGGTGCCTAGTTGCTCTCATACATAGGCATTTTCAGGATCAAAGCTTCTATGAATATTATTCACAACAAATAATTCTATCAGCTCTTGGGAAGAAAATATGGAGAACATTCACATAATGCTGCCATCTCAGTTGGGGAGCAAGGAAATATGTTGACTGTAGGAGAGAGCAGACCTCTCTCGGCATTCTCATCACATTAACACTTACCTTCCTTCCTTCCTTCCAGTCAAAGTTCCCTGAGCTGCTACTTTCCATTGTTTTTTATTATTCCTTTGAATCAGAGAATAATGTTTTTCCTCTCTAATTCGGGAAAAATTGTCGTTGCCCACCTCCTGCTGAGGTAAAAAAGTGCCAGAGCCCATCTCCTGTGAGCTTCTTCTCACTTCAAATGCAGGTTGCAATGGCTCCTTTGGAAATGTAACAGGCTATTACAGAAATATGTATTTACACAGTATTTTAAGATGCACATTATCCACCTGATAGACCATAACAGCTCACCATTACAGCCTATTGAATAAAACCTCTTTGCACCATTTTTTTTCCAAAGCAGATGCTTTTTACGTGATAAATCATGAATCTATTGCGTAAAAGTGCAAGTTCGTCGTGTGGGCCTGTAGGCGGACACCATTTATCTGCAATGGGAATTTCTTGCTCTGACCCTGCCCCATAGAACAAATTATGCTGACCAGAGAAATGCAAATGAAAAAAAAAGAGAGGAAAAGGCTTTGGAAGGTAAAGTTAGAACATTCATTTAATGGTCTGCATTAGATAATAAAAGATATCACACCGCTGGTCAGTGCAGACAAATGAGTAACTTGGCTTAGGTGGAAATCCCCAGCAATACTGTTTGTGTGCTGTTTTGCCATGTCCTGTTGTACATGTCTATGAACTTTTAAGCCACTGCCAGTCTGAGCACAATGCTCTCTGTCTGCCAACCCCATCAGGATTTGCATTGACCTCCAGAATCCTCAAGGACATCAGAGCATCCCAGCTACTTAAGGGTTTCTGCTATCCCAGATTTGTGTCCAAGTCCTAGGTCCTTTCCTCTCTCCTGCAGAGTCATTTTCCTTCTTACTTAGCTGGTCCTGGTATTAAAAGGGCCCCCCTATTCTGAAAATGTCTCTGCTTGGCTTTCTTGCCCAGACTTCCTGTGCTTGTTTCACTCACTCCAGCTAATCCATACTTAAAGAGTTTCTCTTTTCCAGGAGTTCACATTAGAAACTGCACTGCCCTAGCTGCCATCTCTCTGTCCAAGAATGCTCATTTTGAATAGATAACAATCAAAATTTAACAAGCCTCCTTTATTAGCCTGGAGCTAGGCATAAGGACTCTTTCTGTCATCTCTGGTGAGTTTTAACTTGAGAAGAAACAAAAGACAAAGAGAAGGCACAAGACCCCAACTTTTAAATTAAGCTTGCAGCTGAAGACATGGTGTCCCTAGTATCAAACAGACTGAATAAGCTGCAAATAGACAAGGTTCCCAACTTGTTATAAGATGAAATAGAGCTTAGCCCCTGTTGTGAAACAATTTTACATTGCAGATGTTCATGAAAGCATGGAAAATGTGGTATCATTTCGTTCCTTATCTTCAGGATGTCAAAACCGATATTTTTGAAGAAACTCTCTAGTAGTTACAGTTGACTCCCGAGAAGAGACTTGTACGTCTGGAACAAAAAAAGACTTCCAGCCAGCTAAATAGCATTGTCTTCTTGACTCCCACCGTTCAAATTAAGCATACACAACAGAAATACCAAATAGGCATGTGTTTTGTATATCATGCCAATTCTGATCTGAAACAGTTTATTAATATAAATCACCTCCAAAAAAGGGAAAGATTTTAAAGGGAAGCAAATAGCTGCCAAAAGACTTACACACAGAGCCAGTGTCTAACACTAAACCTAGTGGAAATTGTGTATTCCCACTCTTCATGAACTGAAGCAGTGGGGAGCCAGTGCTTTGAACCATGCATGGGACGCTTACTGTGAGTCCCCACTAGAAGGCATATGTTTTGAGAGGAAACAGAAACACATCCAAAAAGCGCTGGTCTATAACTAGCATGTCTGTAAATAGTCTAAACTCATCCCTCACCCTGCAAGAAGGGACCAAAGGGTCCTCTCTAGCCTTTACCGTACCTGTCCTGCACAAGAGGGGTCAACATGAACTCTCACCCTGCCGAGTTGACTCCTCTGTACCTCTCAAAACAGAAGAAAATGGTTTGGAGGGGTGAATATCAGCCCGTGGATGCAGGGATACCTGTTGGCCATGCCTTCATGTGGCAGACTACTATCAGTAGTGTTCCTGCAGTGTGAGTACCTACCCACCCTGCTCTGCTCCAGCCCACCTTTCTTCAGGCAGTTCTAAGAGGGCTTTCTTCGTGCCCAGCCCGCTGGTTGGAGCTGATGTTGAATCTGTGGCTTTGTTTCTAGCATTTCCCGCTTTACTATTTGCTCTTGACTCATTTGTGAAGAAGGACCCAGCAGTTAGAAGCTGTGGTTTTCTGGATATCCTAGGTATGTTTAGGACAAAAACGTCTTTACTTTTTCAATAGTGTATTTGGTTTAATTTTCATTATTTTTAGATGTTAAATTTTAGATCAGTACAGTATGTCTTCAAGCGCTGTGTTAGAATGCTGCTTGACTCACTTCCAAATTGAAGACCTTTTAAAAAAATTGAAGCAGTCCAATAATTTTAAATCACTCTGCACTGTGCATTGCAATTTAAAATTATTGGAGTGCTTCAAATTTTTATAAGCCCTTGAATTTGGAAGTGATCAAGGTTCTGGGCATACTCAGTGTAGAGCAATTTAAAATTATAAGAGCTGTCAAATTTTTATATAAGCACTTCTGTTAGAAAAGGGATTTGGGTTCTGGGCATGTGCAAAGGGGAGCAATTTAAATTATTAAAGTGCTTCATTTTTTTTTCTAAGCACCTGATTTTGGAAGGGTTTTGGTTTGTGCAGCCTAAAATGACAACTTCCTTCGAGAGTTTCTTCTTAAAAAGAATTTCAATCTTGCAAACTAAAGTATTCTTTAAAATGTGAATTCGCTGATACTTTAAAAACTGATTTGCACAGAGCTGGGTGCCTAGGACATCTATTTTTTCACTCATTTTATCATTTCACTCTTTAAGGGGCAAATTGATGGTATAGAAATAGCTGCCTTTTTGGATTTTAATTTTTTTCCAACTGTTGCACTTATGGTACAAAAAAAGAATGGAAAAATGAAATATTCAATGAGAAGAGATGAATTTTTTTTCCATGGACTATCCTGCCTGTTCAACAGAACTTACAGGGGATGCAAAATTGAAACAATTTGTTATTAAATCTCATTATAATGTCTCTCAATACTCTAAATGAAAGCCGTGTGATAGCTGACTGAACCTGAAGGAAGGAAGTTGGAAAGCAGCTTTATTTGTACACTTGTAATTCGTACTGAAGTGCCAGGAGCTGTGCCAGGTTTGCTGTCTTTGCCCTAAATCCTGCCCTTTCTCTTTGCTTTCAGGTGATGGGCAGGGCAGCAGAAAAAGCAGCAAGTGGAAGGAGCAGGGCAACTCCTTTCCCTTCCCGCAGCTCTGGGTGCACATACTAGATAAGAATTAAAGCTTCGTGGGCCCATGCCATTCTGTATTTTGCAGAGATGTTACAATTCATGCGCCAAATTCCTCTCTGTGTCGAAGTGGGACAAATGCAGAGTGAATATGACATAGGTGGGGTGGTGGTTGCTGTGTCTGGACGCACAATTTGGCCCAGGGCAAGATGTGACTAAGGGTTGCCCTTACTGAGATGCCAGAGGAAATAGATAGGGGAGGTGAGCATGCTAGCCTCTCAGCTCACACTTCTCTCTTCTTTATCATCTTGAAACCTGGGATTCATTGTATAGGGTAGGCATCAGGGTAATTAGTTAATGTATAAAGGGCATCGTGTACTTTAAGCCTTGCATATCAGGAGTACATGTGGAGTGGAATAGTGCATCAATTTAGTACTTTCTTCCTCCTGAACGCTCCTTTCACTCGTTACTGTGGAGGTGAGATGTCACAATTTGTAGTTGTTTTTTCCTTGGAAAATGAAGTTTTTGAATAAAAGCCAGTGATCAAATTAAATGGGGGTAAAGATATGGCAGAGGTGAAATTCAAAAGACAATATATAATAATTAGTTTTAAAGCAGGAGCCAGATTAATAATGTTGTCAGGAACAAAGGGAAAATTTCCTGAAAGCCTGTTGCGTTTTCCCTCTGAGTTCTTTGTCAGAAAGGTAAAAGTGAAAAAATGTCTTTCGCTTTCCATGCTATTAATTAACTACATTTTCCTCTTGGGTTGTGAAAACCAAGGGCAGTTCTGTGCCAGTCCTTGGTGTGCAGATAAAGTGGGGTGTGCCAGCAGCTCGGTGTGAGTGTGGCCAGGAGCTGCTGCATACGGTTGTGTCAGCAGCAACAAAAGGGAGAGCTTGGTCCTTGTAAGGTCTCTGTCTGTCCCTTCTCTTTCTGTGTGTGGGCGCAGGCATGAATGTGATTAAAAAGATGTACCGGCAGAAGAGCAATAGGGGCAGATCTGGGCTGTCGTGGAGGTGACTGCTGGCAGCTCCATGTGGATATGAGAGTGTGTTGGATGAACACGCATGGCTGCAGGTGCGTGCAAAGGCAGAGAGGTATCAAGCTGGTTGTTAAAAACAGAGAAAGACCCTGGACCTGTCTATCTGAATCCCAATTCTGGCACAAAATAAAGAGTGAATTGGCTTTGAGCCGCCACCTTGCTCAGGCACATGTATGAGCACCAAGGCTGCCTTAAAGTTCCCATCTCACTGATTCACTTCAGACACTACGTGCTCGAACCCTGCTTTTGGGCTGTATTCATGCTAATGTTGACAGTTTTTTCCTCCTTTGTTACATTGTGCAAACCAAATAGAAAGTGAGGTGAGCTTGTCTGAGCAGATGAAAGATGGCAAGAAATTGGCGCTTGGGGACCAGTGTCTTGGTGACATCGACTCTGCAGTCCTTTTTTTCTCTCTCTCCCTGGCTTCCCCTCTCCCTCTCATTCTCTCTGAAATGGTCTGTGCCTCCAGTAATTTACATAATACTCTTCTGACACCTTTACTTTAGTCATCAATCACAGTACCTTCTCTCAGTCTATCTTTTGTCTGAGCATGTCTCTTCTTTATCAGGCCATGCACAAAAGATTAATTTCACAGTTTTTCTCCCTTCTTTCTTTCCTTGCAAGATACAAAGCTCATGAAATGACAGAAGCAAGATAATGAAAACAACAATGCAAGCAATTTTTTTTTTTGTTCTTGCTGGTTGGATCTCAAGATACTTTTTTTAACCTCATTGTGTGCCATCTGTCTTAGAAAAGGTCTGCTCTGTATTTTTTAATACATTTCTGATGCTGTTCTGAAGACTACCTGGGAAAAAAAAAATACATATTTTAATCAGGCCATAGGCACCAATTTAAAAAAAAGAAAAAGAAGAATTTACTGAACAATTAAAGCGAGGGGTCCATTTCTAATGGCGGCATGGGCTACTGCACAGTGCCCATGCCCCAATTAATATTAACGATCTCTTGTGCATAGCAAATTTATAGCATTTGATTGACTCACACAACTACACTTCAAGCTGTCATGTAAAGTGAAATATATGGGCACCATGGCCTAATTTGCATATGCATATGTTCTTAATATTAATTAGACTAATGGATCTAAGGACCTGGAGATAATTTGAGAACTTGGAGAAGAGAAGAGAAACAAATAAAACTCGCTGAAAAGTGCCCTGGTATGGGTTCAACTGACAGTAAAATAACTCCCCAAATGCAAAGTAATTGATCCTTCCTCATGTCTCTCCCAGGACTGTCTGAATTAAAATATCATCCCATATACTGCATTGTTTTGGCTCTGACCCTGACACTTTTTAATTTAAAATCTTTAACATGCCAAGCAGATTACAGAATTATACACAGATGAGTTTGAGTGCAGGCTTATGGGTGCAGGTCAAGACTATAAGATTTTCAGCCCTACAAGGGGACTATTCCCCGATACACCTGTGTAATTCCCATGACTATTAACAAGAACTGTGCAAGCTTATTGTGTCTCCCCAGCTTAGCTTTGTGCTTGCAGTGCCTGGGAATGATGGTGCAGATTTCTAGAGGAAACAGCCATTGGTCTTCCTAAATTAGTGAAAACTTACTTTTTTTGGTACTTCAGGGAGTGAGAGGAACCAAAGCAAAAAAGCGAGTAGGTGTCAGGGTAATCTTTTCTGCCTGACCTCTGTCATCCATGGGATTTTGTAGAGGGAGAGCTGATGTTCTAGTCCTGGCTGCACTCCTATGTCTATACCACTCCTCTCTGTGCTAGGCAACTTTAGACTTGTCCTAGGTCCAGACCAGCGAGTCAGTGGGCAGAGCAGGCTTCCCGTCACAGTATGGGATCACTGACTTCATGTGCCTGCAGTCATTATTAACACCGGTTGTTTAATGTACACGGTGTTTAGCTCATAACAAATCACTTCTTGTAAACTGTGCCCAGTTCTCTCTTACATGTTCAGTGAGAGGAATTAGTGGAATTTACCCTCTTGAATGTTGAAGGCATCCTCCAAAACAGCAAGCGGCCTCTATCTGTCAGACCCCCTCTCCTGCAATGATTCTGCAGATTTAGTACATTTGCTGCACAATTGGTTGTGTTTGGTGTGCTGCAGAGAAAGCTGCTCCCAGCACACTGGTGCTGAACTTGATGCTGTTGACTTCAGGACAAAGAGACGGATGCCTTTTTGTGGGTACAGCAAGACCTGTCCAGATGCCTTACTGTTATAATATTTTGTGCAAGATGAGGAGTACGTTTGGATGATGGTGAAGAGGATGATGACAGTAGGGCTATGCTCTAAGTCATTCCAGGGCTGCAAAATGCTGGAGGGAGTTGGCGGAGGAAGGGAGGGATGCTCTGATGCCCCTGCAAAGGGACAAAAGCAGGAGGAGGTGACTAGCAACCTTTGCAGTTTTGTAAGTGCAGTGTGATGTTCCCAATGGAAAAGAAGGGCAGGCTCAGCCCCCAGGTACTGGGAGCCTTCTAAGAGACATGGTTGCTTAGATCATCTCTGTGTGGCATTCTGCATGAAGGGAAGTGGAAAGAGCATGTGGGATGCTTCTGTGAGTTTGCCTGTGGCTCTCTTCCAACTCGGAGTGGCGACTGCGAGGCTGTTTCTGTGCTGATGGGAAGGTGGCAGAGGAGTGAGCACACATACAATGTCACTGCCACCAAGGGAGATCCTGCGTGGGCAATTTCAGTGATGCTTGGGCAGTCAGCCAAGCAGCTGGGGCTTTAGCCACAGCACAGCCCGTTATGGGCAATCTACAGGGAGCGAAACTCTTTTCACAGCAGGGAGGAATGAAAATCCCAAAGGCTGGAGAGTAACAGAGGCTCCCCCAAGATCAAGGGAGTTTCGGAACTGGGGAACTTGTTAATACCATTCCCAGCCTCAGCGAGAATGTAGGGGCCTCAACCCTGGATCCAGTGCCTGAATAGCCTGGGTTGTTATGTGTAACAAAGAAAACACCCCACACAGCTTCAGCCCATTTCCAGCCTTCAAAGCCATAATGAATCTGCAAGTTGCTGATTGTCTTTATGAGGTGCTAAGCACCGATGGCTGCCTGATACCAGGGAGGAGTCTGTCGACTCCTGGCCGGATCAGGTCTACAGTGAGTTGTTCTATAGAAAAAAAATGACTTTCCTGTACGAAGGCATCACTTATATACCGAATATATATAATAAACCCTGGAAAGCCTCTAGTCACTCATTTTAGCTGCTAAAATGCCTTTAGGCCAACATTCCTGCTGTGAAAGGGGTTATGGACATGTCATATGGGGGTCATCAGTGAAAAGTATACCCAACTTTTGTTATTCTTAAGTCTAAATCAAAAACCTCTTTTCACAATCCACTAAGGGACAATTTACTAGAGAGTAGAATGTGGTATCAATTATTTCTGTGGGCATCCTTTTTGTTATAAGAAGCAAAGAGGATTGCTTGAGAGTCAATAGCATGACTCCATCTCAGATTACTAAATAATGAAATGCTAAACTTGGCCTAGAGTAAGGACTATTGCTGTCTCAAAGGGACCAGAGGCTTCAATTAAATCAGAGGACAGTGTTCAATGAATGAGAAAAGGATGCTTAAGGTACGATGACATATTACCGGATTTTACATTTAATTGCAGTGCTTTGTTCTTTTTATAAAAGCACAAGAGCCGTGGATCTCCATTATGGTCATCTGGTGGCATTGTTCATTGTGGACAGTTTATTGTAATTTATTGGCTGTGTTTAATCCCTCTATTTTTCATATAAATTAATTCTGTCTTCTTTATTTTATGAATTTTCTTTGCCTTTAAAAAAACCCCACAACACACCTAATACTTATTTACACACAAAAGAGCTTTTCTACTGAAATACTCAACAGTGCAAGAAAGAAACAACCCAGCATAGCATGAAACTGGAATGAAAGTGAGTGCTTCAGCTCAGATGTGTGTAATTTTATGTCACTCAAGCAGGTATTGCCACTTGTAGAGCAATGTGGCTAAGCAGGGGCAGTTTCTCTTGCGTGGTTTGCAACCTCAAGGGTTTTGAAAGGGTGCAAGCTCCTGAGAACATGGCATGAGAAGTGACCTGTCATGTGTCTGGTCTGTGCCGGTGCTTGCCACAGACACAGGGTTCCGTGCACGTAGCGGTTTTCTGAATTACTGGTCCTGGAGAAACTGTTTTCAAAACCCCCTGGCTTCAGAGGTGGGTTTTCAGTCTTCCTACTCGATGCCCTGGGATAATGTACAGCACATGGCAGCAGTTTAGCTGGAAAACCACAGGAGCATGTGTATGTGATTACACATATGTGTGTGCACACATGCATGCACGTATAGATATATTTATAGTTTAATGTTTTCTTGTATAGTTATACATCTTTATTTTAAATGTAAATTTATAAGTGTTTTTAAATGGTTGTCAGGCAAATACCTCCTTTTAGACATTTTCGCTGTGACGCGTCATTGCTGTGACTTGTCTCATCTGATCATGCCAATTGTATCCCATTATATAAATGATGAAATTGTCAGTGCTTTAACCAACGCAACCTGGTGCGTCACAGCAACACTGTGGTTACTGTCAGATTAGGAAGGGAGAAGTTGAGAGACCCGAAGAACTCAAATTCTCATCTGTATTTTTAGAGGGTGAGGGCTTTTTCCTTATGATTATTATTTTTTCTTTTCATTAAAAGGTCCCTGTGCAGAAGGAGGATCCTTAAATGGAGCTGAAATACAGCGTACCTCAAGCACAGGCAGAGAAGACAGTCTTTTTTCCAGCCTGGACAGGATGTGTCTGGGTTTTGGGCAAGACCCTCCCTCAAACAGAGTCACAGGGAGCAGTTCACTTCCCAGTTTAAATAAGTTAGGTGCTTTCTTTAGTTTCTGTCTTGCTTCAGCTCGCCTCATGTCAGAACATGTCTCTGGAAAAGTGGCAGTTCAGTGAGGACAGTGGGATGAGCTGACTCTCAGAAGTAATGACATGAAATGAATGGCAACTGGCCCTGCTGAAACTGCTGCATGAGGTTTCTAACCAGGGCAGTTTCTGTGCCCGGGGGAAGTTGTGAGCTTCATTGCCTACTGGGGAGAAATTTTTCGATGGCTTTTATCTGGAGGGTTTCTTTAGTGGGCTTCTTTCAAATGAGCATGCAACGCTTTTAACAGCCTGCAGTATCTAATTTTTATAACATCCTTTAGCCATGTGACAGCGTCAGAGTAATGAATTCAGGAAGTGTGTGGTGAGGATTGTCTGTGCAAGAGGGTACAGGCAGTACTTAACTCCCTATTGATTGCAGCAAGCAACTGATAAAGAAGTAAGTGCCTCCTGACTAGCCCGAAAATGTGCTGCAGGTCCCAGACATGTTCAGACGTGTGATTGCCCTGGTGTAACATTGCTTTTGTCTTACTGGGGCAGTCCCATTCAAGGGTGATAGCATCAGAGTTCCTTCCTGGGTGGCTGTACCTCCAGGGCTGGCTTGTGTCTGGGTGTAGGATGAAGCAGGATGCCCAAGCACCACTTGTGCATGTGGTTGTTACCATGCACCATGCACCAGCCCCCTTGACATGAAGTCCTGTGCCATGCTGGGGAGAATTATAACTGAGAACTGGGCAGTCAATTCACCAAACACACTGTGTTTGTCATAGATTCTTCCAGTGGCTAATGCAACATGACTCTGCTGTATGCATATTTGTAAATTACCATATGATGAATACAGGGCCGTACTACAGCAAACCTGTCCTCTTGACAAAGTGCTGTGCTTATTCCCAGTTCTCCCCGGCCTCTGTTTTTGTTAATTTTACACTGAAGGATCAACATGCCCACGATGCACGTGTGCATCCATCTCTCCCCCTCTCAAAGGAAATTAGTGCTTTCCTGTCACTGCAGGTGATATGAGAAGGGGAGGAAGTACACAAACTGATTTATCTGGAGCTGTCAGCTGTTTTGAGGATGTTGACTACTAAGGGTGTCAGCTCCTCCTCAGTAGTTGGCTGACTCTGAAGAAGACCCCATTCCTCATTAAAAGAGCACTGAGCTGCACTTGAAAGTGACTTTCCCACTTGTTCTCCTCTCACAAAAATCACAATAACAGATTTGCTGTTTAAAGTGGCATGATCTTCATGCCAGGCCCAGGCAGCTTTGTAAAATACACCTCTGCAGCACTTCGTAGTATCGGTACCATGCAAAATTTGTTTGAGGTGTAGACTAGAGACTATCATCGCAGATGACAGTTATAGCAAATCAGCACGTTGTGTACAGTTTCATTCTTTATTCACATTACGTATCATAATAAACGTCGTCCTAGCAACACAGTTAGTTAAGAGTCAAACACAGTATCTCACCATGCCTCGCCATGGTTGGATACGAGAAATTGTGGCTATAAGAACTTGGAAAAAGCCTGAAAAGGGATCAATGCTTCCTACTATCATTTTAGAGAACTCTTTCTGCCTCCTGCCACAGCCTTGGGAGAGATGTTGAAAGGGAGCCTCTCTTGGGAGGGATATGGGAAGGGAGCCTGCATGAACTCAGGAGGTCCCTGCAGCACGTTGACCTGCATGGGAGCAAAGCAGAGTGTTAGCAGCACTGGGAACTGGATCAAAACGTGCCAAGATTCAAAATTGGAAGGCATGAGGAAGAAGAGGAGGGAATATCACATGGGTCAGTTGAGTAATATTGGGGAAGATGTATTACTCGGGTTCAAGATTATATCTTCCCTCTTTTTAATAACTGTTTAAGTAAAAAGTACTACCAAGTTATTTAAAAGTGGAAATAAAAAGAAATCTTATTTTAAAAAGATATGTGTTTGTTACAGAATTCCACTCAGACCTGAGGGACATGTCTCCTGGGCAGAGTCAGGTCTGATTCGTATAACATTTTGCCAGCCCCTGGGGAATGTCATGTCCTTCTGATGTCTCCATTTGCAGGAAAGGCTTCATTGTAGGTACAGCACCAGGCTCCCACATGAAAGGGCTGAGTTCACTTTTAGACCCTGACAGGTGCATGCTCTGTGAGATATGGCAGTCCATTTTCTCTAATCCTTGATATGAGACGTGCTAAAGCATGTGTTTTCCTTATCCCTAATCATGATAGCCCTTGCTTACGTGCTCCGTGTTAGGGAGGCGCTGCTACCTCCCGAGGGTTCTGGTCAACCCATGATGGGACTGCTGGTTCCTTAACACGGAACTTATCAGGTGAGGCCAGCAGGATATCATTCCCTGTCCCTAATGCAAGTTATATGATTCCACTGCTGGAAAAAAATATGAGAAGAGAGGTTCCAGCTCCTGTCTGAGCTGTCTTCTCTGATAGGAGTGATCAGAGATTATGCTCATGAACTCTCTTGAGAAATGAAGCTTTTCCAGGATGAAACAATTTTTCAAAAGTTCTCATTTTTTTCTTCCTCCTACTATTTTGAACAAAATTATATTTGATATCTCTCCAAGATGGAAATATCTTAATCGATAGGCTGCTAGAAATGAGAAAACCCCTTGGAAGATCATCCTAAAGTTGCTAAGATACACCCAATTTCTAAATGAGCATGGAGCTTCTTTCGCAGTGATCCCGATCCAGTGTTTGGTTCTGCAGTTCAAAAGTAGTGGAGCCAATGAGATGTGAATGCCAGGGGAGATAAAGTCAACGCTTCCCTGCACAAATCCCTCAGGAGAGGAGGTAACAGGAATACCATGTGAATTCAGCCTCAGCAAAATGTAGGACTAAGCAAACACCTGAAACCTTAAATCTGGACCTCAGTCTGGAATAGAATTCATACAGCCTGTGGTGAGTTTTACATCTTGCCCAGGAATGCCCTAAAATAGGACCATCCATAATCGTCAAAGTTTATATCTGCGTCCACAACCAAAGTATGTAGTAGTCTGGATCCAAAGATGGGGTTTGGGCTCAACTCTGCATAATTCATCATTGTGGAGCAGTCCTGTAAAACAAAATAATTTATCTCATTTTTCAAAGTGAATGCCGATTTTGGTGATACAGCTGGAAGGACATTTGGGGTCCTGTGGGTGGGAACTCAGAGAAACACATAAAAAAGGTAGGCGTTATGGCTATTAATTAGAATTTTGCATACTTTTCAATTCGTTTTTCCAGGACTGATTCCACTACACAATAATTAAAAAGAAACCTGTGCTGACTGCAGTGCGCACCCCCACCCGCCCATAGAGCAGTGCCTGGCTGATCCCATTGTCTGCACCCTGAATGCTGAGCCTACAGTTAATAATTAGTTAGCAGCGCTTAAACGAAATCGCACTGCCGATTCTCTGGTACACTGGCAGAGGCAGTGGCTGAGCCAGCCAGGACTTTGTCATCTTGGCAAGGAGAAGGAGTGTTTGCTGCCATCCGGCAGCCAATGTGCCATGCAGGGGAACTGGCACAGCTGAGGTGGTGGGGCTGGCAGCAGGCTAAGAGACCTGTGGGCAGGAGAGCAAGGGAATATTTTTGCCACCTTCTAGGGAAAAGAAAAGGAAAAAGAGACTTGTTTTTGGTAGAGAGATTTCCTGGTGATGTCTCTCAGGTTCATATTTATTGTTTATTGCCCGTAAAACTGTGTTTCTCTGCTTCACAAAACCATCATTTCAATGTAGTCTGCCTAGCCTGAAATGATAAATGAAAGCAATGAAGGGAGAGGAAGGGTGTTCTGGTGATTAAAACTCTGAATTTCACTTGAGAAAGTAAGTTTCAGTTCCATCTCTGCCACCAACCTGGGGTGACTTTTGACCAATAGTTTAATCTCTTTGGGCTCATGTGAGCAAGTTAGAACAGTGATTTCCTTTTTTTTAAAACTTTTTTTTCCCTTATATGTTAGGCTGTCCAAGTCTTCCCTTTGGGAACTCTTTTTACTATGTAAAAGCATGACCAAACTGGGATGCCACTGTAATTTAAACTTCTGTTTACAGTATTTTAATAACACAGTCATAGATATACAGAGAGAAAAAGTATAATAATTAGAAAGGATGTGAATGATGAGGGTGCAAATGGTGAACCTCAGAGAAATCCATTTCTGACTGGAGCAGGTTTATTTCCCTCAGTGGTGATTGAAATTAATACGGGCTGTTATTTTATGGAGGTACTCATAAACTGGAGGAAGTGTGATGGCCTCTAGCTGGAAAAGGTCAGAACAGATGAGCTAATAGTCCTTTTTAGCCTTAAAACTATGAAGGAAAATGAAGGCTTTTAAAAATTATGCTTTACCCCAGTTAGACAGGAAAGATGGGATGGCAAACCTGAACCCCAAACTGCTTGTCCCTCTCCCTTTGCACATTCCTATGCCAGCAGGTTTCTAGCTGGTGCACGTCCCAGAGGGTCTCTGAGCTACCTCCCTAAAGGGTGCCTGAAAGGCAACTGAGAAAAAGCTTATTGTCAGGAGGCTTTAATTCACTATTATGGGAGATCAGCCCTCTGTTGGAAGTGTAAGGGTCCATAAATCAAGAAATGGTTGAAAACTTCTGCTCTGGTATTTGCCAGCAGTTAAAGACAGGTCACTTCAGCCACATTTATGTGCCCATCTTGATTTCTCAAGTCTGTTCCTACTGCTGAACAGGACACATTTTGCTACTATTTTCAAACCAGCCTGAGACCCTGCTTTAATATTCTCTTTCTGCTTACCCTACAATTAAATATCCCTAACGTGACAAATACATGAAGACCTTAACATACAGCACCGTTACGTACCAGATACATAAGTGCACCTTGGTATGAGTATTTTACAGACAAAAACCCATAATCACTCATCAGCACATCAGGTTTTTTTGCATGTGTGATCTGGATCATGGGCTTAGTATGTATTTGGCGGTGGAGTTATTGTCTTCGGTTTTTGGAGGTACTGCTTCAAATAGGAACCTTCCTCAGCCACTTCCCTTGGCATCTCCAACCAAGCTCAACCAGGGAGAGAAATCCCATGAAGAACCCACAACAGCCTGCGATACTGCTTTGTGGACATTTTCCCTCTGCAAAGGTGATGTTATTGTCCTAGCATGACTCTGAATCACTGCAGTACTGTCAGAACAGACGTGTGTGGAGAGAGACCTCTCCCCTCCCCAGACCTGGCTGGGTAGTATGTTAGAGACTTCCCGAATGAGAGGCTGTGCAGGATCACAGCGATTGGCAGTCCTCTGTAGAGCTTTACTGTGAATTTTTCTAATCGCATTTCCAATCCATTTATATTCCTGGTGTCCACAACATGCTGTGCAGTAAGTTGCATAATTTAGTTATGTTTTGTAAAAGTGTTTCTTATGGGTTATTTTAAACCCACTGCCTCATAATTGGGTGTACCTTAGCTTTTATGCTGTAAGAAATAATGACTAATTCTTTTCGATTTGCTTTCCCTACACTGTTCATGATTTTATAGAGTTTATTGTGTGTTCTGTGATTTTCCTCTATCATTTTGTAGCTTGAAGGGCTACATTTCTTACAGAAGTCAGCGCCATGGGAGATAAGTAGAGGTTTTGGTGGGTTATTGCAGATCCTAAAATGCAGAAGAAAAATTGATCATCAGCTGAACTACAACCTAAATTTTAAACTTTTTCTGATTAAAAAAAGGTTAAAAAGCTAGTTTGATGTTAAACATTGATTTCAGACTTTTGTTTCAATGTTGAAAGCTTTTGTTTATATGCAAGAGAAGAATTAAAGCAAAGCAAAGTAGAAAAGATTTCATACTAAAGGCTTGAGACATTGTTGTTTTGAGAGTTGCATAATGTTTGCATACTTCTTTGAAATCTTCCTCCTCAACCTGTCCATTCAGTCAAATCAAAATCTAAGCTATCAGCAAATCTGCGGATTTTTCACCCAAAAGGTTTGTTTTTCTCCAGGTATAAAGACAAGTTGGCTTGAAAAATTTAATCTAAACCACACATTTTTGACCACATATGAAAACCCTTTTGACGTAAATCCATCAAAGATCTCATGCCAGACAGATTTCCCATGGAAATCGTTTTGTGTGTCCTAAACACTCCACAAAACAAAGCCTGTCCAGAAACATGAATCGAAGGGCTATTTAACACTGTAGATTTTCCCCTTGTATAACAATTATGTAAACACACATGCTAATTGACATCGGATGCAGCAATATGAATATGTGAATGGTGTTCAATAGCCATCATAATTTCTCATTTTACTACTTTTGGTTGCTTAGTCCATAGGACAGAATACAAAACAAATGGCACACTAGTGCCAAACTACCTGAAGATTATTGCCTTTCCCTGCTAGTGAAGTGTGCCTGGATATTCTCACTTTTTCAATCTTGGTCTTTGTTTCTTTATTTATGTTTTATAAGAGAAAGAAATTAATTAATCTCTTTCCCAAAGAGATGCAGGTGTGAGCTTGTTCCTACCTGAATTTTGCTAAGGGTGAATTCTCACCCCAGTGGTTTTGAGACCTTGGAAGAGAATGGGAATGGATCTGCCTGCTCCTGATGTCTGCTGGAGCTGGATTGTCTGTATGTCCTGAGGTCCTTTTGAGGACCCAAGAGGAAAAAACTGTTGGTGGGTGGTTTGTACCTTGCGTGGCAATCAGACCCGCAGAGGCCAGGAGGATTTCTCTGCAGCACAGATATTGTCTAGGTTTGGTTTTTGGTTGGCTTTGGTGGCACATATTAATTCTAAGGAAATCTAAGCAAGGTTTTTTTCCTTCCCATCGTTGTAATGTGATTCAGTTTTTGTATTACAACTTTGCCTAAAACCTAATTTTTACTCATAGAAGGAGGAATTTGTTTAAAAATTCATTCAGAACATATATATTGACTCTACTGAAATATGCAATATTCAGTAGGAAATGCCCTATATTGTATGCTGATTTTATTTAGAGTAATTGTAGTACTATTAAGATGCATGTTAATATATAAATTGTATTTGTCTTTAAGCTACAGTAGTCTATCTGGACTCGAACTGTTTCCGTTTTTTTAACCATTAATCTTGCTTTTTCCCCTAATCCTTTCTTTGCTGCAATGAGCTTTCACTGTGTGTGTGGGGAGGGAAAGCCCTATTAGATTATAACATTTTATGAGTTGTCAACGATATAAAGACGTTAGCCACCTGACTGAGAAGTAAAAACCTTTGTGGTGTCACATAGCAGGTTAGAATGGGCTGGTCAGCCCTTGTGAAATAAACAAGGTAGAAAAAATCCTCCAAAAATGTATATTTAAATGGGTGGCTATAACCCCTCCCTCCTTATTAGGCCACCAAGGGCACATTAAATATTTTATATGTCCCTATAAAATAGATAGAGATAGGTGCACTTACAGACAGACACACACATGCATAGACACACAAGTAGTTCAAAATCAGAAAGGTCTCAAATTTAATTGGAATGGAAAATGCTAACTAATTGGCATCCAAATTTGATTTGCTGTAGAAACCTCATATTTGTTTGAAACACAACACTGTGTCTTGGAACACAAGCCCAGTCCTTCAAAAATCATATATGAGAACTGTGGAAGAATCAATTAAAGTTGATTTGGCAGATCTGCTTTTGACAAATATAAAGAAATCTCTGATTAGGCTGAGAAGAAAAGAATCCCTCTTTCGTGCTCTCTCTATTCTCTCCCTCTTTAAAGGCAGTAGATGTCAGAAGGGGGTGGGTAGTGATATGCAAAACACGGCCTCCATAACCAAAGTAGCCTGCAAAATTAGGTGTCAGCATGCAAAGCTTATTGATGTATGAATGCGGAAAATGAAAGCCGGCAGTAGACAGACGGGGCTAAAGGTGAGACAGCCACAGTGAAAGCAGCTGTACATCTACGTCAAGGTGTTGCTATATGAGCCTGCTTTTTTCTGGAGGGCCACAGCCTAACAAGCTGTGCCTGGCCATAAAATGATGAAACAATACAATGTAGGCACACACTGCGTGAATACCAAATAAATTGACTCAGACCCCCACCCCCCCTTCAAAGTAGGCCTGTGTATTCATTAATAAATTCATATTCTGAGTTTTCAATAAAAGAAGAAAATGCAGTGTAAACTGGAGTTACTTAGTGACACCCAGCTCATTGCTTTTTATTGTTGCTTGCAGCTACGAAGCCTTCACTGTGCACTAGTAGAATTTATTACTGTCTGTCTTTGTGGCAAGTTGGCGAAGTGAGCCTTTTGAAGAAAATTGACCCACACTTCATGAATATGATGAAAAATGCCAATAACACTACAAAGACAAAGCTCTTGACATTAGTGTGCAAAGAACTAAGAAACGGTAATGAAAGTATTGCAATTACAAATCATATCCCTCCTCCCCGGCCAAGGGACAGGGGGCATTCGAGGGCCACTGGGGAGTCCTGAGACCCTGCTGGGTGTGGGGTGAGCTGAAGAGTGTCTGTGTCGGGGCGCTGTTTCACTGCCTGGCCCCCTCCCCATCCTCTGTGCTTTGAAGAAGGAGAGGGGTGAGCAGACAAAAGCAAGCAAAGTGCTTAATCCAACAAGGATTTCCCTCCTAGTAAGTTGCCCCTTCTTGTCTCTAGGCCTGTGCATAGAGGGAAAGTGGTCTCATTGCTAAGCATAAGGCTAGAAGCCACAAGGTCTGGTTTGCACTTGCCCTTCTGCCATATTCTTTCTGTAAGTTCCTGGACACAAATCATTGTAAGATTCTGTGCCTCAGTTTCCCCCTCTGTAAAACATTTTTTTACCCTCTATGCTTTATGAATGCAGCTGGGTTTGATGAGCATCTCCTCTGAGCTACCTCATTCTGCTTGTGGCACATGCACTGCTCCATTCTTTCAGTATTGCAGTAATAGTGACAGGTTAAAAATTAGCATTTTGCAAGCAGGAAGGTCTGTCTCACAGGCTCTGTCCCAGTGAAATGAAAGAGAAAATAAGAAGCAATGTGACATGCGAAAGTTCTCCATTTAATTCTTGCCCTGGTGATAAGCAACTCAGTGAGTGAAAATACATTAGGAACAAACAGGGCAGGCTTTTTTATTCCTCCCATCAGCTGATGGAGCACTAGAACAAGGCAACTTCAAGACAAAAAATGTGAAGGCTAAAAGAAACTGAGCTGAAAAAAAAAATCAAAACCAGCAAGGAAAGGTTATTTAGCCCTATGTTGAACATTTAGCACTTTCTGAACTTATTATTCATCAATCAAATTTTCCATCACCAAGATAAACTGTAAGTGCCAGGCACTTTGTTTATGCATTCTGCTCTTATATTTATTGTGGAGAGACCTGCTAAAAATCAAATAAAAAGTGAGCATGCTATCTACGAAATTTGTATGTGACAGTCATAGGTGTATCTTGCCATGTTGGAATACCACTGTCAGAACAAATCAGTTCAGATTTGCCATTCTTGTGCTTCTCTTTCCACTGGAGGAAGATGACACAAGTTCTGGCAAACCACAACTGTTTTCCTTCATGACATGTGGTCATTGATGAGACAATCATGAAGTCAATCGCAGGAGTTCTGCGGGTCTGTGTGAACTGGTTGCCATCCAAATACAGGCTACCCAGGAATTGCACTTTCATCTGAGTCCATCAGACCTGTGCCACCTGTGGATCCAGGCTGCCTTGGGAACACGAGGGACTTCAGACACACGGACACTCTGTTGGTCCTTGCGTGGGGCCCTTCTGCTTTGGATGTTTAATGTTGCAACATGCACAAGTTGTCTGTTGCTTTTGCTCATATCCTTGCATCACTCATTTTAGGACACACAAAGCCTTCTTGGGATTTCTATTACGTGTCTGCAGAGCCTGGCAGTAGAGCAAGGACTAAGCCATAATCCTCAAAACTAACTGTTTTGTTGCCAGCCTGTCAGATTTTATTTCCTCTGGTTATTCAGATATCATCAATGAGGCCATGACAAGACCCCAAGGGCTCTGTTTCTGAACATGAGCCTTTAATACCTGTTACTGGAAGCTGGCGCTTGAATGGTGTAGAAGACAACCTATTAAACCATCTTACAATTGCCTTACAATGACTTGAACCAGTGATGATTTCCCATTCCTGAATCTGCTCTTCCTAGATATTTTCCTCCGACTTAATGGTCAGAAACTGAAATGTGCCGCACTCTCTCCCTTCTCTTTCCCCATGCTTTTCTCATCATTTCTATGGAAATGATACCCACAGTGCTAACTGTGGAGGTATGACAAGTTTCAGCACATCTACACCTTTTGGGTGTGCTGTAACAATCCAGACACAGTCATGAAGCGCTCAGACTGCTGAATTCTTCTGAGGGTATCTTCAGCATCTTGACTATCTCTTTTCTCAAAGCGTGGCATCATTTCTCTGCCCTGGTCATGAGAAAGACTCACTACAGCTGAGGAGTCCAAGTAAATGGCTGTACCAATGAACCCTGGTAGCCGAATCCCTCCATGGAGCATCCTGACTAAAGGCAACATGAACTCAATAGGAGGAAATTACTCCCATTGCAGTGCTTTAGGAGAACTAAAGTAGATGCAATACTGTTTTCCTTGTTGTATAAGTGTCTCAAGGTTTTACAGTAAGTTATGAGGAGAAAAGAGATATAAAAGGAAAGTGAGTAAAAAGCACCCAAACAGCAGAAGCTGCTACTGTATAACAGGTGAAAAAACAGTAAAACGAACTGATTATGTCTGAATATCCATCCTTCTGAAGGAACTACAGATTAGAAGTCATTGCTTCTGATATTTGGCATTGAAAACAAGGCTGATCCCGAAATCTCAAGTACAAAATGTGAGGCCACCACATAGATCAAATTGATACCAGTGTAAAGAACAAAAAAAGGGATGGAGCCAGAGCGAGTGAGCAGCTTGCCTAGCTGTCAAAAGCAATGTTGAAATCTGGAGGAAAGTTTCATCAAAGGCTGGCTGAAGTGCAAAGGTTCAGACCTGACTAAGGAGCAGCTCATTTTTTGTTTCTTTGGAGCGAGACCTGTCTCCTAAGATCTGAGTGAGTGAACGAACGTTGTTCTCTTGCTCAATGGAATGAGGCAGTGGCACAGTCTGGCCACAGATGGGGAATCTCACAAGTAAGGACGAAGCCATTAGATAACATATTGGAGTGACTCTACTGAGCGGGCTGAATGCCTGCTCAGTAAAAAAAGAAAAAGGCAAAAAAAGAGAGAAGAAGAAAACACTCTGTAATTGAACAGTTGCACAGTTCTGCCTTCTCAATCCTTATTTCTGTGGCCATCAATGTTAGGCTTCTACCCTTCTTTCCAGAGCATTTTGTAGCTCATCTTTCTAATGAGTGGTGTCCCATATACATTAAATAACCTTCCATATGTAGTTACAGGTTTCACACTGGAACACTAATGTAGGGGCATTCCTTCCTGTTGCTGGAAATGTGGACTAGCCTTGTGGTGAGCAGATCCCTAAATCAAAAGCATTCATTGGTCTTGTCTGTGTAACTCACAAAAAGTGTGAATAGGTAATGCGACAATGTATTTGATGTAATTGATTATGGTTAATGATGACTGGAAACTCAGTTGTAACAGTGCTGGACTTATCTGTACCTTAGATATAAGGAGATATATTTTTCCGATCTTGGCCTGTTTAGCATTTTGGGGTGAACAATTTATCTACCTAAGTTCTTTCTGCTGCTCCCAGAACTGATTGTATATTAGCATGTCTCATGAAAATCATGCGTGACGTTACTCTTGCTTCTGTATGTTGAAGAGAAATGAAATTGGGACTGGATAAAAGCCCTTTGAAGTCAGTGAAAATGCCTCCCATCAGCTTCAATACAAGCAGATGAACATAGAAATAGTGGATTGGAAAGGACCTTGTGGGTCACTGAGTCACTCCTCTGCTGTCCCTCAACTCCTTTAAATAACCCCTTCTCCATTAGTCATTTCTCTTTGACCTGCCTATGGGCTGATGATGTGCTCAGCCTATTGCTGAAAATGTTTTCAATAATGAGATTTTTGCATTTCAGGTAACTAGTGGTTCCTGTGTGTTTGATTTGTCAGCTCTTACAGGTATGAACAATTCCCAGTACGTCATCTTAAAAATGCAGTTAGGTGAATGAATGCAGATATCTGGAAGACTGAAACAGGTACGGGACTATCTATATTCTGTTTATGTGTTTGTCAAAACTCTGAATACTCTTGACATAGTTTCCAATAAGTAGTGAAAGAGATTCTTCAGTGATCCTTGCAGGAAACAGTGGGGACCCATCAAAACAAAATGGATGGGACCCTGTTTTGTGGCAGTATTTCTGGTCTTTAGGAGTTAAAGATGATACATAAAGGAGGCTCAGGTTATTTGCATTATTTTTTTTCTGTACAGTATCGTAAGTGCTGAAAGTGAAAAGAAATTATTGAAGGATGTGACTAGGAAGATTTCATGCAATTTTATTCAATGCCAATTATTTAAAGAGAAGATAGTAGAAAAGGATGGAAAGGGTTAAAATTAAAAGCTGTTTCTAAAGCCTGCAATAATAATACAATAGACTGGTAGTAGCCACAGGCAGAATTTACTGTCCTTGGTCTAGTGAACCAGTATTAACCCTTCAAGTGTCCTGCATGGCTCTGTGCACAGTGTCACTTTCTGCTCCAGTGTATGGATGTATGTTTTCTGTCAGATTGCTCAATTAATTATAATTGTCCTACCTTTAAAGGGATGGCCCTGGGCATACTAGGGGGTGTGGCCCTCATGGGGTTTTATTTCAAGCCATATCCTACTGTCTCCAACTCAGTCAATGAATCTTACTCATCAATATTTAATGACACAAGTGTACCTTCATGTTTTTAAAAAAATATTCTTCTACACTGCTAGACAGGTGCATTGTCTTCCCATTACGATTTAGTGACAGAGAAGATGCTGCCTAGCTCTGTGTTAGCATCTAAGAAAGAAATGGGTAGACCCACAAAAAAATGTCAATAGGCACTACTTGTGTATTTGAGAAACGAGCATTACAGACCTCATGTTCTGCCTCAGATGCCACAATAGACGTCTTACTACAGATTCATCACTGAACAGGTATTCATCAGTTTCAAAGCAACTTTTACCAACTATGTAGCACACAGGAAGAAATCGATTTTACTGAACAGGGCAGGAGAGACTTCTCAAGGACTCTGCGCTTTTTATTCTTCTAGTGTAACCTCTGCTGCTCTAAGGGCTACCAGTGACACATTTTGTGTTGTTTGCACCTTAGTATAGTCTTGGACAAGAACCACATTCTGTGTTTTATTGATATTTTATGACAAAGTAGAGCAATTTAAAACATCAGACTGCCCATCTGCTATGAACTACTTTTCACAATATTCAAAATAGATGTGTTTCCCTTTCCTGTTCTCATATGAGTGAAATGCAGAACACAGTTAGGTTATGAGTCTGGGGGCCAGGAATTTTTCTACTTTTAATCCTGTCTCTGACATTGATTCCTTCATTAGCCTTGGGCAAGTCATTTCACTTGGATATATACGAATCACCACATCTATAAAATGGAGATGCAGTGAGGTGTCATGGAGATTTATTAGGCTGCGTCTGCAGCATATTTTGAAGAAGTCAAACCATATACACCTGTTAATGAATGGAATTTTAAAATATGAATGAAAATATTTTCTCATTTCAGAAGCCCAAGTTCCAACTAAGTGTCCTGCAGACCTGTGACTACTGCTACAGTCAGCAAGTAGGATTTTATACTCCCTGTGTTAAACTCATCAAAGAAAAATTAGCTGAATATTAATGTTAATGTTATATCAGACAACTTCCTTGTCAGAAATGTGTTGGTTTTCTTGGAGATCATATTGTCCCTATGAAATGGAAAAAAAAAGGGTTTGCAGTTAAAAAATTTCCAGGAGCAATTTAGAGAGCTGGTGTTCTGAGACTGGTAGATATATAGCGAAATTAAATTTCTGCATAATTTTCTCACTGTGGAGTAAAACTCCAGCTTTGCATGAGTGTTTTCCTACGAGTCTCAATGAAGAAAAGATCTCACTCAACTTATTTTCTTGTAAGCTTTAGTAAGAGACTTAGAGTATTCACTAGGACTTGGAGCCTTTCATGCACTTGTGGCTCGGTTTGGTGAAGTTTAATAACCAGTGGAAGTCTGTTTAGCATACAACTTGTAGAGAAGCTTGTGAGATGGTTTGGTCCCATTCTCTGATGTCTGCATTGGCTGTGCTAAAGGTTTGGTCTTGACAGAAAAGCATTAAACTGGACATGTGGCCCCGTCTGCCTTGCCAGTCTGAGCTGCACACCTGCATATGAGACATAACTCACCTTTGGTACCAGCCAGAACTGAAACAAGCTGGTGTCAGACTCACATTGTCCTTACTCATGCTGGACTTTCTGTAGACAAGAATAAATCTCCTCCATGACTAATCTGTGCATGACTCACCAACTGTATCATAACGCAAACCTTGAAGTGCTGTGGGAAGCAGCGGTGCACTGAGGCATGTTTTAAACGAGCACTGACCCCCACTCGGCAGACAGTGAGATTCACACAGAAACTCAACACAGGAGGCAGTTTCTGCAGAGATGGGGCAGTGCAAGCACAGCGTGGTCCCCAGCCCTCCTGCTGCCCCTCTGCTTGGCTGCTTCCTAGCCAGTCCCTGAGGCTGCCTGCGACCAAACGGTTATTCTTACCTGTTTCCCAGCATCTCCGCCCCAAGATACTAAATGCTTTCCTCCCTGCGGCATGTCAGCAGTGATGCAGGGGCTTTGAAGAGACCTGATGAAGCAAAGTGGTGGTGGGAGTGGGAGTAGGTGATATGGAGCATAGTGTGGAGAGAGGATTACACCTAGGTTTTGGAGCAAATGAGACTTGGGGTGCAGTGGGGTTACAAGAAGATAGAGCAAGAATAGAAAGGATGAATCTCCAACAGAAGGCAAAGTAACCCTGAAAATCATAGTGCAATAACAAGATCAGGTTCATTTTAGTCACCCAAATCAGTCTGAATTCAGCTCTTCTCTATTTTAATCATGTATGAGTCAGAGCACGCACAGACGTTGAGCGTAGCTGCGTGCTCACACTGGTTTGTAGCACGCTGTCGCTTACAGCATGGTGGAAAAAGCGACCAAGAGGACATCGTATGACCTAATGCTGCAGGGCATGACACTGTGCTTGTGCCTGAATGGAAGTAATAAGCCAAGATAGCTGCATTGAGATATAGCCACTCTTGTGTGAGCAGTGACAGGGATAGGCATTTTGCTTGGGAGAATTAGGAAGAAGCACAGTGCTCCCAGACACCTGTGGAAGGACATTGAGTAAGGCTCCTTTCTTCCCTTTTGAGGAAGATTCAGCACAGGTGTTTTTCCAGCCAAGAGAAACAAGGAGTAGAGGCCTGGTCCTGCCCCTCTAACTGTACATACTGAAGCATTGCAACCCAAGCATATCTCATATGCCTTCCAGGACATGATGGAGATATTAGCCTCAGTAGCTGTGGAAGGGGCATATCTATGAGATACGTTTCCCTTCCAGGAGCAGCCTCTTCCCTCTGCATTCTAGCATACCATTTAACATACAAAGCTCAGCCGTGGCTGTTTCCTATGTTGGCTGGCAGGTTGCACCTTCAGTCTCTGCTAAACTTGGTAGTCATAACCCAACGCATAATTTCTTCTAGCATATAATATTACAAAAAGAACTCTTTTAAAAAGTCAAGAGCTTTTCCTGTATAGTGTAGTTGTAATATGTTTTTAAAGCCTGTGTTGAAGCCTTGCTGCCCTCTGAGCACAAAACAGCTGGGAGTATTGCAGAGGGAGCTCTGCTTAGCCCTGGGGGAATGAGTAAAGAGGGTGTTTCATGTGACTTGTCTGCAAACCCTTGTGGCTATTTTGAGGAAAGGCTCCTGGGATTTTTTTCAGTCATGTACATCCCTTCTGACTTGGAAAGATGGGATCCTGTCCAGGGTTTGGCTAAAAAAAAGAAAGGAGGGGCCATGTTCGAAGGATGAATTTTGCAGTTTTAGGATAAAATGCAGCTAAAGAACTCGCCATTTACAACCTCCTCACAATACTCTTCTACCAATACCCAGATTAAATAATGAAACTAATGAATGAACACGAATGCATCTAAGTTTACTGAAGACCAAAGCAGTAGGTGCAGACCTGTGGTACTATGAGAGCAGCAGGCTCCAAAGGCACTTGAATGTGCAGATAAGATCAGATCAGGTCAAAGAGAGAGCCTTGGTAGCTATGATCCTGCTCCGTGAAGTGCAATGAGTCGCAGCCCTGCTTACCAGCAGTGAGTGCAAGTGCCCAACTATCATGGCACTGCTTTTTGGTCATCCTGCCAGTGAGCTACTGGGTCCTTTTCCTGGGAGACCACAGGCTCTAAAAGAGAGAAACAACACGAACAAAAGTGGATGTGTCCATTTTCCATAGTATCCCACTGTGTTCCAAGTTGCTGCTTGCTTGCTAGGATTCAGGGTGTTTCTTTTTTTTTCTTTTATGAATTTGGTAATGTCATTTTTACACTGGAAACATGTTTCACTGTCTTTCTGGCAAGCCCCATTGGTTAGACTTGTTTTACCCCATCATGATCTTTTTATAGCCCATATTTGCCAGGAAAACTTTGTCATTCATCATCTTCCTTTCTGCTGCATTCATTTCCAGCTAGGCACAATACGGGTTTCCAAAGTAATGTGAAGCCTTCTGCTCGGTCGTCAGACTGGAAGGCAGTGTATAGTCCTTATACCGTGGCACGTAAGTAGTGGTCAGAAGTAGGGAAGAGGACAAAAAAGAACATCCTCAGCATACACAAAGTAGGCCGTGGGACTTCCACTCCCATTCTCAGTGGTATTCCTTCAAGAGACTGCTACCCCAGGCAATTCCAGGTTTTCCTGTGACTAC
The DNA here is from genome assembly GCA_033558185.1 of Dromococcyx pavoninus. Taxonomy (NCBI): domain Eukaryota; kingdom Metazoa; phylum Chordata; class Aves; order Cuculiformes; family Neomorphidae; genus Dromococcyx; species Dromococcyx pavoninus. The sequence goes on from JAUMJL010000026.1 coordinate 866,538, forward strand.
TGCTGGCTCATTTGGGTGAAGAGGAGCTTTTCCCCAGAAGCAGTCCCATGTTGTTTGCTATTTTCAGGGCTGCATTCTTCCTTCCTTTTGGTGTTACTCATCCTGTTATGAATGAGAACCATGTCTGTGCTAGCAAATGTGTTTAAACATGGGACATAACTGAAGTACAGCTGTGTTTTGGTCACTGGGTTTCTAAATCCACAGTGAAAGTGTCCCAGAAATACATAATAATGCATATAAAGTTTAGTTGCTGTTCTGTTTAGAAGGTGGCATTATCCATGCCAGAATTCACGGCAACTTAACACAAGACCAAACAGAGGAACAAAAGTCCCTCTGACCATGGTTGTATTACGGTCTTAGCTGAACTACGTGGGACAAAAAGCTTTCCTGAAGTTCTTTGGAGGAAGTTTATGTGATTTTTTCAGTGTACTTCTCTGGAGTGAATCTGGGATGGTTAGCAATTTGGGTATAAAATTAAGATTCTGTATAACACCTGCTCAAAGTCACATTGACCTTTCAGCACAACTCAGATGGTTGTGTTTGCTCCTTGCTCGAAGATGTAGAAACGATTTCCTAGGCACAGAATGTTGTGACCATCTCTGTTTTCCAGAAACTTGGGCATACAATATAATACTTAAGGAACAGGCATGTTCCAGTTGTTCTCTGGAGATGGATATATATTCCTGATTTTAGTCAGCCACTTCTGACATTGTTGCAATTATATGAATGCCTTGAAAGAAATGGGCAGGTTCCACTCGGTCTTCATGGGTCCCAGAGGAGAAACCCCTGCTTAATGAGTGGGAAGGCAGATGCAGAAGTCAATGCTCTGCTCTTTGCTACTGGAGTCTGTCTCCCTCCTCTGTATCTCGGTTGTACAGAGACATATAAAAATTCAGGGACTTGTGCCACACTTTCTTCATAATGCATGTGTACAAATATTTGCATGCAGCAGTGGTTCAAAGGAGCCTGAAGATACTATCTTAATGGTGGTGCTTTCCCAGACCAGGGCTGTACTTTGCCTTTGTGAATAAAGGCGGTAGTGTCTGCAGTCAGGAGATCTCTCATATAGATTTAATCTGGTTGTTTTCCTCCCTGAGGAGTAGAGTTGAGGATAGCGAAGTTCAAGGTAGTGTGTGTTTGAGTTTTGTAAGCAGAATATACATGGAAATTTGAAGCCTAAATTGCACATTCCAGTCTTCTTATGGAAATGGTGAGCAAAGAGGAAGCGGAACCTTTAGTACTGAACATGCACCGATTTTTAAATACTGATACAGATCTGGAGAGCTTATTTATAAACACCGCATGGGTATATGTGCTCACACGCACACACACGCTTATACATATACTTGCCTATGTGTAATGTTTATAAACAGCGTGTCGCATATCTCTCTGCTTAAAGATTCAATTGATGATTGCTTTATTCATCTTGTGCAGATCCATTTAAATGAAAATATGTTCCCCATTTCCTTGCTACTATAAATTCTGCGCTATGGGGAAGTAGCGAAGTGCTCTAGCTATACATCCATGGAGAAATGCCCTGTTGAGAAGAGGAGTATTATACAGGGAACAATTGACAGCCCTTCACTTCAGTGGGTACATTTCTCTGTACAGCTGCATCACCACTAATGATAAATGAATAATGTTTGATAGCTGGCTCCATTGCCTGACAGCTACAGTTTTGGCCAGAGGGCCACGACAGGCTTTAGACTTCTGTTCAAAATGAGTTAAACATATTAGGTATTAGGAAGCCACAGAAGCCTCAAGAATGAGTGCTGAAATGAGTTATCAAGGTATGCTCCTGGGTACACAACTTGCAAAGCAGATGTCATTCTAATAATGTGTGATATAGAACATGTCTGGCCTAAACCCTGCTGGATGAAATATGAAGCCCCGTTGGTGATATTTAATACCATTTTATGAGGTGCCATCTTATAAAGACAATGCCCGCCTTATGTGGAATGCTTAAGGTATTTTGCCAAAGGCACTGGGAGGTATCTGAACTAAGTAGAATTTTTATTATTTTATAAGCCTTTACTTTGTAATATTTCTGTTTCTACATTATTGTGGTACTAGCTGCACTAACCCTTTGTCTAGTGAACTTCATGAGTGGTTTTCTGATAGATTGACTGATAGCCACAGCTGTCTGTGGGTGTAAAGGCTACTTCCTACCTAAATATATTCTTAGCAAAAAAGTAGAGTAAAATAGAAAGCAGACTTCAAAAGGAAAAAAGCTTTACAGGAGGCACTCTTAGAAAAGAGGTCCTCGAAACTGTAAGATCCAGAGGTTTTGGTGTTTTCTAAAGGACCGAGGCCTGGGAAGGTTGTGAGTTAGTGTATTACAGCTGCAGTGTTCATTTTGTCTTGAATTCCTGTTGTAAACTTTGACTTGCAGTTGCGATTTCTGAACCCCTTTGCTGATATCCCGAGGACATGCACCAAGTCACTTAGTTTAGGGAAGATGATGAGTGTTTTCACTCTCCAGTTCTCTATTTACATATTTTCATTTAATGTTGCTTTTGTGGAACAAAATTGCCTCCTTGTTCAGGTCTGTTAGAAAGGGAATGCAGAGTGCAAGTGGTTATTCTCAGCAAATTAGGTATTTGTTTCCTGGGATGCAAGCACCTTGCTGATAGCACTGCTGAGTTAAAGACCCCAGTGGGGGCAATACTTCCATTTCAGTGATGCCGAGCCAGTGCAAATCGTCTCGGTGCTGACATCCCATCACTATGGCTTGAAGATCTGGTCAAGTACAGCAAGGAAATAATTTTCTTGTCTTCATCCTACATTGTTCTGTATCTCACAATCCATCCAGTCTTCCATGCTTCTCTGTTTTGCTTCTCCCAAGCAAATTGTGTCTATGACCTAGAAAGCAGGCACTCCCCAAAGTGCTAACCTGGGAAGGGTGATGGGCCCCAGTAGCCACTTTTGCTCAGTGAGAGGATGCAGTGAGGTGTCTCTCGTAGGGCAGGCTGGGACCCCTGGTTCTCCTCCCTAGAGGGTCTCCTGTTTACCCACGGTCCAACTCCATGAACCCCACAGGACGAGGTCCTTGTGATTCCTTCTGCCGATCTGCTTGTCTGAATAAATATCAACACTAAAGAGATTACTCATCTTTGTGTACCAGTGACCGCTGTGTACCATTTGCAGCTTGAAAGGTGTCCCTGCTGCTAAAATTTGTGGCAGTTCTTACTTTTAATCCTAATGCTCTTCTTCTGTTTCCCTGGCTAAGGGATCTCTTAATCTGTGATAGTGCAGCCTGTTGCGAGGAGATCTTAGGTTAATTCTCTTTGATAAAACCCTACTAACATTTTTTTCCCTTGAAAAACTTGCTTTCCCTTCCAAATGCTTCATCCTGTGAGCCCAAGGTTTGCAGATATTCAGATTCATCTTCCTTTATACCATAAACATGCCAGATATATATAATCCATTTGGACACTGGCAAGTGATGACTATCAGAGGCAGAATGGGTACTGAGGGGCCTATAGTTATACAGTAACATCGGCTTGGCAGGAGCTCATCCATCGTGCTAGATGATCTGTCCATCTCCCTGCCTATGGCTTGTAGCGCATAAAATATAGATGAAAAGTCAGACCAAATATTCTGTGTGCAATTCTCTTTGCATCTCAGCCCAGCTTTTCCAGCCGCAGTTTTAAATGCACTCGTGGTTCAACTGCCTGGTTGAGACGCAGTTTTTTGAAAGAAAAGTGTCACAGAAATTTCTGAAAGTTTGCTCAGTGTATGACAAGTCAACTTACATCTGCTGTGTCACGAAGCATCAGTGTGTTGTGAAAGACTGTAATGAAGGGTGACAAGATATTCTGTAAAGTTTCGGTCAATGTTTTTTCTTTATCCCAGAGCAAATTTTGTGCAATATCGTGATCGCAGGGAGAGTTCAGCTTCTGTTTTGTCACTCCAAAAACCTTTTGCCTGTGGTGATCAGCTGAATGACGCTGAACATTTTGGACATGAAGGTAGGTTAGCCTTCAAGTCAATATTTGCAAAGTGCTCTCGGAAGCACCATCCCTGCCCCAGTGCACCCAGTGGTAGGTTTGTGCTTGGGCAGACCCCTGCTGCCCGCAAGGGGTAAGGATCACTGAGCAGCATTGCACCCCCAGCTCCAGCTGTGTCCCATTACCTGCACAGGTGCTGTGTGGGGATTATTTCCCCATTGCCCCCCTGGCACACGTGTGCCCAGGTATGGTGTTTCCTTAAAGGACAGTGGCAGTAGAAGTCAGGGTTCCCACAGCGTGCCAGGGCGCTTCGTGGGTCTTTCTTCACTTCTCAGATAAAGCTCATAAACTCGCTTGCAAATCCCGTGTTTGAGCTGTACAGGTGGCTCATGTTTATTGAGGTTTTCTGCTTGGAGCTCATTTCCTTAAAATCTGTCCTTACGTTTCCTAAAATCCACACAGTCCCTGTTCCAAGCTGTGCGAGGCTTTTAGATCCTTTTTCCTCTCAGCACTTTTTGTCTATATTGTTGCAGGAGTCGAAGGGGGAAATGCACAGAGCTGGAAGATTAAAGATGTAAATTTTATAAACAGAAATCAAAGGTCCTAAATCCTGAGCAAAGGAAAGCCAACATAAGTATGAACATTAAAAAACATACATAAATAGTACTTCAAGGCTGAATGTGCTAAATTATTCAACAGTTAAGTCATAAGTGTTCTTAAACTTAAGTATAAAAATGCCCTTGACAATATTTCATAGCTGTGCATTTCTTTAAAATATTTAGCATTCTCATTAAAGAGAATGACTTTATTTTATATATTAGTTACACTCCTGCTTGTTAATATGAAGGAATTTAGAAGCAAAGAGTATTCTTATGTATATAAGCCAAAGACAATTTACATATAAAGTTGGACGACTATTCACTTTTTATTTATTCCTGGATCATCTGCAGCAAAGCATAGCTATAGAGCATTTAAACAAATTTGTTCCTTAATGTGTAGTATTAATATCTCCTGCTCCAAAATATCATTTGCTAATGCCATCTCGAAGACAGGTTCATTCAAAGCTACATGAAAGTTCTTGCCTTTGAAAGACTTAATGAACCTTACATTTTTGGTATAGTGCACTGTGTAATGCCTATTACATATTCATTGCCAGAATGGAAGATTTCCTTTAACTCTGAGCTTCCTGGTCTAGTTCACTGTAAAACATTGTCAAAAGTCACAAGAGACTTTCACTGAAAATTGTGACTCTTGATAGCAGGATGTAATGGGGAGGTTTAGAATAGAAGAACCAGTGGTATATGGGCCCAGGGGGAATCATTCTGACAGACAAATGGATGGATAATACAGTTTTTGACATAATGGGATGAAGAAGTTTATGCCAGAAAGAACTGAATTAAAGTTATTACTTTAAGGAAATTCTGAAGTTCTCAAGACCAGTGGTATTACCTGCGTGCATTTCATTTTACTGCATCTCTGCATAACAGGTTTTTAAACAGGGTTGGTTTTGAATTGATTTATAAGCTTACTAACAAATCTGCAATAAAAATTTTAGTTACTTTCTTGGAAGTAACCCCAATAACATCATTTTACAGGGTGTTGTTTTGGGAGCAGGATTTTTTGATCTGTCTGTTTTTTAAAGTCCCGCATAATCAGTTTGCCTCTTCAACTCCCTTTTGTAAGCACAGCAAAAGAAAAAAAGCTATTATTTTGAGTTTTGCTCTGGAATAGCAGGAGAATGCTTAGAGTGGTATTATTTTTTATACTTTTTTTCTCTCAGTGTTTTGAGAACTTTGCAAACCAGGAGCTCTGAGATCCTAGAGCCCTGTCGAGACATAGAAATCAGCTGAGGCAGAAACCATTGCAAGATCAAAGCCTTAGTTAATCAAGGCCATCCAAAAAGGACTGTACGTTTTCCTACTTGTTATTTTTAGGTGATCACAGGGCTGAACTGTCAATCAGACACATTTTTAGGGGTGTTGAGTGTGTGTGTGCGCAAGTGTGCGTGTGCGCATGTGTGCATGTGCACCCAAGGATTTGACCGCAGATCTCTGGAGAGGGTATAGCATAATAACAGCCTCTCCATCCTGAAGCCTCTGCTTGAGCTATGTTTCATTTTAGCTGGCAGTGACTAAGCCAACAGCTAAAATGCAGAAATAAGTGTGGTAGAGAGAGACCCTCATAATGGCAAAGATGAAAAATTTATTAGCACAGAACAATGAAGTGATGGTAAATCTAAGATGTAGGCACCAGTCACCACTTGTACCATGCTGTTGTCAGAAGTGTGTTGAGACATCTGAAAGAGCAGGCTGAGAAAGGGAAGCTAATTATACCACATTATTCACTTTTGCTCATTAGGTATAGTACAAAGGCCTTGCTTTTTATGTATATATTAAAGTGCCGAGGACTACAGGAATAGATAACTTAATGTTTCTTTTGTCTCGCTAGTGGGTCAGTTCAGACAGAAAAATTGCATTTTCACAGACCTGCAACTTTCCATCCTCCAGAATTAGGGAACCCCTCCTAATAAACAGAAAAAGGTAAATCACTCCCCCTCGACACCCAGCAAAGCTAAACTAAACTGAAGCAAATCTCCTGTGCCTGGTGGCAATTCCTTGCCAGTGCCTGTGTAAGAGTGTTTGAGAGTTCCTGCCTTCCCCCCTTCTGCTCAGCATAGGCACCTGTGTTGATGAGAAAGCTCTTCCTATCTAATACCTCTTCCCCACATACCCTCAATAGCTCCAGGGGCAATTTGACAGCTTCAACCTCTCCTCCCCACTGGTATCCAACCCTGGGTTACATCCTCCCCTCATGCTGCCACTTGCCCCACCTTTATCCTGAGTCTGCACATAACCACCCACTCTCCAGCTGAGTGTCAATGAAATAAGTTCAGCTGTTTAATAAACTTTGGATGGTGTGCATAATGCTTTCACTATTAGATGTTTTACCTGCCCCACAATCCTTGTATTGCATTTGGATCTGATCTGTAAATGAGCCATTAGGAGAAGATGAACAGGAATGCAGATAATTGGTTTATTGAAATTATTGATATATGAGAAATACCTGACTTTCAAAACTCATGGTTCTTTAATGCTCGAGTCACAGAGAACACATTAAATCTAAGAAGAGAGGAACAGGTATTGCACTTGCACACTAAGGTGAATGAAATCAAATTTGGGCACCGAAATCTACCCTTCTCCACAACAAAAATTGCCTTGCTCTTCTAATTACCAGCATTACAAAAGTTACTGCTTCAGTAAAATACCCTGCAGCTACACAAAAGGATAGACTGGAGAAGCACACATCTACCAATAAGTGGCACTGAGCATCTACTCCATTTCTCACACAGGTTGGCATATTTCTCAGTGGTCCATCTGGTAGAATTGGATGGCATTTATCAGGAAATAATCCAATTGTAGCATGCCAAAACCTGAACATGAAAAGTACTTGTGCCTAGTGTCAATCATTCACCCTCTGACAGTTCAATAAACATCCTTTCTGTGATGGTTTTCGGAACACTGACACCCAAAATGCTGGAAACAATGCCAGAGATGGAAATGACAATGCTACTGTGAAACATCAAAAGGGACCGACACAACCTGGCATGGAATTTGCCAAGTGTTGCTTAGCAATACAGTGTGCTTGTGGGCCGCTGGCGTGTTAGGATTAGCTGCAAAGGGAGCGATATTCACACCTTTGTTGAAAATGCATCCTTCCCAAATAAATGAGTGCAAAGAGGAGAAGTGCAGCATCAGCAGGAGCAGGGTATGCCGTAGCCACAATATACAATTTTAGGCTTCCAAAAAGCCATCTGCCTTCCCTGGTAGCCTTCCTCAGGCATGAAAAGATAGAACGCCTCGTCCCAGTGCCACAAGGACACAGCCCTGTCCCTCCCACCTTGTAGTTTTAGAGGGTATGAGGAGGTTTCAAGGTCTTTTTCCTTTGGGGCTGGGATCAGACAGGGCCAAACTTTGTTACCAGCAGCTATTGCAGGAGGTAAGGGCAGGCAGAATTTGACCCAGACTGAGTTGGCTGCTGGTGCTCAGGGGGTGGGGACAAAATACTGAAAAAAGCCTGAACCTGGAATGGGGAAGTGAATAACCAATACCACTCAGAACAAAGTGTGAAATAGGGACAGTGATTTTAGCAGTGTAATTGGTGGTAGTAGTAGGAGGATGCAAGGAGCTCTTGGTAACTATAGAAAAAACTTGTTCACTTACTGAATTTCCCAAGAGAGCCTCTCTCCCCATGTGCCTGGATACCATTTGTGTCTCTGCAACCACCCCCACCCCAACCCGTGAGGGATCCTGAAGGGCAAAAGCTACATTTCCAGAAAAATGAAGAGTGCTTGGTGGCCGGAGGGAAAACGTACTGTTTTATGTTGTAAGCACTACTTTGCCACTGAGGAAGAAACTGATTTGGGGGAAGTGAAATAACTTGCCTGAAGCCACTGACAGTTCTGGGAACTAAACTCTGGCCTCTTTAATGTGCCAAATCCTGGAGCAGAGTCTCACAAGCTCTAACCAAATCTCCTTTTATCTGTGTGTTTGGTAAATGGGAGTGGGAGGAATGTCTGCATATCAAATAAGGGGGGGTTCGACCATCTCGAAATTCCAGGTTTTCAGATCCAGGAATCAGCTGATGCCTGGAGCATAGAAAATGTCTTTTTGGTGTGGTGAGGACAGACCTGCGGATCCAAATGTGGATGCACCAGCCAAGTCTGTCCAAACAGAGGTGCTGGAAACTGCTGCTAATCTGGAGACTGGAGGGAGGCAACAGCCTGGGGAGGCACTTGTGGGGCAGTGCACGTTCGCCACTACTCCTTTTGGCTCAGGGCTGTGTAGTCCGTAGCCACCGTGGTGGTGGCAGGTCTGCAAATATGATGGAGAAGATGCTTTCGAACAGACAGAACACTTTGAACAGAAATCCTGAGGTGTGCAGGTTCTTATATATACTTATGACAGTTTTCCAGGGAGAAGTACAAGCTAACTCCATCAGTGCCTTTGAGCCCTGACTTGTTAATTGGCATTACTTCTAATTCCCAGCTATATTTTAAGGTATGAACCTAAGGAATTTTAAAGTCATTATGTGGGTGAGGGAGTGATAAAAATAAATCCTTCAGGTTTGAAAGTGGCAGAGAGGGAATAAAAGGTGTTAAGAAATCCAGGAGTTTTCAGCCAATTGGTTCAAAAAAGCATCCGGGTGGACTGCAGCTCCTGGAGAAAGGTCACTCATACTACTCTGGGTACCTCTTTTTATGAACTTTATGCATCACATAAAATAAATTTAAAGCAGTTTAATTTAACAGTCTAATTAGTCATGGCTTTTTCATCTTGTCTGTTTAACTATACATAGAACAAAGAGAAAGACACAGGGCCAAATTCATAACTGGCACAAATCAGCCCTGCAAGTCAAGAAAGCTCTTCCTGCTCAACCAAGGCTGAACAAGGATGCCGGTGGGCAATTTCATCCCTGGGGATAAGAACCTAATGTCTGGAGACTTGTACCACAAATGATTTTTTTTGCCAGGAATCAGCCTTCTGGAGAGGGGATCTCTGGGACTTAGTGTTCAGAGGCTGAGCCAGACAACCTGAAAAGCGGGTAAAATGCTTAGGAGAAATGATTTAAAGACTCAAGATAGTTTGGAGTGAAACTCTGTGTCTTGGCTTCACAAAGATTTGTGCAAGTATTTCCCTTCACTTCAGTCCACTTCATTTACAATGCCCTTTTGCTTTAAGTTTCAGTGTTCCTCTAATCTCACAATCTCAGTCACATGAATGCATCCTCCACTGGAAATGAGTGTCTCTCTACTGCTTTTGATGTGGTTATATGGGTTATATACCATTATACTAAATTGAACCTTGTTCTTCAGCTCATGTATGCAAACTCATAACATTAGCCAGGTCTTGGTGCAGAAACATAAATCGATCCATGCTTATAAAGTTGGTGTTTCTGAGTAGATTTCAAGTTCATAAAGTCCCAGGCCAGCAAAAATCTAGACTTCTAAGTCCATAGTTAGAGTCTGGTATTGGGAGTGTTGTAATCCCTCTGTCAGTATTCGTTAATGAAACAAATTATTTTTCAGATGTTGTAGTTTTTAGCAGAAATCTCCCATCGGCTGAGGTACAGATCTCATTTACTTTGTGACAAGAGCATGTACCAAGGACAGGTTGCCATCTTATGCTGGCAGGAAGTGGAAGGGCTCAGGGAGGACCGAGGTAACTTAGCCATGTGTCACCCCAACCTTGCGTGACACGAGTCTTCCAAATGGCTCTTTCTGGTTCCTGCAAGTAACCATTTCCCCAGCCCAAGATAACTACAACAAACAACCAGAACACAATAAAGAACTTCAAATATATCTTAAACCACCTAATAATTAACGATGTTCAATTAGTCTCTGGGGTGTTCTGTTCTTCTGTGTGGTCTCCCTGGAGGCACCACCAGCACCACAGTGGTGAGTTAATGAATTCTGGTTGTGTCTTGTTCACAGACTCAGCTGTCTTGCCATGCTCCTCCTCCGGCCTGGTGTTCCTTAGAAAAACATTCACTTCCAAGGCCTTCCTTTTCCTGCTGAAATCTGCTCAGTCCTTCCCTGTGTAAACATGGGGCTCAGTAGGATGCCACTCTGTGCCCCCTTCCTGGGCACCCTCACCAAGCTGAGTTCTCTTGCTTTCTTGGTGGTACGGTGTGGGTCCTTGCATCTGTCAGATGAAGCCCAGGTCTACATTTTGACAATATAGTTTCAAGAGAATGACTTATTCTTCTCTTTGGGGTGGTCCATAGATAGCTAGGTCTAGCATCTGTTTGAGTTACTCCTGTTTCTTCTGAAGCTTGGTGTTGCCAGGCTCTCAGGCTTTTTTTGCACATCTTTTTCTTACTTTAAATTCACATTTCAGTCAGAATTTGCTCAATCACACACTTCTCAAAGTTTCTTGAAGCTCTGATTATATTTGTATCCTTTTTTTCCTTCAGATTCAACCAGCATCTTTGTAGACTCTGAACCTCTGCAACATCAAGAAATAATATTTTCCCATGAAGTGCCACACAATCCAAGTACTGCTGTAGTCCTGAGTGTGAGTGAAAGGGACTCTGGGGACACACCCAGCACAGGGACATACTCAGCATTAGCCCAACTTCCAAATGCATCTCTCTGTAGGTAATCGGAAATTATCTCTTTTGCACCTCTATGTAAACAGGGGTCCATAAAGATGAGAGGCTGCATCAGCTCCTTCAGCTCTGCTCTGCTGGGAGCTTCCTCATGTTTTGGAGCTCTTCAGACCTTCCTTGCGATTTGCTTCTGCACCTTTGTGATGAGTTTCCTGCACACACTTACTAGAAGTCCGTCTTCTGAGATTTAACTTTTTAATTTCCTTTTTGGTCTTGGTTTTTCTTTTCCTAATACTGCTGGTGTTGGCCCATTCTGACTTGTGTGCTGTTGCTGAAATCACAACCACTACCCTCTTTTTCCTCTCCAGGCTGAGTCTACCCACACCCAGACACAGCAGTGGCAGTTGGTGCCAGGATAATGCCCAGAACCAGCACAGTTGCTACTGGTGTTTTGCTTTCCCTGCACTCCACTGCTGCACATACCTTCTCCTGTATCATCTCCCATACAGCAGACAATCTAATGCACCATTTTCTGCAGACTCTAGCCTTCACTGCTTTGTGTCTTCCTTACTTGGGACTCCCTTTCAGTATTTTGTAGGAAGTGTCTCACAGTGCTGCTTTCCAGGAACTCTGTTCTGGACATGATTAATTCCTTTGTATGGCAAATTTTAATTGTTTTATCAAGGACTTTTTTCCTGAGTTTTCTAGTCTTTTTCCCTGGTGTTTTGCCCCAAATCCCACCTATAATATGTTCACTCTAATAAGAAACTCAAACCTGAAGGCTTAAGATTGGCACTGCAACCTCATGTTTCTGCCAGGTTCTTTTATGGTTTCATCTAGAGTTTGTACTATGTTATTACTTTCTATTGAAAAATAAGGTATTAGTGTATTGCATCTCCCCAGAGAGTACAGGCTGACAGGGGGAGGCCCACTGAGTGGGAGGCTGAGACAGTGGGAGGCCAACAATGGGAAGCTAAGTGTATAGAGCTTAAGAGAGAAGATGTTAAGAGGATGGAGGCTGACAGAGTGAAAGGGCAAAAGAATGGAGGCAGAGAGGGAGGTGGGAGGCCAAAAGTGGGAGGCTAAGAGAATAGAGACCGCGAGGATGGATGTTGAGAGTGGAGGTCCAGTCAGTGGGAAGCAAAAAGAGTGTGAGATGCAGTGACTGGGAGGCTGAGAGTAGAGGTGCAGAGCAGGAAGCTGAAAGAGTGAAGGCTGAGAGAATGGAGGCCAAAAGAGTGGGATGTCTCGTGAATGGGTCACAGTGAGAACTGGAAAGCCAAAAGAGTGGGATGCCCGGCAAGTGAAGTATGAGAGAAGAGGAAAGCCCAAAGAGTGAAGGCTGAGAGAGTTGGAAGCAAATAGTGGCAAGCTAAGAGTATAGAGGCCAAGATTTTAGGGGCCGAGAGTGGGAAGCTGAGAGAATCAGAACCCAAAAAAGCGGGAGGCCCAGAGAGTGGGAGACGAAAAGAGTGAAGGCTCAGAGATGGGAGGACAATAGTGGGAAGCTAAGAGAATAGAGGTCCTGTGAGTGGGCAGACAAGAGAGCAGAGGCCCTGTGAATGGGAGGCCCAAAGAGTGGAGGCTGAGAGACTGGGAGACCAATAGAGTAGAGGTTCAGTGTGTGGGAGGCCAAGATAACGGAGGGGAGAATATGAGTTGTCAATAATATGCGACTAGGAGAGCGGAGGCCCAGTTTGTGGAAGGACCTGTGATTGATGAGGAGACCAAGAGTGGAGGGTCTAAAAAGTGGAGGCTGAGAAAGTAGGAGGCCAAGAGAGTGTGGTCCGGAGTGTTGGAGGCTCAGAGAGTGGGAGACCTAGAAAACGGCGGCCAGGAAAGCAGGAGGCCCAGTGGGTGGGAAGTGAAAGTAGTGGAATACACATATCAGAGGCTCTGCAATGGGAGGCTGGGAGTGGGAGGCTGAGAGAGCAGAGGCCGTTGAGTGGAACACCCAGAGAGCAGAAGCCCAGAGTGGAGTTGGAGAAAGTGGTAGTCTGGCAGTAGGAGTGAAGGGCCAGAGACTGGTTGCTGAGTGAGTGGGAGGCCCAGAGAGTTGAAGCCTAGGAGTGAGAAAGGAGACCCATAGAGTGGGGTGTGGGGAGGTGGCTGCAGCAAGCACAGACCCAGGGAGAGGACGGTGATGGAATAGGAGCTGCAGCAACAGGCAGAGAGGCTGTGCTTTCCTGAAGGATAATGTCATAATGTCTCCTGAGGGCGCTGTGGTCTGCTCTTCAGCTACTTTTGCTGTTTTTCTCCCCAAATATTGTTTCCCCTTCAGTGCCTGCTGGCAGTCACACAGAATCACAGAATCATTTAGGTTGGAAAAGACCTTTAAGATCATTGAGTCCCACCATAAACCTGACACTGCCAACTCCACCGCTAAACCATGTCCCTAAGCACCACATCTACACATATTTTAAATATTTCCAGGGATGGCGACTCCACCACTTCCCTGGGTAGCCTGTTCCCATGCTTGACAACCCTTTCTGTGAAATAAGTTTTCCCAATATCCAGTTTAAACCTTCCCTGACACAACTAAAGACCATTTCCTCTTGTCTTATTGTTTGTTAGTTGAGAGAAGAGACCAACACCATGTGATACCTGAGGTGGGGACAGAGTCTGTCTCAGCCCTGTCACTGTGCCTTCAGTGTTCGAGCAGGCTGCTCAGTTCTGAAAGGCTTCTAACCCCGGAGCTGAGCCTAATCAGGCAGCATCTGAGATTAATTACAAGGGCTTTTCTCTACCCACCCATTGAGATAAATGCAGAGGAGCCAAGCTGGTAATTGTCATGAGTCCTGGTGTGTTTCTGAGTAGTTCCCAGGCCAGGATAAGACTAGGAGAGGGACCGTTTGCCGAGATGTGGACTGAGCACTTACTGCTACCCCAGATTGTAAAAATACCAGTTACTTTAATAGGACAGGGAAAGGGGCATTAGAAAGGGACATTATGAGAAAGGTGGGTTAGGAAGGGGTCAGGAAGATTGTCACTCTTGAACAAAATAATGTTATAAAGAGAGGGGAAGTCTTGGCTTTGCTTTGACTCCCTCTGGATTTCAGACAGCTTTGAAACTTGCTCCTGGGGTTTCCTGTGGTTTCCTCATATCAGAAAGAGGGCAAAAATTTTGATTTTCACCCTTGATCCATCTGCAACTCAGATGTGAAATCGTGATGATGACCCATCTGGTGATGCTATTACTGAAAGGTGAGGTACTCTTGTTTGTTTTTGGTAGCCTACAGCATTGTCACATTGGTGCAGGGCATATGCTTGCTATGTTGTCAAAGGCGCTGGGGTGTAAACAGAAGTAAAGGACAGGGTGGGAGCAGAGATGCTATTTGAAGCTGGTTCATGCTTTGCTAGCTGTGGGTAGGTAGAGAAGGAAAAGCAGCCTTGGCACCTGTTATTGGTCATTAAAAATCCCATGTTCTTCTAATCTGTGCTCATAAAAAGGCCATCTGCTAATGCTCAAAGGTCATTAAGCTACCAGCCCTGTTTACTCCTCCTGCATTGCTGGCCCAAACCTTTCTGAGAAAAGAGGGCTTAAATGGTTGTTATGGTGGGGCCTACTCGCACTCCTGTATGGGTAAGAGTCTGTCACTATTTTCATTAGAAATCCAGGCTTTCAGGACTTTTTTTAACTTGACCGTTAAAGTGCCTGCTTCTCACTGCCTGTGCACACTCCAGTGTAGCCTGGCAGATTTTAGGGACAGAAGTGGTTCTTGTAGGCAACTTTTTTTTTTAAAATTTAAGAAATCAATCCTGCTTCTGTTTTAATTTGAGGAACTGAGATGTTCAGAAAGGTTTGGACTGGAGTGCTCTGGTAGCACTGCTTTAACTGAGCTGTGGTGGTTCTTTGGAGGGGGAAATGATGTGTTGGATTAGTTTATGGTGAAACTGTTTATTACTTTTATACTTTCATTACAAAAATAAAGGAAAAGTGTAGAAAACATAAGACAATTTTGTCTAAAGATCTAAGGGCTGCTACGTCCGTAGAGTTGTGGGGCTGTACTGAGTTTTGCTGCTGGGGTTACAAGAGTCAGCAGTATGGACTGCCTGTATAAATGAGACTGTGTCTGCAAGGAGGCAGCATTTGTCTGGGCAATACTGGTGGGTTAAGGAAGAAGGTGAGGACTGAACTCTGAATTGCATTGATTTGGTAGGTTTTAGTCAAAGTCTTAAGGTTACATTAATATAGTTTTCTTGTGGTTAAATGGAACTATGAAAAACTTTGATTTTTTTTTTTTTGCCTTCTGAGACTTCCCAATGATAAAATGAGATGTAGCTGCTCAAGATTTTATCCTTCATTTCTAATAACGATGGTATCTGTCTCAAAAAACCCATACTTTTTATCTTCCCCAGTTAGCTGAGTTGCTGCACCATTGTGTTGTGAAGGTCTCAGTGCAAGTGCCTCTCTTCCTAACCATAGTCAAAGCCCTCTCCCCACCTTCGTGGGACCAGCCTGTCCACAGCACCCACCCTCCAATCTCTGCTCCCACTGGCATTGGTTTAGTCTCTTGCTTTCTGCATAACATAAAGAAGAAACTTGGGTCAATGAATAATGAAAGCCCATCCAAAGCCTAAACTCTTGCAGTTTGGTTTCTGCTGCCTTTTATTTCAAATGACTGTTGTCTCAAATATCTGTTTAATTTTTATTTTTTTCTTCTTGTTAATGGCATCAGACTTTCCCTTGTGGATTTCATGGGGTTTTTCATCTAGGATTTAGGGGAAGTTCACACTGATGTCTGTGATTCACTTGTTCTTCAGATTGTTCTTATTTCCCAAGGCCAGCTGGGGACAGGATGCTGTTGTGCTGGCCACTGTGTGAATAAGGAATATGGACTGCTTTGGAGAGCCTTTAAGAGGTATAAAAGGGCATGCAAAATAGAGGAAAGGAGTGTATCTCTGTTTTTTAAAAACAGTCTTTCCAAACCATAATCCTGAGCTTTAATATCCAAACTATAATTAAAAAAAAATCCCAAAGTCTCTCTAACTCAGCAGAGATGTTTTTGCCAGAACCCTCTTCTTGCTAGCCAGTCCTTCTTAAATCTGTAACAACCGAACAGGTAGTTAAAATAGTCCCAACTAATTGCAACCAGGACCGCTGGCTTCTTCTGAGCTATTGTTCTGATTATGCACCACAGCCAAAAGCTTCAGGAGGTATATAGACAAAGTAGTTAGTCTAAGAACTCAAAACAAGACCAACTACAGGCCTGTGGGTGTTTTGGGGGTCTTTTTTTTTGTTTTGGGTTTTTTTTTTTTGTTATTAAACTGCTATAAAAGCAGGCCGTGGGACTCTGCTGCAGATGTGTCACAGTCCCCTGCTCCAGTGCTTCTTACCCAACTATTTTTAACCTTATTAAACAGCAGAGAGAGCCTTTGCATGGAGTGGTGGAGCTTGCTGACTCTCATTATAAACTTTCTCTGTTTTATAGCTGTCTTTCAAGTGTAAGTGTACAACATGGCAGGCTTCAGTTGAATATAATCCCTGTACAGATGCATATTGTAGCAATGGGTTGCTTTAAAAGAGGCTGAGGCTGATGGTAGGTCTCCAAGTGGAGGAGAGGAAAAGAAGTCATTCCCTTCTTGGCCTTGTTCCATGCTGCTCAAATTTCAGTTGCATCTTCTAAAAATATTAATTTACCGAATTTGCAAATTACCAGAATTGATGTTTAGATTAATCCTTGGGCCATGTAAAAAGCCCTGCTTTTGACTGGTCCTTAGGCAAAAGCTAAGCTTTATCTAAATTATTATAAAGTAGACAGTAATTAGGAGTGATCAGGGAAGGATCTATCTAATTCACAAACTGAGGCATGACTGAGGCATAGCAATGTGGATACTGTGTCTGGGTAGGAAAACCTCAGCTGGATGGCCGCTATGGCCCTTGGAGGGCTGCAGGCGAGGTGTAGGAAGTTCTCCAAAGCGGCCCAACTCAGAGCTAGTTTGGGTAGCTTTGCACTGAGCAGACTGACCTAGTGAACACTGGGGCAAGATGATGTCCTCTTCTAACATCTACTGTTTCAGGAAAGGTCTTTTTTCAAAATGCAGTCTTTAAAAATATTTCAGTTCTTTTATTTTGCATTTTTCTTTTTCTTTTTTAAAATATATGTCAAAAGCTGTGCAGGTCTTGTGAATATAAGAAAATGTCTCTTTGTCAAGAGAGATGTGGTACAGCAGCTAGAAGTGTGAGACTTTAAGATAGCAAATTGATCAAAGAAAATGAATATGGTTGTCATGACAGTGTAGGAAGCCAAACCTGGGACTCTCTGGGACAACAGTTTAACATGAGGAATTGTCTAGCACATACAGTAAGGTATTTGGAAAGACAATGACACAGTGAACAGCCATCCATGACATTAGAGTGGTGGGAAATGCCATTTCCCTTCCCCCTTCATCCTTCTGTTTGAATCAAGTACTAAAAAAGGTGTTTCATTTTTTTCAGTAGTCAGTACTTAAAATATTTTGGTTCCTTATAGGTACTGACACAGACTGCTTTGGTAGTACACACAGAAGCAAGCAAGGAACATGACAGAAAGCCCAGGCGGTTCCCTGGACGTCATGATTCTTCGAGGTTATGAAGGAGAGGATGCAGCAATCTGTTGAGATTCTTGCCCAGCAGACAGTCAAATTGTTGGTGAGTTTTCCGGTTGAGGGCGAGAGATTTCACTTGGCAGTTGTGCTTCAATTTTACTGCATATATTTATTTGTTTATCTCTTGCTTAGGAGTGTTGAGTAGATCTGCTCCATAGGATTAAATCATATCCCAGGTCTTCCTGTCTTTGTGACAGTACAAACTTTATTGGATTTATTCCTTCTACTTATCCCCCTCCAATCTTCCAAGATTCCCATTATTGTTATAATAACATCCACAAAACTCCTGCTCTGAGATCAAAGGTATTTTCAAGTGCCAAAGCAATCAGAAAAACATACCTGGTCCTTTTAATCCTTTTTAATCCCTTCATGTGGGTCTGTCCCAATAAATGATCACATATCCAAAAGTTCTTTCTCTCTAATGACACTTGAGTTTTAGTTCACAGTTTTCATGAAACTGTCTCAGATGTGAAAGAAGATGTACTGGGACCTTATTATGCCATCAATAAAATAAAAGTTTGGATTGAAAAATTATCATATGGAACAAAATAGAATAACAAAAATCCATCATTATCTATATTTCAGAAAAGGATTGTCTTTTGTTTAGCATTATAGTTAGAAATGATGTATGACTGCACCATAAAACAGTTATATTAAAAAGATCTTTTCACCCTGAATTCAAAATATATATTGTACTTTCTTATCATCCAGTCATTTTAGAGTGAAAGTTAAAAACGTCCAACCTGTGGTAGTAGTCACTGGTATTATATCTTATAGCTGATATATTCTTCTAATACTTTTACTTAAAAGGCCTATTACTCAGGATTTGGGAATGTAGGCATTTATTTTCTTATTGGAAATGATAATGCTGTGGGTGGTGGGTTTGTATTTAGATTGACATTTATGTTTTTCCCCTGTGGTGCTGAAGGTCAGCCCAGCTCGGTCGTTGGAAGTTTGGGTCGTGTCTGTGTCCCTTATCAAAGAGGGTAAAATATCTCCATGGAGCAAAAAGCAGTGGATAACAGGAGCTTGTATTAATTTGCCAAGGCATGGTCTATGCTTTCTGCTGTTTGGTTTTTTTTCTGCATACATGGGAAACCACTCAATTTTAAAGAAAATAAAGTGTAAGCAGAATAAAGTGTGGCCCATGCCATGGTTCAAAGTCTTGAGAGCCTGAGCTATCCAGGAGTTTTCACAAAAGTCCCTATATCAGGAACAGCCAGTATGACAAAAAGCAGGACTCTGTAACATCCTGGTTTGATGTTTTAGAGATTAAAAGTTTCTTCTGCCTGAGGTATAAATTTTGGCTTGAATGAGGGAGGCTAACCTTACAGCGAAGACGCTGGGACCCAGATTGCTATTACTGGTTTGAACCATGCAGAGCAGAGACTTATAACTGACTTTATCTTGTTCTGAGCGAATGCCCTTGCCACTAAAAAGTGACTGTTGTGAGGAAAAAAGGGAGAGGAAAGTTTTTTCTAGTGGTGGGTTTTTTTTTTGTTTGTTTCAGTTTATTTTTTTTCTCTTAAAGATCTTGGATCCATGCAGAATATAAACATCTCTGAAATACTGAAGTTTCACAAGAATGGAAAAAAAACAACCCTTCCCTACACATTTGGTAGGTGTTTTTGACACAACACATAGGAGAGTATAAGGTAGAATTGGCTAAAATCAGGCCAGTTGTGTTTGTGGGAAAACAAATACTAGCCAGAGGAGAGAAGTTTGCAAAGTAACTAACCCGAACACTCCTCTCTGGCCTGCAGAACAATTTACTGAAGGGGGAGTTAAATGGCACAGATTAAACTCATTAATGGTTCAGATATTTGCTTGGTTTACACTGTGCTGTCCAGCAAATTATGTTGATGCTTGACAGAATTACTGTCATTATTTATTTTGCTATAAGCCAGATTTATAGATATTTGTAGCTTTTGTAAGGCTAAACATAAGAAACATTAATAGCTTTACTAATTATATCACTGCTTTAGAGATATAAATAGCGATAAAAATGCCAAGTAAAGTGAGCTAGTAAAACATTTTAAAGAGAATTTTAAAGTGAGTTACTGATTGATGATCCCTTGGGTGATTCTTAACTTTTGAATGTGAGAGCAGTGCTTCCCACTAGAGCACAAGTTTCTTTTACCTCCATCAACTATTTGGGGAGAGGCGAGGAAGAACAATAGTTGTATTGAATGACTGATTATTAAATCAAATTGCATAATCTGAAAGATACTGAAATCCTGTAATAGCATAAACTGACACTGAACTTATTACAGCACACCAGTTGTTTGGGTTTTTTTACCTTTACCTTGTCCTCATCCCCTCCTGCTTCCTGAACGGTTTATCTACACTTTTTGTCTCATACAGCGAGCTAAAATTGCAACATCTTTAAAACAGGAGCTACTTTCTCCCTCTGTCTTGTTACAGACATATGCAAGCCCTAGCACAGCACAACTCTGATGGGGAATTTGAGGTCCTAACAACAATATGAATAATAATTTCATGGCTGTTAATAATAAAATCTTTAATTGGTAAACAATGTGTATACGGGGCTATATAAAAATCAGAGGTGTGATTTTTTTACACAGCTGTCAAGTGAAAAATCTCTTTTCCTAACTATTGTTCCTGGTTTGCTGTGAGCACCCTTTTAAGGAGGGAGGTAATGAGTGAGAAAAGAGTTAATAAATGTTCAGCCATTACCAGAAGCATGAATGGAAATCCATCATCAGTTTAAGTGCTGGATGGGCTCTAGACAATAATCCAAGCCTGTTTGACCATGATCAGTGTCACCATGAAGAAACCCGCAGGGCCCTGGGAGCTGTGATCCTCAGGGAAGGTCCATGGTTCCCTGCTTTTCTCTGATATACAGCATTGTAAAGCCCTGAGTTTTGTTTTTCATCGAGTTTAGTGATGACCTGGTTGAAACTCCCTTGAAGCTGGTGGAAAGGCTCGTAGTCTCTGATGGCCTTTGCATCAGAATTGTTGCAGTGCTTCCTTGGAGTGAAGTGCCAGTGGGAAAGTTCTCCCTGGTGAGGGGAAAAAAAAGATTTTCTTTTCTTTTTTTTTCCCTTGCAATTTCTGATGATTAATTGTTCTTCCTAATGCAGTTGTGAACAGTCTATTGTGGAGGTGGATTTTTCTAGGGGAGAAAGCTGGAGCCCACCTCATCAATGGCAACATCTCATTGCTGTTTTACAGGATGAACACAAGAGTGGTGGATTATGGGCAAAGCTTTAGAGAGGACCACACTGAGCTTGTAATGAGGATGAGAAACATCATCCTGAAACCACTGGAATTGTTCACTTTTGGGCTCCTACCTTGTCATATGAAAACAGAACAAGCAAGTGACAGTGGGACTTGTAGTCCTCATTGAGAAATGGGGATGATGCATCTCCACTGAGGCTGGGAGAGCTGACAAAATCTGGTGCTGGCACCCAGCCATGCAGCACCCGAATTATCACCCACACTGCATGAGCATCGTGGCTCTGCAAAGCAACTGGGCAAACCTCAAAGGAACAGGCTTTGGTGGAAGATTTTTGGAGTTTGTTTCTAGTCATGCTGTAAATGTCACAGGGGCTATTCTCCCTTTGATACCAAACCAGAGATGAAAGGGACAATCCACTCATGTTTTTAAACAATAAAAAACATGTGACTTGATGTTTGTTCCAAAAACAGACCAAGATACAGGATAATCTTAATTTTTTTTCTGAAATATTTGAACTGTCTCTTCTCCCCACATCATGAAGCTGTGCCATAGCCTTAGAAAATAAACAGTGTGGTGTGGGACTTAGTTCTCAAAATGTGGGAAAGAGGAAGAGTGTTCTTGACTTAGGTTAGCAGAACTTTATACTCAATATTAAATCTCAAAGTCAAATCACTATATTGCTCCCTTATTTCCATCTTTTCTAACACATTCTGGAGCACACAGTTTAAATTTAGGATGTTTAGTGGGAATGTTATTTCACTTTTGTGGGTTGCGAGTATGGAGAAAAGGCTTTATGTGTACTTCTAGCCTGAGAAGTAATGAGATTAAGTAATGAGATTAAGTTTGCAGATGATACCAAGCTGGGAAGAAGGGTTGATCTGTTAGAGGGTAGGATGGCCCTACAGAGGGACCTGGACAGACTGGAGAGATGGGCTGATTCTAATGGGATGATGTTTAATAAGTCCAAATGTCGGGTACTTCATTTTGGACACAACAATCCCACGCAGAGCTATAGACTGGGGACAGAGTGGCTGGAGAGTAGTCAGGCAGAAAGGGACCTGGGAGTGCTGGTTGACAGGAAGCTCAACATGAGCCAGCAGTGTGCCCAGGTGGCCAAGAAGGCCAATGGCATTCTGGCCTGCATCAGGAATAGTGTGGCGAGCAGGACCAGAGAAGTTATTGTCCCCCTGTACTCGGCACTGGTCAGGCCTCATCTGGAATATTGTGTGCAGTTCTGGGCCCCCCAGTTTGGGAAAGATGTTAGGATACTGGAATGTGTTCAGAGGAGGGCAACGAAGATGGTGAAGGGGCTGGAGCATAAACCCTACGAGGAGCGACTGAGGGAGTTGGGGCTGTTTAGTCTAAAGAAGAGGAGGCTCAGGGGAGACCTCATTGCTCTCTACAACTACCTAAAAGGAGGTTGTAGTCGGGCAGGGGTTGGTCTCTCAGGTGACCAGTGACAGAACTAGAGGGCATGGACTCAAGCTTCGTCAGGGAAAGTTTAGACTTGATGTGAGGAAGAAGTTCTTCACTGAAAGGGTGATTGGCCATTGGAATGCACTGCCCAGGGAGGTGGTGGAGTCGCCAACCCTGGAGGTGTTTAAGGGGAGATTGGATGAGGCACTGAGTGCCATGATTTAGATGATGGTTGGTGTTAGTGTTGGTGTTAGTGTTGGGTTATAGGTTGGACTTGATGATCTCAGAGGTCCTTTCCAACCTGGTGATACTGTGAGATAACAAATGCTTTTAATGAGTTGTCCTACTGTGAACGAATATTTCAGGTTGAGACCTAATCAATCTGAAAACTAAAAATGTAGGGGCATTCTGCCTTCTTGTCCCCGCAAGTATAAACACACTTGTGAGGACTGCACTGGTCATCTTCCTCTTAGTGCTTTGGGACTGTACCAATTAACTGGTTAACTGTGTGCAGTAAGCAGTGTAGGCAGTAGTGCCCCGCATGCCAAGAGGACTTCTTGAGAGGACTTCTAAGTTCTTCTCCTCCAGTACCTTTAAGTAAAATCCCACCTCACAAACAAATCAATGAAACAGTGTCAGTCTGAGGTAGTTGGAAATTAGATAAGACCATGTTTCATTTACTTCAGCATATTGTGCTGTTAAAACAATGTATCCTACTTTTATGAGTGTATTTGGGACTAGTGTTCTCCAGCTGCACTCAGGTTCATGGGTATTCTTTACTTTTACTGTCCTTACCAAGATGGTTCTTCAAATTGCAGAGGTTCTAAACTACTTGGGGACCCCAGAATTTGATCAGCTATCCGAAATATGATATCCACCAGTCTGTGACTGTAAACCCCAGTTTACAGGTAAAATCAGAAGTTAAGAAACAATATTTGGCTTTTGTTGATCTTTGAAAAAAGTGATGAAAAAATTATGGGGGTTGAAAAGGTTTTATGGTTGCTAATAAGTACCAGTCCTGAAGTTTCAGAAGGTTAATGACTGTCTATATTCAGAAAGAATACAGCCCCATCTAATTATCTTGCACCAATAAGGATAAAGATTTGACAGTTGAGTGAGATTATGTCAGGATCAGTCAAATACTGTTGATATTTTTTACCTCCACACTTTTTTCTAAAACAGCAGATGTTGCATCTTTAATTAGTTATATGAATACATTTCAGATAGACCCAAACACAGGGCAACTGTTTTTCAGAAATGTTTTTTCTACATTTAAAATGTATTTGAAATGTAATTTAAGAAAGAAGATAATGGAAAAAAACCCTAAAATAACTCGAAACAAGCCAGAATATGGTAGCTCATCATTACACTAATATATCAAACAATATGAGCTTAGCTTAATTATCCCCTTTGAGAGTTGAGAAAACTAAGCACAACCTTCAATTTACAGCTGTTTGGTGCCGGGAACCTGAATTATTATTTAAGAGGAAGGGGGGAAAAAAAAGTTTATTTATTGTGACCTACACTCAGTTTTTATTCATCATGGAAAATCTGTATATTCACAAATGAGGGCTATTCATCTGCAGACTACAGCATTCTTCAGCTGTCCGGGGCTGCATCAGCCGCACTTCTTCAGCTTTTGTGTTCATCTCGAAGCCTCTTCATCCAAATTGTTCATCATCTTGATGGCGGAGCTTTATCTTGCTCTAGTGCAGCTGCATTCCCCTTATCCAAAGTGCTGAGAGATACAAGGGAGAGGGAGAGAGGGAGGCAGAAAAGAAAAAAGGAAAAGGAATGGCCAGTGCTCATATGAGGATAATTTGTAGTTTCTCAATAATAATAATAAAAAAAAAAGGAGGACAGGCTAATTACTGGCTTAACTAGGGCAGCCTGTGGATCCTCATGTCAAAAGGACTAGCGTAATTATTTGCCATCAAAGCACATTCATATTGTGGTACAAAAGAAGGGCCTTTTGCAAATGGATCTCACTAATAAACAGGGCTGAGAGGAGCATTATGTGTCTCCCTGGATGCAAGCGCATTAACACAGTGACATGGAGCATAACTCTCAGCCTGGAGAGAGGTGGGGGGAAGAGGAAGAATGATAATTATCCCCCCTCCCCATCTTTCCTCTCCTTTTCCTTTGTGTCGGGCTAGCAAGCCGAACACGACCCGCTGGAAGGCCCAAGGCAGGCTATTAGTGACCTCTAAGCATTGACAAGGTGGCTACACTCTTAAAAGCCCAGCTCTCCATGTCAGGAGGGTCGCAGGAGCCTGCAAAAGGACCTTTAAATGGTCCAGTAAACACTTCAACCTTAAAGACACCTGGAAGGTTGCAAACAATTTAATGTAGATGAATCTGGCTCTTTTGAATCCACAGACAAAAGTTTTTTTCCTTATTCTTTTTTTTTCCTCCAACCTTGTTTTTTTCACAGATCTTCGCATAAGAGATACTGGAGAACCAGATTTGATTCTGGAAACCACTTCTGCACTCGCTGAGCAGATGTGGTGCCAGGTGACCTTAAAGGCTGCAGTTTTTCATTAGGAAAAGAAAACAGGTTTGGAAAGAATGAGAAGGGGCACGTATACACCTTTGGGGGATGTCTGCAAGCATTGATGCACTGACATGTTTCAAGCTCGGATATATTGCAAAATATGCGTGTTTGTAAAGTGGACTGCTTGTTTTGTTTGGTTTTTTTTTGTAAATACACAAATTAAGTAAGGCTCTTCACTGCCAATATCCACTGGTTGACATGCCCCAGTTCCTTGCTTGCCACCCATGTAGTTTATCTGTTAGCCTGGTTCTTCACACTGGCTTCTGCCACGGCAAACCATCACTGTGTGAGCCCACTGCTCACAATGGATTAAAAGACTTAGCAGTTGGCTTGGGAGAGCTGCTGGGAAATGTTAGGCACAGCAGTTTGTTTTTCCCACCCTCCTCATTTGCTGCTGCACAACATCAATCTTCAGTGCTGGGGTGCATGAGGCTGACTTGGCTGCATTGGGTCTCAGTGGGTTTTCCCAAGGAAACCCCTTCTGCCCTCCCTCATCCTCTCACCGAGAGGAGGCACAGGCTGCAACGGGGGCAGTCTGCGTTATGGGGATGAGCCACCCACTTCCAGTGGTCCTCTGCTCTGAAGGAACTTACAGTTTGAGGAGAGGGTGGATTGTAATGCCTATTTTTTTTAGAAAAAAAAAATCCAAACCATACTCTGAGCTCAGTGTTCATGTTGCAACTTTTTTTTAAAGTAATTGGGGTCTGCATGGGTTACGTACTATAAAATAGCTCTGCTGGTCATTGAAACAGTAAATTGGATAGTCCGTTCTTGTGACAGCCTTGCCTGACACTGCAAAACACGCAGTGTACAGCTAGATAGAGGAAAGGTGTTGGTACGAGCAGGGACTGTGGCACACAGTAACATGAATCTGTGCATGCAGCCACATGTGACTGGGATAAAAGGATTTTGAAGCCCAACTCATCTGTGTGACAAAGGGCTGAAAACCAAAGCTGTTTCCTTTCCTGTACTTGTCTGGGTCACATATAGGTCACGCTACAGAGAGGAGGCCCTTTTCCTTATCACTGCACTCAGAGATGTGGTTGTCTGCATTGCATTGTTGGGCAGTAGGAACACAGAACTGCACACACCTGTAAGCATCGCTCACCCCAGGAACAGCTCACCAGGCCACTGGATTTAGGATGGGAGGTGCCAAATTTTCAACCTTGTGCAATGAGTTGTGAGTCAGATTTGAAAAAGGATAAGAAGGCTTTAAAATCGGTGCACCGGCAGACCTCTTCTTCTTTATTCCCCACCCTCCACCTCCCCCAGACCTGGCAACTTCGGAAAGGAACTGGGTGCTTTCTCCATCTTGTGCTTAGCAAGGAAAAAGAGGGGCAAACATGGGCTTGAGGGCTGGAAAATAACACAGGAGACTCTTCAGTACAGATCACAGAAAAAAGATGCAACTCTTTCTTTCTAATATCTAGTCTAAACCTCTCCTTTTTTAGTATAAAACCATAGGTCCTGCTAAAAATTTTTTCTGCATCTTTCCTATAAGCACTCTTTAAGTATTGAAAGGCCATGATAAGGTCTCCTCAGTGTCTTCTCTACTCCAAGCTGAACAAACCCAGCTATTTCAGCCTCTCTTCGCAGGATAGGTGTTCCAAGCCTTCAATCATTTTTGTGGCCCTCCTCTAGACCCACTCCAACAAGTCCATGTGTTTCCTGTGCAAAAGGCTCCAGAGCTGGATGTAGTATTCCAGGTGTGGTCTCATCAGAGCAGAAGAGAGGGGCAGAACCAACCCCTCAACCCCAACATCAGGTACTGGAGGGATGGGGACCCACTGGAGCAGCTAATAGCAGCAGCCCATCACCAAGGAGATCCAAAACTGCTTGTGGATCTCGTTCTAGATATTTCCTTGACTCTTTTAGTCCTGAAATATTTCTTTTCCTTTTGTCTTTTTTTCCCCTGGATTTTAGAAAATTCTGCATACAGCAAATTTTGCCTTTAGTTTACAGGATGTTATGACCAGGGACTTAATGGCAGAATTGGATCTACTGAGGTACGGATATATTGGAGCATAAAGAACATAACGAATTTCACCTTAAAATAAATATATTTAGGAAAGAGATTAGAAAATCAGATTTATAAACTTGGGGGGTGGGGGGGACATGATTTTAAATCAGCGCAGGTAAACTTTTCTTAGTTGTATCCAGCCATGCCAAGAATCAAGTGCTGTTATTAGCAATAAAGACAACATTATTAGTATCCTTACATCAATGTAAAGAAGGTTATAGAGTTAAGATACGTTAAAACCCCCACCTCTGGTAATGGTGACTTATTGCCATTCACTCACTCTTTTGCAGTTATTTTATACACTTATATAGTGTTTATGAACCTGGATATACATTTCTAGTGTTGCCAAGAATAATGAAAGACAAATATAACCGTTGCAGGGTTTCTTTCCTGGTGAAATTGTATTGTAGCTTCTAAACCCAGAGCTGGCCTCCAGCAAGGGACTGTGTCCTCTTAAAGTAGAAGTGTGCCACTTGAACTTTGCTATCATATAATACTTTCAAGGTTGCTTGTCTAAAGTGACTTAATTTGTACTGCAGAACTAGCCTTGTGCCCACAAACACACCGAAAGCCACAGCAAGCCAGGGCAGCAGGGCTATTACTAATTTTTTATTAAAATCCCTTAGGCACACACAGAAGGCCCAAAAGCAGCTTTAATAATAGACAACACACAGCACATTTTTCTTGTATTGCCGTGTAATCAAATCTAAAGCTTTTGTTCACTTTCTTTGTTTTACCTAGAGGACCAGCTTCCAATTTAGTTGTGGCCTGCACTAAACTGATTTTTCATTGTAATTAATGCCTACTTTGGCCTCAGCCACTTATACAACTTTCCATTAGAGGTTTGCAGCCTTCCGCAGAGTATTACACCAAGTTACCCTCCTGATCCTGCTACAGCTGCAATTTTTGCTAAACTGTTCTTTTTATTTTATTATTATTTGCAAAGAATGTTTAAATTACACAGCCAAATATGTCTCTTTTTCCCTTTTATTTTCCTCTCCTTTCTCCTGCCCTGCTCCCTTTTTTCCCCCTGCCTGCTGCACCTATTAAAGTGGTTGGGCAGGAGTCCAACTGGAAGGAAAGCCTTTAAGTGATTTCAGAAAGGGCTAGTGGAACTTATTTAGGCCTAGGGTCTGCTGTGGTTAATTTTCAGTCTGTGTTTTGTGCTGTCCATTTCCTCTGAAATACTACCTGGGGTTTAAGGTTCCTCAGCACAGGATGTTAATAGGCCTCTGCAAACATTCAAAAGGCAGCTTTCCCACCACTAACCTTAAAAAGACTGTGGCACCGGGCCCAGGGTCAGATTGAATAGATGAAAAAGTATATGCTGTGCTTTTGCTCGCTCCTTGGACCTTTCCCTGTTGGCTTGCCTGACATTTTCCGTGACTTTTCTTAGTGCCTTATTTTCACCGTGCTTCCTAGAAAATTCTGCTTATTACCTTCTCCTATCTCCCCAACAGCATTACTAAATTGGGAAACGCAAAAATTTGTAATTATACTTTGCTGACTTCTTGGACTTTTCCCTTTCTGCTGCAAGGTGCTGCTTCTTGTGGTCCCAATGAACCAGCTGAGCCCCTTGTCATATAATCCATGTGCCACCACGGCTACCCAGTATGCTTGCTGACATCGCATCTGGGGTGCTTTCTGCACATTTCTTGCATGCTTCTTATTGGGGAAATCACCTCTCCTATGAGGCTAAAGCAAAGATATAATGGCCAATTATGTGTGCCTCTGCCATATTTGTTTTCCTTCCCAGTGCAAGAAATGCAGTCACAGGACCTCCAGTGTAGGTGTGCAGGTTTCTGGGTTCCCACCTTTTACAATGTTCTGATTTGGGTACCAGCGTTCTTGCCTTGCTGTGGCATTGCTCAAAAGGAACAAAAGGGTGCTGACCCTGTGTGTACCCTCCTACGTAGTTTAAAACAGATAGACTCATCTAGCTTTTAATCATACCTGAGAAATTAAGCAAAACTAGTGCCAAAAGGTGCTTAGTGTCCTCTGGTCTGTGATGGCAAGTTATTGATTGTACTGTTTGAATATACTGGCCTGATGGACTCTGTGCTAAGCGACCAGTTGTGTTGTCTCCTTTCTGTAGGTGCTGCTCCCCTTAGGAAAGGAGGTGGATGCGTTTAACCTGATTTAGTTTAAGGGCTCGCTTGGTTGCAATATGTGGATTTTTAGAAATATGTCTTATTAGACTTCCCTCAACTGAGGAGGAGAGGTGGATGTGATAGCTGGGGTCACATAGGTCTACTCTGTATTGTTATTATTTCAGAGGTTCCCATCTTAGTGCGGGAAGTGTAATAAGCAGGTTTTGGGTTTTTTTTTTCTTCTCCAGAATAGTGGTAGTTTTCCTTAATTCATTGGGGAACCAAAGTAGCATTTCAGGAGAGTGCAGACATCCAGATGGTCCAGACATGCAGGTGATGGGCCACAAGCTAAGCCTTGAATCCCAAGCAATGGATTTACATCCCTACCCAAGGCAGCTGCCCTTCTGGCTTTTGACTCTGGTCCACAAGTTGACTCATCTCTCTTGGATCCATTTGCAAACTCAGTCCTTTCTCACACCCCTACAAACTAGAATTGTTTCAAGTGAAGCAGTCTAAGAAAGAAGACTAGACCAGTGGAAAGGCAGTGCACCATCTGCTCTTGTCTGAACTGCTGTTGAGAGGTGCCAACACAGGTGTGCCAAAGCTGGAATATGTATGGTCTGTTATTCCGTTGTAAGGATATGGCCCTTTACACCTTGCAGTATGATTTCCAGGGCTACTTTCTGCAAGAGTGATCTACAAGGTTGTACCCCTTCTGCATATATAGCAACTGCAAATCCCTTGCTGTACCTGTGCTTGTGTGAGCACCCCCCACAGAGAAGCAACTGATATTGGTCTAAACACATTTGTGTATCTCTCCCTGACATTTGCTCTGTTAAAAGGTCAGGCTTCTGCAGCGGAGACAAGAGCCGTCTTCCTCATTATCGCATATTACTGCAAATTTCCATTTCAACTCCAAAGTTTCCAATGATTTCTGCTCCTGTGGCTGGGGCAATCTGGCACAAAGCTCTGTCTGTCAGCCTGGAAGGTCTGCCCTGAACTATACCGACAATGCTCAGTGAGAGAAGCAATGACTGGGGAATATTTGGGGAAACCTAGTGAATTTCTTGCGGCAATAAGTTCCTTGTTTGCAGTGACACATTGGAAAAAGAGATGACAAATCTAACTTAGAAATGCAAGTATGAAGAAAGAAAGGCCTGTTCTGCAAAGTCATTCCTATTTTTTAGTCTTCCTGCAGAAGCACTGCTCTTGGTTTCTCTGTAGTCTCTGATATTTCTAATATCAGAGTGTGTTGCTGGCAGAGGCAAAACCTGAGGCTAAACTTCAGTCTGTATTCTTGCTCAGAGGAAGTAGATTCTGGGATCTCTTTGCCTTTTGAACGTCAAGAAGCCAGACTCAGAAGCCTGAGGGCGGGAGAAGGCATATTTTTCTTGTTAAGATAAGGTCTTGCTGATGGGCAGATACAGATGCCAAAGTAAAAATGTGTGCGACAGTGGAGTTGGGCAGGCTCTTTGGGAGTTCACTTTGTAGCGATGTCCCCTCTCTGCTTTTCATACCAGCCCTCTTGTACAACCTCAGGAGCACTTGCATGTATTCTTATGTATAAAAGGTAGCGCAAATCTTGGTGGGGTAAAATCACTGTACAGTAAGCAGACGTTGTTCTTGCATTTTGCGTGTATTTGGTTATGTACCGACAAAAAGGCATTGCTTTATCATTACTCATAAATCTCCCGAGCAGGTCATGTATCTTGTCTGAGTCTGATGGGCTGCACGGATGGCCACTGGCTGACTTTCCCAGTTTTTGTGCTGACTGCAAACACACTGCAAGGTGGCCACTCAATGGTGGCCTTAGGAGAAGAGATGATAAACTGCGGGTTTAGTAATGGAAAGGTTAGAGGGAAGGAAAGACCTACTTTGGCTGCGGATATGGGTGAGACCTAGGGAATACTTCTACAATGGCAAAGTCAAAAGAACCAATACCTCACAGCATAGTTTGAATGTAGGATATTTTTCCCAGCCATAAAGAAAATATACCTTGGAAACAAAATTTTTTTTCACATTTCCCTTAGTTTTCTTCCTTAATGTGCTGGTGTCAGTCCACAGAGCTGCAGTCAAGGAAGGCAAAGTCTATACCAGTATCTACTTCTTCAATACACAGATACTAAAGATCATGGCATAGTAATTTCTCCACAAGCAATTGACCCTTGTGCTTGGCTCTGTAATGCACTTGGGTAGCTGCTGGAGAAGAAGTTCCCATGAGGGCTGGGTTGGAACTGAAGCAGGATTAAGCTGTGTTCCTAACCTGATAACCTGTAATTTGTCCCTTCTTGCCAGATCTGGAGCAATAAAATAACCTGAGCAGGAATGAGTATTTCACATAATTTCCTTGCCTTTGCATTTTTGCCTTATAATAAACGTTATTGGGCCTAATGTTTCTGGATACTTGGGAAGTCCCTTTCCCTGAAGCATATATAGATACTTTGGATACAATGCATTGTGCCAGTTCTTTTACATTAATTCAGCAAAGAAATAGCAGTGTATTTTAATTACTTGTCATTGAAGTTGTGACTGAAGACAGTTGCAGTACAACAAGATGAGGATGACCTCCTTTTATCTGTTCTCCTGTCTTGCTGCGATAGAAAGTCAGTGCTATCTTAAGCCATGGTTGCCATTAATGAAAAATTCCACTATTTTTATTAAATTTCAGAATCACTTCAGCTAGCCTGAAAAACAATGATATTGGATTTCTTTTTAAAATTAACAACGTATGTAACACAGTAAAAAAAGCTGACATTTACTTAGTTCCTGGAAGAAAAGAGACTGTGAGGCGGGCGGCAAGCTGCGTCGCTTCTCTCCTTCATCCTGTGTCTGTGGTTAGGAGACATGGGGTGATATGGCTTGGAGTGGATTGCACAGTTAGGATAAAAGACAAGAAGCACCACCACTATTGCTACCTTTCACCAGTAGGAGAATGTCAGGGCTCACGAGGAAAAAAAAAAGATTTTTTTTTTTAGCAGCTGGCCTGGATCTCTGCCAAAATGAGAGGGAACTCAGAAATGAAACTGGGAATCTTAGTTCAAGGATGCAGGAAATGTGAGCTGGGGCTGGACAATCATGAGCTCCAATCTGTGCCATGGTCAGGCAGGGGTTTGTTCCTTCAACCTCCTTTAGGTGTCAAAGGGACATTTGCCATCCAAATGATATAAGAAGTGGGGATGATATATGGGGGGCACAGAGCAAGGAGCTGGCCAATGATGTTGGAGGGGAACTAATTAGAGATGTTGCTCCCTTAGACGTAAGATTTTTAAGGCATGGTATAAAATTAGAGTTAGTATTTTATCTTAGGTTCGTTTAAAATTTGCTTTCTTCAGGAAGTTTCTACTGCAATCAGCAGGATCCCTTCTAGAAGTTAAAACAGGGAGTCACTTCAAACCTGCTTGAAGTCACTGGAGAGGGTACCGTGTTTGGTAGTGACCAGTGTACCTTAGGCAAGTAGTGTTATTTGATTTACAGTCTGGGACAACATGGAAATGATCTTACCCTCAAGAAGGGTCCACAGATCACCAGGAACATATTCTTATAGGGAAGCATCTTCATTGCCTTCCTAATTCATTCCTCCTCGCTTTATCCAACATGCATTGCTACTGGATTATTGACTATGTGATTACTTTTCTTGATGTGAGCCACAATAGAAAAGGCATTACTGTACAAGACAGGGAAATAAAGCAGGGCTGTGTGTGTTAGACTTGTGTTAATACTGAGTATGGCACAGCATGTTCTTTCCCATTTAAGGCTTGGTCCCCACCTTCCTCTGTGACTTAGAGAATGCTATAGATTACTATATAAAGTAAATACAGGACCATAAACCTGCACCAGGGTCTCTCTCCATCCTCAAGGTCCTTTGCATTAAGGAGCCCCTTGGTGCATCTGGGGACCTGTATGACATGGAATTTACTTGAGTCTGATGGTGGATGGTATACAACATTAATGGTGGTATGTGGGACAAGTCCTCATACTCTGTGTTATGAGCTGGCTTGCTTGGAGTTGGGAAGAATCACCCCACCTGCAAACACAGCTGGACACTGAACAGCTGAGGGAGACTGCATAGGAACCTTATGCAGATGTCTGTGCACCATTGAAATGTTAGTGGCACAAATCTTCTCCTAGCACTGGACTGACTGTAAATATACACACTCCTCTTCTACCTCAGGTACCGGTGAGGAGCAGGATTTCACTGTATCATGTATCGGGTTTAAATTCCTCCTTTACAAGGTGTGCTTGTGAGAGGGCACTGCAGATTTCTCCCATTACCTACGTTGTCTGTTTCCACTCTTGGTTTGATTTGCTCCCTGCTTTGTACTCCTGCATGTGCTAAGCACAATGCAAAGATGTCTCAGTAAGGACTGAGATATCCATGTGAAGGGTGCCCTGTAAGTATGTATGATACGATTGGCTGATCAGTTGTGATCAGCAGTTAGGAATTATAAATAGCTGAAAAGCAGCTAACCATCGTCCTGTGCTGCCACGCTAATAAATAAGAAGTGCATATTTTTGAAAGGCTTTTGCTCTTAGAAGAGAAAAAGATATAATAGCTTTTTTAAATGTGTCACATAATTTATTCTGACAAACAGATGTATTTTGTTGTTGCCATTATCATTTGATGAAATACTTTAAAGCTGGTCCAAGGTGGTGCATTTTCAAATATAATGTATACAGTGCATCTAGCAGTTAACAAAATTTGGATGTGCAGCATAGAATGGTCATTATTTTTACTGAAAAAAATAAAGGCACTAATTACTTACAGACAAGATACTTAGCACAAACAGATAAGCTTCAAAATGAAAAATTCTCGGTTTATGATAATTATGTTCTCTGCTTTGTTTTCAGAGACTGATAATTTGAGGCTTTAAAATCACCAGGAAGCCATTAATTGGAATTCTTCAATAAAAAATAAATTACATAGAAGTTCATGATGAGTTGTAAAAACACAGAGACTGTATTATGCAGTGAGCGACATTGCTCTACTATTTATAGACATGCACAGCTATGTCTAACAGCAAAACTGTAAAGGATTTGAGATGTGCAGATAGCAATTATTCACGGATCCCAATGATCTGCAGATATTTCAAATAACTGCTTTTAGCAGATCAACTATCCAATAAAAGCAGTGCTTTATTTCCAAGTGGCACTCTTCTAAAATGTTGCTTCTTGGTTTTGACATCTTACACGACATTATTCTCCTAGTCAAGTATAATGAGAAGATGTGGAAATCCACATATGGGAGCAGATGCCCCACTCTATGCACAACAGAAGTTGAGGGGGTTGCTCTTATGAAGGGTCAATAAGGTCCTTCCTCCTATATCAGGCTCTGCTCCTGAAGTCCATAGCGGCTGACCAAACGACAGTGTTTGATTTCTCTTTCATGCCCCGTTTTTCTGCTCTTTCCCTGTTCTCTGATTTCACCTGGGACAAAATCCTCAGTGGCCGATGCTGTGAAAGCTGATAGAGTGGGTTCAAGGACTACGGATCTGCCTGAAGGCACTGGCCACAGAGTTTCTGTTGTCTTCTGAAGGATCTGGACTGAGTCCTCACTGGAGCAATGTGAGCAATTTGGGGGGATTCAGGAGACCTGCTACTGTTTCTACCCCTCAGCCCTCTTCAAGTATCCGCTGCTGTCCTCCTAAGACATAACACTATGGCAGCACAGAGCTACCAGGTTTCTGTAGCTTTCCATCAAAACTGAGTCTCTAAAGAGTGGTACACTCAGCAAAGCGCATTGCTTTATTCAACTTTTCTCTTGCCTTTCTCCAGCATGTTGGTGAGGCCCATGAGGAGAGTGGTGTTTCCTCTTTCCTCCCCAGGAAGAAGTGACACCTCTTTGCTATTGCTTGGGATCCAGGCCTGAGACCTGAGACAGAGCTGCTAACGGGCCTCAGTTAATTGTCTGACCCAGAGGGTATAAAATACTGTTATACTCCAGCTATGCTCTTTTCATGACCAGTGACACCCTGAGCTCTTGCAAGGAGCAATTTAGAAAAAGCAAATAATAAAAGTGATCACAGGGGTCCTTGACACATGCCACCTAGTGAAGAAAACGGAGTAGGTTTCAGCTCATTCACCAGTGAACTCAAGGGGATGCACAAAAGAATGAAGTGGCCTTGGTAGGGCCTGGTCTAAAGTTACACTTCAGGAAGACGCAGGAAGTATTTCCTGAGGAGCTGATTAAAGGCACTCTCTCTTCAATGCCAGTATAATGCCTTCTGGCTCCCATCGTATGCAGGTAGTGTTCAAGGGCTTTACATGACTCTCCTGTGAGTGCAGAATAAACATAATCAATCTAGGGGATTTAATTCTCACAATATCAGCGAGTCAGAGTCACAAACAATCTTGTTTAATATTTTGTGGCTAAAATTAATCAAAAGTATCAGCTGGTTTATTCCCTGACCCCCACCTCCTGTCTCCTGTTTGTTTAAATCTGAGTTAGTGTGATCACAGGGAAGGCAGGACAATGCAAGCCCAGGGAGACAAGGATAATGCGATACAATGGCAGAGAGTCTGTGGGGAGACAGCTATGGTGTAAAGACAAAATGACAGTGTCTGGAGACAAAGCCATACAAAAAAAAAATATTGGGTCTCTGCTGGCACTTGAGGAGTATAGTAATTCTTGGAGAACAAAAGCTACCATACATCATCCAAAATCAATTGATAAGAGATCTCGGAGAGATTAAAAACTCTTCCCTCCCATTCATTAGTAAAGGTGGCTTCTGTCCAAAGCTGGTTGTTGGTGTGGGCCAACTATGATAAATGCTCTCTTACCCATCGAAAAGAAGCACTTCTTAATGAGCTATCATCTTGTGTACATTTTAATTTCCAAATTGCTACAGTGGATATACAGAGTTCCCCAGAAGTGACGGTGCTGCTCAGAGGCATGCTAGCCTAAGCAATATTTTAGAGTTGGTTTTTTTTCTGTAGATTCATGGAACTTTTTCATGCCAAACCAATCCCACGACCTGATGTCTTGTGTATTATTAACACTGGAACAATAAACAGTTAACATTTGTTTGCATGTATTATAGTACCCCTCACAACAAAGTATTTGTACATGATTAGTGTGAGACATCTAAGCATTTGTGGCACATAATTGCAATGACTGTGCACCCGCAGCTCCTATTTACTCATGATGCATTTACTGATGCTCAGCACCTTTGCATATCAGGACGTTTCTTTGCGAAAATATCTGCTTCCCAATAGGATGGTTCGGCCAGTGCTCCATGGCTCAGCTCAGCCCTTTTTCTCTATGTATTACTTAGCTTGAGAAGTGTCCTATAGCGCCTGTGCTCCTTCAGGAGGGCAGAGACGAGGATGTCCCACATAGCAGCCCCCAGAGCATCTCAGAAAAGTTGATGAGGATGGAGAACTTGCCTTTATTTTACTCCTGCATCGTTGAAGTTCATAACTGCTGATTCTTGGTCTTGGAAATGCTTGACCTGTCCCATCCTGTTGCAAATCCCACAGCTCTTAAAGACCATGAGTGACATTTAACCTGTGTCTCTAAATTATTCTCAGCAGAGTGGCACTTGGGCCAATGACAGTAATGCTGCAAGAGCTCACTTGATGGACCTCAGTACTCTATTTTATTTACTTAGTCTATTCAGCTTGCAATGGAGACAGGACACTGTTAATACCTTGGCCAAGTCACAGCCATCACCTCGTCAGATTAGATCATTTGTAGGAGGCGTTAGAAGAAATGGAAGGAGTTTAGTGTATTTTTTGGTATGTCAGAATTTCAAAGGATTTCTGAAATTTAATGAACTCATTTAATAGGCATAATTGTCTTGAGTATATGTGAGAAAACTTCTGAAATAGCAGAATTAGGCATGCTCCATTTTGTAGCCTTTCAATGACCTCCAGCGAACGTGTGACCCAGATATGAGAGCCTCCTGTCCACTTGCATAAACATGATGTTTTAAAAAGGCGGGGGGAGCAAATAAAAGAATTGAGCTCTTAATGGCACATGGACAGACATATACTGCAATTGCAAAACAAATTCAGAATCAGATGGAGAATTGCCTCGATACTCTGCTTGCCAAGACTCAGCTGCCTTCTTCGAGACAGAGGTTTGATGGTCATGGATCTTCAGTCAAAACTCTGGAATTTCCTACACGGAAGCTTAAAACGTAGTAAGGTGTACAGATCTGGTTTAGGCCCATGAAAATCTCTGTTTAAATGCCTGAATGGTGTCCAAGCTGCCATTATACAGTATATTCAGGATGTGTAGTAACATATGGGACTTTTCATTTTCTGTCCTTGATGGAAGATATGTAGGGGTTGTAAAAAAATGTAATGGCCCTGATAGGCAGTGAAGAGGCAGTAGCTGCTTGCTCTACCTGTAACCAGCCTTCCTGCCACTTGCATACCTTTTTGGCACAAGAAAAAGCATAATTTAAAAAATCCTGTTAATTAACGTGCATTTTTAATACATCATTAACTTCCTATCACATGCCTTTCCTGCTCCTTAGGTCCAGAGTAGCTCTGCAGCCAAGTTCTGATCACAGAGTTTTTTGCCTCTGCTTGCAGAGGGGGGTGAGTGGTTCTTGATTAGTTTAGGCCCACCATTACCATAGTAATAAGCCCTGATTGACAAGACTCTGAATTAATATGTGCTCTTAGGAGAGGAGGATGGGGGTCCTGCCAGGTGCGCCTGTGCCAGCACACACGGGATAACACTGCTGCTGCTGGCCCTGCTCCTCATGGGCTGCAGCTCCAGCATTGTGCCTATCAAATCGCCGCTTCTGCATCATTATGAGTCAGGTTTAATTAAAAGCAGAAACTAGCAAAGTGTTTCAGGGATTTAAAATTATACGCTGTTAGTTATTAACCACTACAAATTAGGTAGACATTGTTTCAAGGAGAGCAATTTCCACAGACAGTGCTGGTAAAGCAAGCTGGCGTGGGGTATTGCACAACTTTCCAAAATGGGGATCACCAGCTTTCTCAGAAAAGAACTTTTTTAGCCGCTTCTTAGGTTTTACGCATGACTGAGATTTAGCATTGTTCATGCTTGCTTGCAGCAATGATACTTTTCTGTCTGTGAAAACTCATTTTTCAATTATTTAACAATAATTCCTAGGCAGGAAAAAACACGTCCTGTTTTTTTTCACTGAGCCAAACACTGAAACAAAATATTGGGCCAAATTATGTTCTGATTTTGCAACTTTAAAATCTGCCTTTGCAAGTTAGTGTTGAATTTAGTTCATTTCCCTCAGGCGTTTTCCATGCAATAAAAAATGTGTTTCTTTCTTCATTTCTCTCTCTTTTTTTTGTCCTCCTGCCTTTTGGGGAAAACGAAAACTCAAACAAGAGAATGAAGTCAATTGTTACATTAACATTTTCTATTCTCTTGGTGTTAGAAGGAAACCATACAGAAGGCTTCCTCCCTGCAAATCTGCTTTATCGGTGTGACTAAAACTGCTGATGCAGATGAGGCATTTTGAGTTGCAGTAGACAGTGATAAACCCCCCCAAAAAATAAAACTTTGAGACCTTAATACTTCTGTTCAGCAGTTTAAAGGGAGCAAGTGGTGAGTTGGTCAAAGATTTTCCTTCTCCATTACTTTTGCTGCTTCCACAACCCTGCAGGGGAGAGGAAAACAGTCTTTGAGCTATAATAGGTGTAAAACTAGGGAAATTCAACAAAGTTTTAGTGACTGAGAATGAAGAGCAGCGTTCACAACATTTTATTTGGCAATCTCTTTATAGGTATTCAGACACGAAGACTGGGAGCGTGATATACACAGACAGATTGCTCTGCGCTGTAGAACGCAGAATTTAAGGTACCATGCGTAATGCAACTTCTATTGGGCTAACAAATGTAGAGTGCAAACCACATTTTTTGGCACAAAAAGAGTAAGAAATAGCTCTTCAGCACCAAAGTTTTATGTTAATCCTGTAAAAGCGATTACACTACCTATCATCCCTAGGTTTTTAAAAACCAGTATGGCTGAAGGCCACAACCTTCAGGGTAGGTATATCAATTCTTTTTCTATAGGTTAACTGACAAATTGCACGCATGTGCGTGTGTATCTGAGGATGGGCATGTACATGTTTTCCTCTGACTATAAGATCTAAAGTGGATAGCAAGGAAATGTAAAAGCTCATTATTGTTTAACGTTGAGTGTGGCAAAGGAACAGAAATTAAAGAGGTTGGGGAGGAAGTGGGTAGCTGTAGTTAAGCTGACACCAATAACTTTTCACAAGGGTGAGTCAAAGCATCAGGATATCAGACCCTCGTTTCTGCCCTTTTGAACTTGCTTCTATAGATCACAACAAAATAGAGAAGTGAGAGGAAGATACTCCTCTCCCCAGCAGAGCAGAAAGGAAACCAGCTGCTCATGCAAATATTTCAGATGAGAAGTTGAACACACACCCTGCTCACATCCACAGGGACAGCCATGTTAACTAATAGTGACGTGTTTCAGAGGCAGAAAAAGGTATAAAGTAATAAGTATATGGGGGAGAAGTGGAACTTCCTCATGTCCACTCATATAAAGTTTAAAATAGTAATCTAGCAATGAAGAGGCCTTGCAAATATGCTAAGTGCAGCAGTGGAGATGATGAGTGTGGGTGGTACGATGCATAGGAGGAAGGAGCTCCATGGGAGCATCCCCACCAGGCTGGGGCTCACTGTCCCCGGGTACAGGCAGCATCTCTGTGGGTTGTGCTCCAATCCTGGACACGTGACTGGTGGCTCTGCATGCAAGAAACAATACGCAACATCCCCTGTTGCATGCCTCTTGCCACTAGCTGTGGGGCACTTCACGCTGCATTGCCATGCGTTGCCCTGTGGGATCTATGCAAGGAGATATTTATGCTTGGAGTGTTCTATCCCTGAGACCTGGCCCTAAACATCCCTCTATGCTGAGGATGAACAAGGACATGACACCACAGCAGATCTGCTGTCAAGGCTGCTGGCCATGCTTTTGAGCTGGTCACGGGGCTTTCCACCAGTGTGTGCATTACAGGTGTCTGATGTGGAGTGGCCACCACACGCCCCAGTAGCTCTTCAGTTTTTCTTTTGTGTCTGTCTGCTACCCAAATGGCAGTGGTTGAGGCTCCACTGAGCTCAGGAGACTCTTCACTTTAATGCTGTGCAGCATTGTGTGGTCTAGGGATTGTTTTTTAAAAACAAAATGAGAAGTGAGAGGCAGCTGGTGTGCTTACGGAACTTTCATGAAAAGATGGCCTCTAACTTGCTCTCTTGGGCAAAGAAATAAAGTATTTTGCAGAACCCGGATTCCTCGCTGTGATAGTACAGGCTGCTTTTCAGTCATTTTAAGAAACGGAGGTTGCAAGAGATGCTCAGGCTTGGATGAACCCCAAACATATTTTGTTCTTTTGGATTAAAAAAAAAAAGCTACCTCTGAAATCAGAAGATTTCTGCTGAGATCAAGAGGTGCTGCGTCTCACCTACCAGCTCTTTCTGCTTGATTTCTTGCCACAGTACCTCAAGATCCTAGTCAAGGCATAAGTCCCACCATGGCAGGAATTGTGCACACCCTATTGAAGAAAAACCTTTGTTGTCTCTCAGAAAGTCAGATTTAAACAGACACTGTAGGAAGGGGAAAAAAAGGCTTGCTGGGCTGGGTGGTGGCAGATGCAGGACAGTATGTCTCCTGCTGGACTGGTGTCCTCAGGACAAAGCTGTACTGCTTTGTCTTGGTGCACTGAATGTGTGACCACTCAGCCTGCGTGAATTGGATTTTTTTGTGTATCTGCGTCAGTGTTGTTAATATTATAATGAATTATAATTGATTAGAGAACTTGACTACGTTGCACTGGCATAGGCTGAAAAGCTGGAAACACCTGTATTTCCAGAGAACATCACCCCTGCTCGATGGCTAGCAATGGAGATACTTTACATGAGTAGACGTGTTATTTAAAAACGTGAAGATCTCTTGTTTTGTATGAAGAGGCACATTTTCAAATAGGGAAATGGGTACATATTATGCACTGAAATCCCTGGAAGTAAGAGTGTCATTAGCATCTCTGCAAAAGTTGCCCTGTCTGCACTGCTCTCACAGTGCTTTGGTGACAATTGGTGAGCAACACTTTGAGGCTGACTGTAGTAAGCCTGGTTCTGCTTATGCTTTCTAGTCCTTGTTATCCACATCTAAGATGTTCAGAATTCTCTGTTATTTCAAAATGTGATATGTCCAAAGAAAAAGTCTTCCTCAGTTCTGTAGATTAGGCCAGAGTTTGATCATCTGCATTTAAAAATAAGTGTCTCCAATGGGATTTAGGTAATTTGGTGACTTGTTAAAACAATGAAAGAGGATTGCCCTTTCATGGGCTTTGAATTTTCACCTGTGCATCTACTGACATTGGGGTTTATTCTTGACTGTGAATAGTTCAAAGGGAAGACCTAGTCTGAGCTTCCCTGATGGTAAATATTGTATATCCATAGCTACCTTTGCTTTTCGCAGCCACAGGATATTTTCCACAGTGTTTTGTTTTATATTCAGCATTTCTTTCTTTTCCAGCAGCATTAAGGCAATTTGGGTCCCAAGCCTTACCTTTAATATAGTTTAACACTACAAGGTTGCATAACCTTCCTGAAGTTAAAAGCAGTGAGAGTGTTACATCTATTTATCTTATCACAAAAAACCTCCACTATACCAATACATCTACAATACTAAGTTCCCTTCCAACCCAAACCATTCTATTGTTTGATGACTCGATGATTCTATGACAATGGCTGCCCGGATCTTTTGGGAAAATCCCTGCTCATATAGCTCTCAAACTGCAAATATGCACATTTTGGTGATACTCTGTTACATTCAAATGCTGAGCGGAGATGTCTTTTTTGGAGGAAATATTCAAATGATATGCGCAAACACCCTGAAAACTGGAATGGGGCAGGAGCCAGGGAATATCAGTCTGTTTCTTGCAAGAGAAAGCAGAAAATTACAAGTTGGTTATAGAAAAGATAAAAGAAAAGCCAGCCTCTGTGATAAGCACGGAGGTAGTGGAAATCATGAAGCAAGAAGGCAATTATTGCAACTCTCCGTGATGAAGTGGATACAAGAGTTAACGTAGCTGAGCAGTGA
Organism: Dromococcyx pavoninus; assembly: GCA_033558185.1. NCBI lineage: Eukaryota > Metazoa > Chordata > Aves > Cuculiformes > Neomorphidae > Dromococcyx > Dromococcyx pavoninus. The sequence goes on from JAUMJL010000026.1 coordinate 908,531, forward strand.
ATTTCAACAGCAAAAAAAAGGATAGTGAACAGCTGCAGGGGTTACTGCTGGGGACTGTATCAGAAAGAAGAAAAATGGATATTGCTTTCAGCGGGGCTCGACACTATTGGGCTTCCAGGAGAAGTCGGCTCCAGCGTACGCAAGAATTTCTGAGAAGATGATTTTCCAGCTACTTTAGATTCACTGCAAACAGGTTTCAAGTGATAAAATTCTTTGGGGGATATGGGTTACAATGAATGATCCATTTTAGAAGAGGAAACATATAGGGGGATGTTGCAATGTTTTAGCTGTGAGAAGGTCATTGTTTCCAGATTTGTATTAATGATATGGAGTAGGAGGAGAATGGTGAGATGACAGCATTTGTAAATGAGGGAAGTGATCAAAGATCAACAGCAGTCCCAGGAGGAAGGGTGAGAGCAGTTGAAAAATACTAAATTTCAGTTCAGATTCTCACAACCCATAGGATATTTTATAAATTTATTTTTTCCTGAAGAGTTTTCTGGACACCTCAACTCAAGACAGTGCATTAAGACTGCATCCCTCTGTTATTTGGCCAGCAGTTAAATCCAACTTCAGCTGCTGATGTGGATGAGTCTGGAGTAAGGGAGACTGCAATCCTTGAGCCTTGTGAGCGATGGCCAGCTGACATTATTTCAAGACTCCTGTCATGAGTGCGGCTCTTGCCATGTGAATGATTCTGGCTATTACTCACAACGTGTAAGAACAAACTGAAGAAGAGTATTTGAACTGCACTTTCTAAACACAGCCACATGAACAATAGTCTGAAAGGAAAAATTTCCTGTCAAGAAGCATTTATATGCGGCACCAGGAAAAAAAAAAAATCTGCTCTGGAGATCTAGATCCGTGGGCAAAAAGTGCAAAGTAGGAAATCCCAAAACACAAAAAGAATTATGTTGCTTAACTAACATTATATTTCTTGCATGCTAATAATTATAAACAGAAACAGCATTTGATGGTACACAGATTTATTTTCCTGCTTTACTTAGTTCAGATAAAACTTGTAAAGTATTTCCTTTATTTGTGGAATAATTGACTTGTTCTTATGACACCCCTGGGCTTATGATCTAAAGGTGAGTGTGATCTTTCAGTCAAAGCCAGGTGCCTCTGAGAAACCACTATGACTTCATCACATCTTACTGGGTTCAGGAAAAAAAATACCATTGAGATCTAATCACCTGATTAGACAGATGAGCAGAGGGGCTGCTTGCACACTTTATGTTTGCTGAAGCAACACATCCAATGACTCTCCCTTTTGCTCAATGTCTGTAGAGATGCCAAACCCAAATGTTTGGAAGAAAAAAACATTTAAAATATTGCATGTAAGAGAACCGCAGGAGAAAACTTTCTATTTCTAAAGATGCACAGGCTCTTTGGAGTGACTTGGTCTGCTATGACTGCCAGCCGAGCTTCCTGCACTTCCTTTCCTCCATATGCTCTCACCACTGTCACCCCAGATTGTCTCATCTTCTCTGTTTAAAAATCATTTCAGGTGTTGATGTGTTCTTTGTGTGAGTTTGCTGACTTGTTTTGTGAGGCCATTTGATTCAGAGGGATGCCTTGACACAACATCAGTTTTGCTGCAGCTAGGCTTCGCCACTGGGCTCCTGCTTAAGCAAAGCCCTTGCATCGCCGTTGTCAGCCCCTGGCACCCACGATGCCTTTCTCTAGTCAGAGTGAGTGTGCAGATGTGCCCCTAGATCTTCCTCCTCTTGATCAGCCCTCTCTATCCTCCTTGCATGAGCAGGGATCTGGAGGAGGACATCCCTGTCCCATGGAGTGAGCCATCTGTCTTGTCTCTGAAGGCACAGCTAGGTGCCACACTTCTCAGGTTTTTGATGTGACAGAAAATACCTATCTGTGTACACAAACCTTCTGCCTGCAATTGCAGTCCTTCTCAGAGATTGTTTCAAGAGTTATTCTTGGCAATAATGTCTCATGCAGCTCAACCTCTTCTCTCCAATGATTGTGCACTTTGGTTTCCCATCTTTATCAGAACAGGCAGGTTTGTACTTAAAACCTGCTTTTGTTTTGGTACTTCATGTTTGGGTTGGGCATTTTTTGGTTGGGAAATTATGTTTTCACAGGTTCACACAGTTTCACAGTATCACAAGGTTGGAAAGGACCTCTGAGATCATCAAGTCCAACCTATAACCCAACACTAACACCAACCCATCATCTAAACCATGGCACTCAGTGCCTCATCCAGTCTCCTCTAAAACACCTCCAGGGTCGGCAACTCCACCACCTCCCTGGGCAGCGCATTCTAATGGCCAACCACCCTTTCAGTGAAGAATTTTTTCCTAACATCACACTCTTTCACATTGGCAGTTTACTCTGTGTCTCACTGCCTAGTTTTTCTGAGGAGCTGGTCCCAGGCAGAAATGAGAGGTCATCTCTCGTGTGTTTTGAAAATTGGCAAAATATACTAATTGGAAATCAGATACTAAGTCATTACTTGTGCACATAGAGTTAGAGGAGAACATATCAGTGTCATAACCCTTTTGATGATACTCTGCACAGATTTTAAGTATAGATATTTCCCTTTTGAAAAAGTGCTACCTTAAATCATTCTATCACTCCATATAGGCTTCAGCTCACTCAACAGCAAAGCTTAGGCCTGCTTCCAATCTCTCCTCCATAGACAACACAGGATTGCTCCATTGTATTCACTGGGGTTTTTTTGTGCTCTCATTTTCCACCCTTCTTGACCAGTCCTTTTACCCTAGTAGGGCAACTGGTAAGCAACCAGTACCTCACTTTGATTATTTGACTGAATTAATTTAGTCTTTGCTTGTAATCAGATGCAAATCTAACCATTAGTAGAGCATCAAGAGCTTTTTTTTGTATGGATGACAGACCTTGCCCCATCATGGATAACTTGGGACAGGATTTCATGGATATCTTGTTTGGTTCTGTCAGCAGAGTTACACCAGGGAAAGGATTGGCACATGCTGTAAAAACTAAAATTTGACCCAGCTATAAGCAAATGAGAGAGGCTGCTGTTTAAAATGCCTGATGATGAAGTCAGGTGAAGTCTTTTCAATATTGACTGAAATACTTAATTTTATCAGCACTGACTACTATGAATGTACTTTCCTCTCAGTTATAAGAAGTGAGATTACCCAGCTCAGAGGTCATCGGGTGGACTCTCCATCCTTAACTCCACTCTGAATGCAGGGCTGGGAGAAATGGTAATCCTTCACATGAGCCATTGTCCCTATGGCCTTACACCTCTGCCCCTGAACACAGGGCAAAAAATGAACCACATGCAATTGGCTAGTGATTTGCTTTGCAGCCCAGTAGTTCTGGCCAGAGGACGTTTGACTCGCCATGGCCAGAAACCAGTTTGCTGCCAGCAAAAGTATTTGCGTGAAGATTCGCTAACATCTTCTGGCTGAGAAACCACTTCATACTGTATCTGTCCCCGTGCCCAGGAGTAAGCATCACAGTTCTTTGCCTTGATACGCTATCCAAAATTGTAAACTTCTTGTGGTGGTGGTATTATTCTCTAAGCTAGCATCCAAGACAAAGTCAGAAGCCTGTCTTGAGAAGAGGAAAGCACTCTGTCTCAACTACTGCTGCTTGGGCAACTTGCTGACACTGGAGTCCCTAAAAAATTGGCTTACCAGCAAGCAATATCCAAGCCAAAAAATGTCAGAGCAGCAGCTGCTGGAAGCAGAAACTCCTTCGCAAGTTCTGGTCCTCTCTGGTATCGCCCGAGCTGCTTTCCTGACTTTTAGTGATGGCTGTTTGTTAATTAGGTCATGTGTGGCCATTGTATATGAAGTGCTACACGATCCAGCAGGAACAGTGTTTTGTGCCAATATGTCTTTTCACTTCATGTGTCTCGCATTTTCTTTGCTCTCCAGGTTATTCTGAGACAGAAGGAGAAACTCAAAGAGGGAAGATTAACCTTTCGCTGGCCACAATTCTTTCCCTCTTATCACAGAGGATTCGGCAACCCAACCCCCTCCCATCCAGCCTATCTGAATTGCTGAAAGCATAATGCTTCCATATGAGAGATAAGTAAGTGAGCTCTCTTTCTTTTCCATAGGGATGAACTATAGTGTATGCAGATTATTAGGAAAAGAAAATAGTATCAGAGAAAGGTGGCTTTCTTAAAAGGCATCAGTAGCATTAGTGTCATGTGTGAAGCACCCATTTGTGACAACTGTACAGACCTTTCAATGGAAAATTGTGCTGCGCTACCTTTTAAAGTATGAAATGCTAATTTTGGATTTACAGTTTTTGAACTGGAGGGCTGCATTTTGCATGGAATTTTGTTTAATTTCCCAGTGAAAAAAGGCATTTGAAACACAACTGCCTACAGCCAACTGTCAACAAAAATCAACTGTAATAACGTGCAGCCTGTCACTGATTTATGTGGTGATGTGGTAATCTTCTCAATTTAGCTGGATATTTCTTCTTCATACCAAATAGCTGAAAGTCTTGCTAGACATTTATGAATATCGGGAGGTACTATTAGGATGATAATGGGGCAAGATTAAAGAGGTGTTCACTAGTTCAAAGTGCCAGTTAAAGAGACAGGGAATCTAGAGGTGTAGATATATATGGCCCATTGGTATAAGTGAACTTTATATTTTCAGAGTTGCTTAAGATTTGGGAGACGGCATATTGAGATCCATCTGCCATGAGAGCATCTTTCTAGAGAGAGACTGGGAGGAGCAGCTATACAATTTTTTTCCCCTCAAAAATCTACTTTTGTTTAGCAGAGGGTAGGTTGAAAATTTTATGTATTGAAGGTGGAGTAAATAAGTATGGGAGATGTTATGGCAAACAGGGTGCTGGGAGCCTTCAGCCTTTTTTCCAAAGATCTGAGCCTCAGATGTGGTCATTTTGTACAAGGCTGCACCTCAGCAAGGACTGGAGAGTAAGATACCACACTCAGTATATTACAGCTAAGAAAAGTAATTGGCCTCTCATAAAGAGCTAGAACTAATGCAGACAAAACGATACTGCAAGACTTGAGCTGCAAATAAAGAGACAAGTTTGTGTTTTACAAAAATGTATAATTTACCAGGCATTTCATTATGCTGTATAAAAAGGCAAAAATGATAATTGAAAATAAATGTGGCTGCCTAGCTACAGTATATGCTGCCAGCGTTACTGGAAATAGAAGCGCTTTCTTGCTGAAGATAGTTAAAATTTTGATACAACTTCTGTCTGCAAATTTGTATAATGTATCTTGTTAAATTTGTTTCAGCTTGGGTATTTATTACAGAGAAGCAGGCAAAATGTGAGGATCTGTCTGTGTATTTATATACCTAGGGGTTTATACAATTATATTAATTATTAACAGCATGTTCTGCAGATATATGCATCTATGGAGTCTGAGTGAGGATACATGCTGCTGAGTTTATTTCAGAGTGTGCAAAGTACACCAGTTACCTTCAAGGTTGCCAAAGATATTCCATTGCAAACTGCTGTGTTTCAGAAAATGTGGTTACAAATACAAATATGCCAAAGAAATGTGTAGTTATTTTCCCCTGAAGCAAAGGAAAGCCTGAGTTGCCATTTCTCTTTGGCAGAATACAAAGATGAGGCTGCTTGGGGATGATGAGAATTAGTGGAGGAGAAAATAGGTCTGTGAACTGTTGTTGCTTCTGCTCTGAAACCTTCTTCTTGCCCCGCCTCACTCTCTGACAAGGGCAAGTTGCCACAGACACAGTGTTCTTAATGCATGAGTCTACCTACAGTAGTCCCAGGGCTCTCTACAGCCAAAATGGGGAAGAGTCTCTCTCCTGGATTGAGATTTTTCTTCCAAACTCTTCAATTTTTTTTGAGAGAGAGCTGCAAACATTTCTAGGCTCATTTCTTCATGGTGTTTGGTCATGCCCTGCAACAGCAAAAGGCCATCCAGGCTACCCAAGTTATAAGTGAAGCTACTGAATTTCCATTAGCTCTGTAATTAAGCTAAAAAAAAGGAAAAAGAAGAGGCCTTCCCTTGATCAGTCGGGGCCCAAGAGGCTTTAGATGTTGGAGAAGCAGGGTCAGAGAAACAGCAAAAGAAACCAGTTTCTTGTTGGGACTCCCATACTGCAGATCTCCCACAGGTTAGATGGGATAGGAACACGGTGAACAAGTAAAGGGAAGAGAACCAATCAGAAAGAGAATTACTCTTTCACACGTGTATTTAGAGCTACTGCTTAAAATTATCTTTTGTTTTCACCTCCCATTTGGACTCTTTTTATCTGTTGACTCAGCTGAGCTGCATTGTTCAGACAGTTATGGTTGTGTTTGGATGGGTCAGGCCCTATGAATTCACTTGGCCTTGAAGCAAAAAACTCATCATGAATAATGAAAGAAAAGGAAAATAATGCCTGAGACAGAATGACTTTAAAAAATTGTTAATATCTATTCTTTCCCTCATAATTTGCCTCCAGACTTTTCCCTTTTCAAAACAGCCTGCCATTAGCAGTTGAACTTTCAATAGTCAGTACTTTGATAGAAGTAGTGCTCTTAAGCCAAAGGGAATGTTGTTATTATTATTATTATTTTATGAAATCAAAGTTCGTTTTGATAAGTTCAAAGCTGTAGATGAATATAGAAAGGACCAAGTTCTACCCTCAACCACATCTAGTTTGCTCAAATTTGCCACTTGAAACAAAATGTTTGCCAGAGAGCTACTGAAATTCTTGAGACTGTGGAGGTAAACACTACTGTCAGGTTCCCATCCAATAACCACATATAGAAAACCAGAACCTGTGCAGGGTGTCATGGAGGGGATTTGCAATTATGAAGGAATGGGATATATCAGTGATGCAATCAACTGCCACTAAGTAGCTCAGCAGCTCTCAGGGGCTTCCACTCAGGTTTCTAATGCCTCACCTCATGCAGGAGATTTTTTTCTTCAAAGGCTTTTATTAAAAAACGGTTCAGGTAAATGCTGACAATAAGCAAGCAAACCTGTTGAGCCCCAAGTCCACAACTTGCCAGGCAACAGGATGCCTCTCCGTGACATTTAAGAGAACTAAGAGCTGAAGAAAATATTGCATGTTTTACCCTTTCTACTTAAAATAACAATAAACCCTACTGCTCTTGCAATTGCATTTAAGTTCATTTTCAGCAGACCATCCCAGCCTCCTGTCTCCAAGGTCTTCAGGCTCCTATTAAAGGAGACCTTTTCCCTATAGTACCCTGGACAGTCCCCACCCTATTCCCTAGCCAGCACTTCGAATTACTCAAAGTGGCTTTACGTACCCCAGAAGCAGATCCACATCAGGATTTAGGGTATGCTGGGTAAGGGCTTGGGGGGCAGAGCTGGCAGGGTATGGATGTGGAGCAATCGCAGCCAATGAGCTGAAGGAGGTTAATTAGTGTATTTCAAACCTCTGTGGGAGCTGTTGTTACCCTGGTTTGAGCCTCTGTTTGCTCTTGGTGCATGTAGCTTTTCTGCATGCTGCTTTACCTTCCCTCTGAACATTGCCATCCAGCCACATGGATCTTCTTGTTTTGGGCTACCCTGAACTTCATGTAAGTCTTTCTGCTATTCCTAAAATCTTAAAGCTTTGCAGCATGACATTTCATCCAGTTTTTTCGAGGTGAGGGGTAGAGAAACCTCAATGGTTGTAGGACCTGAAGTTGCTCTTTTCCGTGGCAGTGGTAAGGTGGAGTAGTTGCTTGATATGAAAGATGATGATTATTGTCTTTGTGTGGTGAAAACCTGATTTTATTTTACTTTATTTTTTACTTCCTCTGCCCACCCATATTTACCCTCCTTTACATGATTCTGCTTTGTTGGCAGTTTAACCTTTAGACACCTGTATGCATTTATTGTCTGTCTTGTGTGTCTTCACCTAACTGATCATCTGTCAATAGCAGCAAGATTTCATAGGAACTGCTACCTTTTAAGAAAGTCAGGTTTCTTTGATTTTTCTGTCAAAGTAGTGGATGGCGATTTTGTTTGTAATGGTCAGATGTGCTAGTTCTGTGAACACACGGTCTTTGCATTACACAAAGTCAAAGTTGTTATGTGTTATGGCCTTTAGTCAGGCAATGCTCAATCTATTGAGTATGGGGTTTTTACCCCTAGTTAAAACACAGATTGCCTCAGGTTTGCACTTCATCCTTTTCCTAGTATGTCTGGTCTAGGAGAAGGGTTTAGAGAACAAAAGGTGCTTCTGCTACCACACCGCCACAGCTTCAGAGGAACTCTGCACTATGAACACAAACTTCACATGCCCCAGATAAACTAATTTGTGAGCTTGTGTTCACAGCTGAACTTCTTTAAAACACTTAAGGGTAAAGGATGGCTGAAAAGTACTAAAAAGCTACGAGAACCTTCTGTGCCTTTTGAATCAGGCTCTGAATTATCTCTGCCTGTGCTAAGAGTTGGAAGGAGGCCTGTTAATGTATGCCAGGGGATAAAGCTACTTTTGTTGCCAACTAAAAGCGTGGCAACCTCAGCTTAAATGTGTGAACCTGTGTCAGATGTCTCATTAGAGGGACTTTAAAGGCTTTGGGGAGGAAGACTTATATGGCAAAGCCCCCTCCCCACTGAAAATCCCCGTGATTTCAGGAGTTTCACCTGCAGTGCATAGCAATCTGCTTTTTAAGACATAAAAATGTGCTTGTGTATTATATGCAGATATAATTGAATGTACATACAAACCCACAATAGGTACACCTGTGCTGCCTCCCTGGCATGCGTAAGTATTCCCTGCATGAGTGTGTGTTCTCTGCAAGCTATACTGCACGTTAATAAGACAATCCATATATTGCATTAGGACATACTGTATGCAGACAATGCTCCAGGTACTGATTTTTTTTTCCTTTTTTTGTAAATCCTGAAATATGGCTGATATGGTCCACTGCAAAATGAACCTATATTGGAAATGGCAAAATTGTAATGTAAAATATACTGGGGTCAGTGGGGTGTGATGTTTTTTGCATACTTTTTTTCTCCCTTGACCCATGCCTTTCCCCTGCATATAGGGGGAAAAAATCTTCATCTTGTGCAGAAATGCAATGTCCTTTACTGCCAGAGGCTGTTGCTGTTTTAAATGAGGAAAAAGCACAATGCATGAAGAACGAAAATTAAAGCATATTCATTTTGGAAATTAGATACGGTGTCAGGAGACTCTCTGGAAATAGCAGGGTTTGAATGGAACACCAGACTACAAGACAGTTCACTGAACTTTTGACCACTATTTATACTATGGGAGCTTTTGAAATGGGAAGACAGCAAAGTATTTTATAGCTGTTTAATAGTGGATTGTGTTTTTTACTAGACATTTATCTTCTCTCTGAGTGTATATAAGATAAGTAAACATTATGTAGTGTAATTGCATTATGTTGGAAGTGCTTTAATTTAGGGTTGGATTATTTTCCCTATTTATGGTACATCTCATCTCAAGCAGCAAAGCTGCCTGCTTCTGTGAGTGGGTGCAGTTGCCACCTGAATACCTTGACCCCATCCCAGGAGCTAATGTGTAACTGGGGTCATTCCTGGGATCCAAGGTATGCTCTCGCTGGTTGTCGTATTGAGCAGAAATGTAAGTATTAAACAGCGGTGACTTTGACCCTGGACCATTTGGGAAGCTGAAGCAGCTTCTGGCTCCAGGCCTGACTTAATATGTCTCTCATTTCTACATAGTAAAACTCATTTTAATCTCATATGCATCTTCAATCCCTCTTTAGCATTCCAGGTACACTGAACAATATACCCTTCCAGGTTTGGCAGCTATCACATTACAATTGTAAAGATGCATCACCAGGCAGACATGCATGAATGAAATACCATTTGCAAAACCAAAAATCTGTTTGGGGTGGTATAAGGTCCTATTAACTTGGGCTGTTTATTCATAAAACTAATTCAGAAAGATCAGAATTTTGGCCTAATCTGAGAAAGTGTGGTCTCAGAGCAGTTTTAGCCCTTAGTGTAGACTTCTTCTCTTTATCCTTTTTGTTTTCATCTGCATAAATTTAGCTGGAGTTGGCATGCAGAAAATTGCACCATGGTGTGGGGTGTAGAGGAGCCAGCCATCCAAGAAGGAAGTGCTTTGGAGAAGGATCTGCCACCATGAAACAATCTGTATTCTGTAGCTGAAGGTTCAAATGGAGTTGTGCTATACCATCACAACAGTGTATGGTGCTATATACGAAGTCCAACACAAAAAAAACCCAGAGACTGTGCCTGTAACTCTTTTTATTTAACCAATTAAGAAAATCAACTATGATCACCTTCAAAATAGTTCCTGTCTGAGTTGACATACAGCTGCATACAATGCTGTCAAGGTTCAAAGCAATTCTACAGATCATTTTCAGAAAGGCTGTCAAGGATCTCTGCCATATTTGCTTTTACATCTTCTGCTGACAAAAAAGGGTTCCTTTGAGCACCGACTTAAACTTTGGGGAGAGAGAGATGGATCTGGTGAATAGGGTGGATGCTCAAACAGAATGACGTTACTAGCTAAAAACTGCTGCTCAGACAAAGCTTTGTGGGCTGGCACAGACCAACATTTTCTGACCAATGGTAAGAAAACATCTATGTTTGAACATGCATCCACACATACTGAATGAAGTGATCAAGTTGAGCCTTGTGACAGATTAGAATGTATTTTGTAACCATCTCTTCGTTTCTCCCCTCTCACTCGGTTTCACGAACTATAGGGTAAGTCTTGGGTTTTTTGTATTGGACCTCTTCTATTTTTTTGTCTTAGAGATGATTATAAAATGGTTCTGTTATTGCTTAAAACTGCAAAGCACTACGATAAATCCATTTTTTATTTATTTTATGTATGATACTAGGAAAAGTTTAAGCTGATGGACATCCGTTGTGTAGTCTCTTTGTCTTCCGTCGTTTAGCTTTCCATATATTATAGCCTATGTGGGAAGGAAAAAAAAAGATTCTCCTTCTGCCGTGGAAGATGCTTTTCTTCCTTGGACCAGAAGCTCGTCTTCTATCACTAGCCAGTAACAGCCCTTCTGTTCATCCTTATGTCAAAGCCACACTGCTGAGCTAATAGAGATCGCTGACAATTAGAGATGAGCTGAAATGATTTGGCAAACTCTGGGTGCTTGTGAACCTGAGGGTGTTCTCAGATCTTTTCAAGCTCATTGAGTGTATTGCCAGCCATGCACTTCCCACATTCCCCATCCTAATAGGGAGAGCAGTTGGGACATTGAGTCCAGCTGGGCCTGGATGTTGGAGAAGAATGAGAGGGGGAGTCTATCAAGACGCATCTCTTCCCTGCTTTCCTTCCTGGTGCTTCCCTCCTTTGTTGCTTCTTCCCAAGATGTCCCAGGTACTGTCAGGTTTATTATTCCTATGAGAGATGATGTCACAAGATCCCAGGATGGCTGCCTTATCCTTGTGGGGTGGGCCATATCTGTAGAGAAGATGTCGCTTGAACAGACAAGATGAACACTGTGTAAGAAAATATTTTAAAAGGAATACAAATTTCCTATCAGCAATCACCTCGTTGGGGTTTTTATTTGGTGTGTTTCTTCCTTTTCATAATGGCTTTCTTTGTTTTTACCATTCTCTAGACTGATGAAGCATTTCTATCCTGTTCTTCCTGGTTGTCTAAGACAGTACAACGAAACATTTTGAGATAGTATTTATTTCAAAATTTATTAGGGCAAGGGATAATTTTGGATGCTTTCCTTAGCTTTTCTTCAGTTTGATGCTGCTTGAAGATAACCACTTAAAATAATATCCCATGTAACTATTACTGAAAATGTACCCTTGAATAGTAGAATTGTTTAGGTTGGAAAAGACCTTTAAGGCCATTGAGTCCAACCATAAAATCGCACTGCCAAGCCACTGCTAAACCATGTCCCTAATGTCTGCATATTTTTTTGAACACCTGGGATGGTGACTCAACCACTTCCCTGGGCAGCCTTTTCCAATGCCTGAAAACTCAATGAATAAATATTTCCTAATAAAAATCTAAACCTCCCCTGGCGCATGTTGAGGCCATTTCCTCTCATCCTATTGCTTGTTACTTGGGAGAAGAGACCAACACCCGCCCCAGTACAGCCTCCTTTCAGGTAGTTGTAGAGAACTAGAAGATCTCCCCTAAGCCTCCTCTTCTCCAGACCAAACAACCCCGGTTCCCTCAGACACTGCTCATAAGACTTGTGCTCCAGACCCTTCATCAGCTCTGTTGACTTTCTTGGACTACCCCTTCTCTGGGATAGTCACAGAGGTGACATGCCTGCTGTGATGGGCAGGAGCTTTTTATCATTTCACTGTATCTCTTAAGTCACTGTGTTCCACCAGTTGCAGAGAGGATAAGGAATCCTTTGTATCACACAAAATGTCTGCCTATTGGGCCTGTTTCATAGAAAGCAGGTTATAATTCCAGTAGCCTGTCTCTCTTTTGGACTCCCTGATACTCTTCAGCATGTTTGCCTCCTCCCAGAGCTCTGTCACTAAGCAGAGGACACCTTCTGCCTGGATGCTATCCAGTACTGGCATAAGAGTAGGGAATACCCTCCCACCTGACACCTGGATGGCAGTGTGTTCCCACTGGAGTTGTTTCTGGGAAGCTGTGTCAGTTGTGATGGGTGCAGAGCCTAGACAGGCTATGGCTTTCTGCTGGATGATTGTCCACTCTGGTTGAGTTGGTAGTGATTCAGTGGCCCTACTATTTGCCCTTCCATGCAAAATGATGACTGATAAGTTGTGTCTATCTCAGCATACCCCAAAGAAATGCCTCATAATTAACAGTGTGTAATGGGATAGCCTATCATTGGAAAAAGTAGTTGGCAGATGGTTAAGTTATGGCCAGCAGCTTGGAATCAGTACCATGATTTCCACCTTGTAAGAGTTTACCATATAAGCTCATCACAGACCTGTACCAGCTAAAAAAGCTTTCATTCACCCCGACTAGCTATTAGTGATAGTGTGGAGACAAGCTGGTTCCCCAGCCTCATTAGGGAGCTGTGCTGCAGGAAAATTGCTTAGGGAATTTTTGTAAATCATTTGAATCCCGTGAAACTGAAATGAAGAGGTGTAATTTTTTTTTTTTAGGCTCCAGGGTCTTTCTTTTTCATCATGGTGTGGAAATCTGTAGTTCAGTGCTCCTGTCTACCAGTGTGTCTGATATTTGTGAAGGACTTCAGAGGTGTCTTAACCTTAAGTCCAATAAAACTTCTAACCTGCACCATGTGCAAACTCGTATCTATTAAACAGTAGTGGAGAAGAGCAACAGGTGTCTGAAACCTAGAAATCAGCAAATTCCAGTTTGCGTTTTGCATGCATATGAACTATTTCTGTCCAGCCTCTAGAAAAGCAGAAAGGGGCTTTGCTAACAATTAGATCTTTATCTTACATGACTGCACATGCTTTACTGTAGAGAAACATACAAAACCAGACCAGAGTGGAGGTGCAGAAATAATCACACAGAAGAACAAATTACTTGGCCCCATCATTTGCATTGTAGACCATTAGACGCAAATTCTTTGTGTACATGAAGAGATAACAGATCCACATAAATTTTAGAGCTGATTGCCATTCTTTATTAATAGAAATGTGATGTAGTGCCAATGCCAAGTCCTGCAGGCCTTTCCTTTTTATATTCTCTTTCAAACATAGACAGCATCGAACGTCTGATCATAGTCTCCCCACAATCCTTACTTAAGAGCTGCAATGGCACCTTATCATGGCTGAAATGATGATGTCTTGTCAGCAAACACCGTAAATATCACTCACAAATTTTTCTTAGGCTGAAAATAGTTTCTTCAGAATAAGGCTAATTTAATATTGTTTCATAAATTCAAAAGAGTGAATGACAGATTTGTGAATAATTTGCAAATGGAAGGAGTGATAGAATTTGTCAGATAGCATGTTCTCTATTAATAGTTTGCTCTGCTTTATGTAGCTACCGGGCAGTTTTGGTTATCTGTTCAGTTTTTGAGGAAAAGCTAGATTTTTAAATTATTTTGGGGGTGTTTTTTTGGTTGGTGGTTTTTTTTTTTAGTACTATCCTTTCTTCTATTCCAAGGGCCATTGTTTACTTTTGAAGTGGCTGAAAGATGAATTCAGGTTACATTCTGACATTACAATGAAATTGTCAATAGAAATCAATGACTTGTCACATGATGAGTTAAAGTCTATAAGGCAGCCTAACAGTGTCCTTATATCTTCAGCTTCCTTCATTGTGCTACCCTCCTCAGGAGCCAAGCAACTGCACTGTTATAGAAAGGTGTTGTCATCATTAAGGGGATTATAATGGAGTGTAATAAACCTGGAACCTTATGCATAGAACCCTGATACTAATGCCAATGATATAAAGTGGTGTATTGTCTGTAGAGCCTGGTATTTATATCTGCATTTATTGACCCTAAAGAGATAATATAAACACAAGAGATAGAGGTCAAAGAGCTCACCTTCAACTGCGACGGGTGGCCATCGAGCGGAGCGGGCTTGCACGCACTGCATTGAAATACCACCATGTCAACTCTGTCCTCCCAAAGACCTCTGCTTATTTGGCCATGGCTGCTTTTTAATGTTCACAGCCATGACAAAGCAGAGGTCTTTGGGAGGATGTCAGTGTTGCAAACATGGTGTTACCACCCATGAAGGCAGAGGCTTGCTGGGGGGGTTTGCATTGGGTGCGTGCCATGCAGACTGTGTGCTGATGGGCTGCTGAGGGTTCCCAGGACACACCTTCCTCATGAAGCAATGATGTAGCTGAAGCTCTTGCCTCTTAGACCATGCTTGCCAATTACAGCCAATTACTGTTGGGGCAGTTTGGAGATGTTTGTCATCTCTGCCTGCCTGAGTTTCGGCCATGCCACTGCAACTGGGAGATGTGGGTGCTTTAGCCACCAAATAGCCTGGCCTGGCCAGAAGAGTAGTTTACCTCATTCAGAGGGATGGTGCAGCTGGCTTGCTCCCCCATACCGCCCCCAAATTTGGCCAGATTGTAAATTATGCAATCTGTCTTCAGACCCTTTCCAGAGCAGAAGTGCCTTCAACTTAAACTAGCTCAGCTCTGGAAATATATGGGCCTAAGCAGAAATTAGTATTTTTAAAAAAATTAAAAAAAAAAAGAAAAAAAAAAAGAACATGATTTATAACAAGATACAGGAACAATTTATTCTCTCTCTCCGTGGATTAGAGAGGTGGTACTTGGAGCAGCTTGTTAAACAGAAGTGCTTGGCCCCTGGCCTTGCACTGCTGTTTAATGATCCACTCTTCATGTGCCACCTCTCTAATCCATGGAGAGATAGGTACAAATTGTATCTATAATGTTATATTACTTAACAGTATAATGTATTATAAATCGTAGAATTGCATCCCTGCCTTGTAATTGGTGAGATGTGTTGCATGAGAAATCCCCTAATTCAATATAAAGTGGTCGCTCTTATGCATAACTACCTCTCTGGATCAAACCAATTCAGCCCAGAAGTGGTGAGGGGAAAGTTAAAGCTTTTTTAATTAAAAAAAAAAAAGGAAAAATATGGCTTAGTATGGCTTTATAGGCTCCTGCCCTCCAATGACTGTTTAATAGTCTGCTATTCTCAGGTAACTTCTCTCTGCAGCAGGAGCAGGTCTGTGGCACATCCTATCTCTTCCTGGAGGATGCCTTCTTATGTGCTGGTCCCTATGCTATATCTTATCCTGCTACTATATCTTTCTCTCTGACAAAGGGAAGGAAAAGTATCTGCGGTGAGAACTTCAGCAGCCTCTTCCCTCCCGTGTACCCAGCATTATTTATGGTGCTGATCATGGTCATATTGGAGCACTTTTGCACCTAAGGTGCAAAGTAAGACCTGTGGTTTACTTTTGCCCCCTCAAACAAAGTAAATGTTTTGCTCTTGAATAGTGACCAGAAACAACCATGGCTTCAAGGGAGACTTGAAACTACCAAAAAATATCCTTATTGTGTAACACTTTATCAGTAAAAGAAATATTTTTCCTGTCCCCAATAGTAATCCACTAATGTCGTAAAGCAGGTTGAGCGATGGGCTGTGTGATTTATTCCACAAAGTTGCAACTACAGATGTGCCTCCCCCCCAATAAATAACTAACCTTTCTTTAATAAATAATAAATAAACCCTGAAGCTATTCTAGACAAACTATGCTTAATTAAAGCCTGTGACACTAAAACAAGTTACCTCTCTTTTCAATTAGAGAATACACTTGTGCCAGAAAAAAGAGTTTGTCTAAACTTGAAGGGAATAGGCCTTAATGAAGGCAAAGAAAACAGTCTTGCTTATTTTCTAACAAAGCTCGGCTCTGGGATTATGGACTCTGAAAGGACAGTGGGGTGATGACTCCTTACACCCCAGATGCTGGCATCCATCTTGGTGGACAAGGTCCTGTTGATCTGATATGATTTCCAGAAGTGCTGCTGATAGGCTGTCAGACAGGTATCTGATTTCTTCAAACTTCTTGGAGGCAACAAGCCTGGAACTCTCATATGATTGGTAATTTTTATTATTATTTTTTCTGTCTGCTTAATTTGAGCTATTCCATAAATATTTAGGAAGTCTACTTTCTCCTAACGTTCCTCCTGCAGTATTTCACTTGTGAGGAGAAACTGGTACATTTAAAATGAAGAGTAAAAAGAAATAAATTCTTTGGGCCTCCTAATTACTTAAGCTAGAACAAATTTACTTTGGGGTTTAGGGGGAAACAAGTCAGTCTCATTTTAGAAAAAGCGTTGTGGGGTATGTTAAGGAAACAAAGCACTCACTTGCCCATCCCCATCTCCTCCTGCAGTCACAGGGCAGCCTGAATTACTGACTCAGGAAAGTTGCTTAGTGACTTGTGCTGCCTTATCTAAAGCAGGAAGGTAAAAGATGCCACCGAAAGTCGTAATGAAATTTTTCAACATATTTCACCAAGTAAAGCCAGCAGAATAATGATGAAACATTTGAGGGTGAATAGATGAGACTGGTTTTACCCATTTTTTTTGTTATATTTAGGTCTGTTAGTTTTCCTTCCTGCTCAAGTTGTTTTGCTTTCACTGGCTGTGAACCGTCTACAAAATGACTGTGGTGTTATACATCTCCTTCTCAACTCTTCTTTGTAGTTAGCTTTACCTGCTTGTACAAGAAAAAGCCTGGAGTGGGGTAACAAGAAAACAAAACCTTGATAGTGGTTTCCCACTGAAAGCCCCCAAGTAATTATGTTAAGTGGGACAAAGTATTTTGCTGCCCATGGCCAGCTGTGGTCCACCCCTGACTCTTCCTGAACCTCACCACTGCCATCCTCCTGTGAGCCTTGGGGCACTGGATTTTCCTCCCTGCAGTGGGCAGAATCTGGGGTTCCCTTCCTCCCTGCCAGCCACCCTGAGCAGATGGAGGGCTGCCTGGCAGAGTGGAGTCATGCCATGGGGAGTGGAGAGTGGGATGAACAAAAAAAAGGTGTGTGTGGGGGGGGAATAAATGCTGTTTTCTCTAATCAGTCCTCACATCCTATATTTGCAAGAATAACTGCCTAACAGGTGAAAAAACCCTATTTCTCTGGCAGCATGCACTTATTCTTAAATCAATCCAACGCAGTAGGGCTGGTATTTTCTTTTCCTCCTTCTGACTTTTCTATTCATTTGTTTTATACAACAACAACTCACCTTTTCCTAGACCAAAGCCAGCAGCAGAGTGCTTCGCCTCCCTCGTTTCCCCATGCTATGGGATTATTTTGAGTAGAGTGTAAACGCAGATTCATTTTGTGGAGTGTTTTTAAATGCGTGTCTGCATAAAAATGGGATGTAATGATTTTGAGGATTAAAGGTATGGTCAGAAACTTTTTAATATGGTATGAAATACTTGCACTGAGTGCAGCCCTTTCTGACCCTCCAAGACCTCCATACTGAACATACAATAGCAATAAATCCTGGAGAAGATTAAGCAATTTCCTCATAGTAATGTGTCTATTGGAGTTTCAAATAACCCAGAGTAGCTTGAAACATTTGGATATTCCAGTCTGTATCCCTTCTGTATGTAGAAAGTTGATGGCAGGGCAGCATCCTGAACTTTGACTCCTTGTAAAAGTTTAAATTGCTGCCCTGCTGGGCTGAGTGAATGCTAATTACTTTGCCTCTTACAATACGTCCAGACTACTTATTTAAAAAAAAATCCCTGAAGACACAGCTTTTGCATGCCAAATATATTGCACTCCACAAAACACACAAAATAGCAGGCCTGTTTGCATACAGCGAATGCAATTGCAGATTTGTTGTTTAGCAACCTTTAAGAATAATTTCAGTTTTGCTCCACTTGTGAAAATTTGCCACAACGCCAAGCACTGCTTCCTTGAGTATTGCCCATCATGGCAGCTGGCAATGCACATAAGCCGTGTGAGTTTCTTCCAGGACTGCAGACCGTGTCCACAAAACAAAGATTGTCTCAAGACTGAATCTATGTATGTCTGAAATGAGCAGAATTTCTTGCAAGCAATTAGGAGGCTTTTCTGGGCTCACATCAGGGTGGGCTTTTAGTCAGAGTCATGTTCAAAATAAGGGCAAAGCTGTAAACCATGAAATAAGGGTTCGGCAGGCTCTATATGTTCCTGAAGATGCTCACAATCTTTGATGCTTCCTAGATTGCCAGAGTCTAATAGTTATTAACAATTCTGTAATAACAATATTAATTACGAGGAAAGACGAAGTTCACTTTTGATTGTTTGGCTCCTTTCAGCAATCATTAAGCACAATCAGAAGATCAGAACTGATGAGCTGCTGGCAGTGATGTTCTATGTATGGGCCGCTCATTGCCCGGCTGCTGCAGATCAAGGAGCTGTGGGCAAGAGAGGTGTTTTGTGGAGTTTGTATGGCGAATGTTGCATCAGTACACCCTGAAGGAAAAAGGAAAAAAAGGACAAAAAAAGAGAAATCACCACAGATAACACCGCTTATAAGTAGGGATGGACACATCACTCTGGGAAGTGAGAACTTAAACAAATGTTAGCCCCTGACACCCTTACTCTACCCATTTCTGGATTGTTAGTATACAAGATCACTTATGTGTAGATCTGACAGTAAACCTAAAACCTGTTTTTTGGCTGCTTAGACTTTGCACTGGACTGAAAACTGATAACCTAAAATTTTCCTGGGATTTGGTAGAGAGCATTTATTCTCTCATGGACCTTGAATGAACCAGAAAGTGGTTTTGTGTTGTTTCCCCCATACAAAAAGATCAAACCTGTTTATTTTCAGGCAGAACAAGCTTGTCCAGCACGATGATTAAAACTGGGGAGCAGCTGTGGGTATCAGCCCACAATAAATACTGTTAGTATAATAGGAGGTGGTCTCCCAGCCCAACTGGGAGAGCTGCGTGTTTCATTCTAATCTCAAATGTTTCGGCCAAGTCTTACTCCCTTGCAAAGAGAGCCTTGAAAATACATGGTAATGGAGCAGATAATACCGGGTGCAATCATGAGGCACCTGCAGAACGGCCAAGAGATCAGGCCCAGCCAGCATGGGTTTAGGAGGGGTAGGTCCTGCCTGACCAACCTGATCTCCTTTTATGACCATGTGACTCGCCTGGTGGATGAGAGGAAGGCTGTGGATGTGGTATACCTGGACTTCAGCAAGGCCTTTGACACTCTCTCACAGTAGACTCCTAGAGAAGCTGGCAGCCCGTGGCTTAGACGGGAGCACTCTGTGCTGGGTTAGGAATTGGTTGGATGGCCGAGCCCAGAGAGTGGTGGTGAATGGTGTTTCATCCAGTTGGTGGCCGGTCACCAGTGGTGTCCCTCAGGGATCGGTGTTGGGTTCGGTTCTGTTTAATATCTTTATTGATGATCTGGATGAGGGGATTGAGTCCATCATCAGCAAGTTTGCAGATGATACCAAGCTGGGAGGAAGGGTTGATCTGTTAGAGAGTAGGATGGCCCTACAGAGGCACCTGGACAGACTGGAGAGATGGGCCAATTCTAATGGGATGATGTTTAATAAGTCTGAATGTCGGGTACTTCATTTGGGACACAACAATCTCACGCATAGCTATAGACTGGGGACAGAGTGGCTGGAGAGTAGTCAGACAGAAAGGGACTTGAGAGTGCTGGTTGACAGGAAGCTCAATATAAGCCAGCAATGTGCCCAGGTGGTCAAGAAGGCCAATGGCATTCTGGCCTGCATCAGGAATAGTGTGGCGAGCAGGACCAGAGAAGTTATCGTCCCCCTGTACTCGGCACTGGTCAGGCCTCATCTTGAATACTGTGTGCAGTTCTGGGCCCCCCAGTTTGGGAAAGATGTCAGGATGCTGGAGTGTGTCCAGAGGAGGGCAACGAAGATAGTGAAGGGGCTGGAGCACAAGCCCTATGAGAAGCGACTGAGGGAGTTGAGGCTGTTAAGTCTGAAGAAGAGGAGGCTCAGGGGAGACCTAATTGCTCTCTACAACTACCTAAAAGGAGGTTGTAGATGGGCAGGGGTTGGTCTCTTCTCTCAGGTGACCAGTGACAGAACTAGAGGGCATGGACTCAAGCTTCGTCAGGGAAAGTTTAGACTTGATGTGAGGAAAAAGTTCTTCACTGAAAGGGTGATTGGCCATTGGAATGCGCTGCCCAGGGAGGTGGTGGAGTCGCCGACCCTGGAGGTGTTTAAGGGGAGACTGGATGAGGCACTGAGTGCCATGTTTTAGATGATGGTGTTAGTGTTGGTTTTAGTGTTGGGATATGGGTTGGACTCGATGATCTCGGAGGTCATTTCCAACCTTATGATACTGTGATACTGTGTGATCAGCCTTGGGGAGATGACCCAACCGACTGTTGGGAACCAGCCTTGGGATGCCCCAGTTTGGATGGTGTTTGCACATTGGGGTGGTGATATCAGCCGCTCAAAAAACTTTGCAAATCCCCTTCCCCTGGTTTTGGAGCAGTCAAGGCTTTACAGTGCCCTGTGGCTCTCCCAGGACTGTGCAAGGACTGTGCATATAAGGCTAAGGGAATATTTTGGAAATAGGTTAAATGAAAGACATTCCTAATGTGCTACTCACCAAACATTTTTGTGTAAGGAATGTCTTTTACATAGGGAAACAGCCTGCAAATAATTAATTGGGGAAAGTGGAGGAGGGGGGGAAGTTACAGAATTTCATAATATTTCATCAGAAAAAGTGTCACCAAATCAACAAACAGAGTATTCATTAGGAAAAATGTGCTTAATTTCAGACCAGGGATGTGGAAGTGCCGTGAGAGTTGCTCTCAGAGAATTTTTTGCCCAATCAGAAATGAGAGAAGGCCACAATTATTATGGGAGCCTGTTCTTCTGAGATCACCAACCCAGTTTTGTAGACCCAAGAGGTCTGAACAATCTCAAATCAGGTCTGGCTGAACAACTATTCCTCTTGCTGCTGTCTATGCTGAGTGAGACGTGAGGTTTCTCATTACTGTTTTCAAAATCAGCATAATGTTTAACCTTTGAGATTCTCCTGAACAGAGAGACAGAGGAGAAGCATGTTTATTAAGGCTATCCGTGTTGATGAAAGGCTTTAAAATCTTACCTGCAAGTAAATCTTGAATCAGAAAAATGACTGAATTTACCGAAGTAGGTGTCACACAGGCCAGGGCTGAGGGATTTGGGAGTGTTGCATACTGAGAGAACCTGGTTGTGCTTGAGCCACAATTTAGCTGGTAACAGATGTGCAAAGCACACATCTGCTGGGCATTACATTAAGAGCCATAATGAAAATCGTCATATCGGAGGCCCCAGCTCCTACCTGGAGGAACTTACAAAAGGTCACCCAGTTGCTTTTCCCGCTCGTGGACTCTACCAAATACTGAGGTGGCAAACACTCTGTGGATGCCTTGTCCGCAACAAGCAGATGTGTGAGGATTCACTCGCATCCTACTCTGTGCAGATATTGTGCAGGTACTGATTGCTTGTCAGCCAGGGCTGATTCAGTAACATACCTGTATCACAGGCAATAGTGTGATGGTAGTGGAATTAACAACTCAGTGTTTTAGATTACTCCCTGGATTTATTACCTTCTGGGAAAAGAAGTTATTTCTAGACCCTCTGCCAACCCTCTGTTTCTAGTAAATGAGACTATACTAGTTCGGGGTCTTAGAATGCTTTATGAAAGGAAGAAAAAAATCATGAAGGAAAAACGATTTTGATCTGAGACAGAAATTCAGACAAAGGATTATCCATGTTGTTTGAACAGACAGTGCATAAACTTTAACTTTACATTAGAAGGAACGGAGACTTGCAACATCCAGGAAACTGTTTTATTCACAAAATAAAACTAGGCCCATTTCTGCTTATTCAAATACCACCCACAACTTTCTGGGGAAAGATCATATGCGGAGCATATTTGGAAACATTATTAGGAATGCATAAAGTACAGTATTAGTCAATTTTATATGCTCAGTTGCATGAAATCCGTGTGTTTAAAAAATATAATAATTTGCATTTCATGGCTTTTGATAACCTCAGGAGTGCACTTGAAATTCAGTACATGCCCACAGCACCTCCCAGCTCACCCCATTTTTAACTGAAGACCAATGGTTTCTATTAAGGGATCAGGCAGGGACTCTGACAAGCCAGTCAATAACTATGTGAGGTTACTTCATTAATGCTATAATGGCTGATAGAGTGAGAGGCAAAAAACAGGTTCCTGACAGCAGCAAATGAAAATGATAGAGATTCCTGAAGCAACGTGCCTTTCCTTTGTCATTGTCTTTTGCTTGGCTTATTCAAAATGTGGCATTTATGTATTCAGCCTTGATGAATGTTGCAGGCTTTAAGTACTTTTTCCATCTCTAATGCAGTGCCGATTGCACATTGTTCTTTCTTTCTCTCCCTCTCTTTTTTTTTTTCCTATAACCTCTGCTGTCAAGGCATTGCGGGCTGAAGGGTTGCAGGCACCAACTAAATAGCTTTTTTGCTGTAAACGGTGAGGGTGACGGGACAATGTATCATGAGTGCTGGCGGGGTCATACAGTGAGTGGGTGGTGGAGTCTGGAGCTGCAGAAAGGTAGTTCAGAAGTTCCCGGCCCCACTGCCCATTGGGAGAGCAGGATTTTGGGCATGAAAAGGCAATGGACCACCATCCCACGAATTACTGGGTGATTTATGGGATCCTACTGGTGTTTTAGGAAACACACCTTGGCTCTGTAATTTTCCTCTTGAGCAGCTCTTCCCCAGGGTGTGGGCTTCGTCCCTGGTATCCCAGAGTTGCTCCTGATCTGCCTTACCCTCAACACCCTGTTACGGTGTCCCTGCCAGTGGCTGTCTTAGGGTGCCTCCTGAAAAGGTGTCACATTTCTGCCATTCCCTGTAAGCCAAATCACATATGGAACTTGAACACCAGGATAGCGGGGCTGGATAATTTAACTTCATTAAAAATTTTTAAGAATTGCTTATAAATGCCCACATTACAGTAGGAAACATGATATTCTTACAGTTTTCTTTCACTTTAATTTCATTTCATTTAACTTTTTATGGTATTATGTGCCTTGTGCCACTTTATAATTGGTCACAGGTCCGTTCTGCAAATCGCTTTTCTTTAGGCCAGGCAAATTGGAAGGTCAAGGCAAGATTGGCCTAATGTTCTCCTCTTGTAAAACATGACACATTCATGTTTGTGCTATGGAAAAAAGCTGCTGATTTATTATTGACCAGCCTTTTAAAAGACAATGATAAAGGTGAATTGCATCTCTTCAAACTTGTCAAAGTTGTCATATGATGAGTTACAAAAATATTTCTTGTTTGTTGTTCCATTCTCGTAATTATTCCAGGTATCTCAGCCATAAATTGAGCATTTTTGATAAAAATAATCTATTCCTTTCATAGGGTGTTTGTGACACTTGGTAAATACCTTTCTGTCCTCTGGTATCCTATTCCAAGGCAATTCTTTATTTGTCTAAAACTACTTTGTTTAAAGCCAGTTTCTGAAGATACTGTTACTGAGGCTTAATTCAGGACACCGTTTAGGCACGTGCTTATCTTTAAATAGTCCCTCCGCAGTCACATTGCAGAGGCACTATTAGACACATGCCTAACTGTCTGCTGACTTGGGTCTAAAAGGACTAAATATCGAAATAATTAGATTAATTTGTGGCTCGATAGTGGAAGACTTTTGACCAAGGAAATGAGAATGCAAAAAGTATCTAAAGTAGTTGCAGATGTGTGTTTTTCAGCTAACTTAGAAGAGACTGTTGATACTTTGTTTGCAGATATTTCTGAACATTAAAGTGCATTAAACTTCTTTTAAGGAGTAGCTTCGGTATGAACTAAAGCTTCTTTTTAAAATGTTTCGGCAGCAGAAGCGGAGAGCCTCAGAACTTGCATTATTCATTTTTTTTTTTAGGCACTGGTAACTCCAGGGATTTTCCCATGTTTATGGTTTAGCAAGAGAGCCGAGTATGCTGTGGCTAATGACATAAGCATTAAAAAAGGATACAGGAGATCTGGACTCTCAGAGCTCTTTTGGGATCTTGGGCCTGCCAAATTATTTCCTCAGTGAATAGTGTGGCTGTTGCTTTCTCCACTTTGCCCTCCATATGTGCTCCCGGACAAGGATTGCGGCTCACCATAGGAAGGGTCTCCAGAAGAAAGTCCTAGGGTATTACTGTAATCCCTGTGATAACAACTCAAAAATACCCAGATACAGAGGGGTCACAAGCTGCACATTTCCAATTTTATAGGAAGACCCGTCAGAGACCTGGGCATGGAGAAAGGCACTGGTGGGACTGGTGTAGCAGAGATGGAGTTGTACAATGATGAAAAAAGCTATTGTGTTATTGTGAGTGAAAATACTATTGCTAGCATAAAGTTAAGCATCTCTCAAGTTTAGCTATCTAAGAATTGTATGTCTAGGACCGTATCCAGAGTCTTCCTATTTGGCATATATAGAGATACCTTCTGAGGTGCAATGGTGCTGTTGAGCTACTGTTTGGTTGGGATCATGCAAGTTATGTTTTGCAGGTGTCTGTCCTTCTACGCACATTGGAAAGGGAAGCCTAGTTTGGAAACACAACTTTTTTTTTTTTAAGGTGTGTCATGAAACTTCCCTTGAGATGGAAGAGCTTTTCTGTCTTAAATAGCCATACTCTGAGTATTTTCCACCTATTTGTTTAAACAAAACTGTGTGGAAACCACAAACCTCCTCTGAGAAGGAGGAAATCTCAGTTGGGACTGATAGGGTTACCTGCCAAATGTTTGAAGTGCCCCCAGTTTCCAGTTAAATACTCAGCTATATGAGTGTTGCTGAGCGCACTCTCTGTGCGTGTATGTAAACTGATGTCAGGTTGTTGGATGTTAGAAGACTTCCCAACAGGGTGATCTTGCACAATTTGATTTGCTCTGTGGTTGCACGTGGTGTTCTAGTACATCCCCATTGGTTTTCACGCAACCTATTTCTCATACGGCTGTCAGTCTGCATTTAGCCCTAAATTATTCCAGCTTCTTCCAGGTGCTCAGTGCCTCTCTTCCCCAGCCTATTTTCCAGATGGGAAAAACTGTGATTCCACGTAATGGGTGAAAGAGAATGGGTTTGGAACATCCCTGTCATGGAAAATACTAGAGCTGTGGCAATCCCACGGAGACTCAAGTGGCCCAGCACATCCTGCTGCAGAGCTGGAGTTGAGGACTGGATGAAAGCTGCCTTCCAAGCCAGGAGCTGCTCAAAGGGTATAGCTGTGCAAACAAGCTTACCCTCCATCAAGACAAAAACCCCAGGGGAAGGCAGCTCCAGGAGGTGTAATTTGCACCTCTTTCCACAGACAGAGGTGTGAATTAAGTGTGGAAGCCGCCAGGTTTTGTTTCTTGATAGTAAACCACCGGGGTTGTTTCTCCACTAGGCAATAAGAAGAAAGGGACAGTCATTTTTCAGACTCCAATTTACCATCCTCATCTCCTGCCTGCCTCCTATAGAGGGGGTCTGTATTGCTGGGCTGGGCTAGGCTGTGTGGGCAACTGGGAGGAGTGGTGGGCCTGGTTGACAAACCTCACTTCTCTGCCTTTTCTTCACTCTTTAAAATTACTAAAAGTCCTTCCTGTTGCACTTCTGGTTGGTATTTGGATGCAAAATCAAGCTATTTTGAAAGGTAGAAAAGATCCCAAACTACTAACATAGTGCGTTTTTTATGTGCAGAGCTGGGTGCTGGCAGAATAGGCATTTTTTTGAAGCTGCAAAATTGCTCAGGAGTAACTGGAAAATACTCTTCTGCAAATTTCACACATTGCACCTATTTTAACTATTCATATTTATAGAGTAGACTACTGCAAGCAGAAAGGAGGACATTTAATGAATCAATCAATTAAAGAATATTTCATATTCTTTTCATGATCTGCTCGTTATTTCAAGGCCAAATTCTATTCCACCCAGCCCAGTAGTCCCTAGCAGATATAATATAATAATACATCAGTTGTTGCGTGTGGTATATTCTTAAAAAGGGTATTAAGTGGAA
Source organism: Dromococcyx pavoninus (assembly GCA_033558185.1). Taxonomy (NCBI): domain Eukaryota; kingdom Metazoa; phylum Chordata; class Aves; order Cuculiformes; family Neomorphidae; genus Dromococcyx; species Dromococcyx pavoninus. The sequence continues at coordinate 934,884 of JAUMJL010000026.1, forward strand.
GACATTAATGCATGTATTGCACAAAGATAGAGGCATGTCAGATGCTTTCACAGAAATTATGTAACACGTGTTTTAAGAATCTTCTGCAGATTAGTCTGCGTTTAGTTGTTTTCTCTTTCAAACAAAAGTTGGAGAAATTATTGCTAGCAGACAAAATCTAGTTTAGAAAAACACAGTATGTCCTGAAAGATCCAATTTGTCATGCCAATAGTCTTGTTGGCTGTGATTTGTATATTAAAAAGATTTTAATTGACCAGGTAAGTGCCTGCACCTGCTAAGACATTGAATATTAGAGCACTTTATTCTAATCTCTTACAATATAGGGCACACTTCACCCATAAAATTATTCTCTATGCAATTATAGCTCAGTTTTGCTGAGGTAGAAAGCGCAACTTAACAGTTTGGTTTTACTCATTATTATTAAAATCATGCAAATTAGGATCATTAGGTAACAGTTGTGTGGTTAACTACTCAATAGCCTGGTCAATGTTTTTGCTTTCCACTACAAACAAATACAGGGATGGAAATGGGTTACTTTGCAGCTCAGGCTGTGCTTGGGTGGGGAGCGAGGTCTGGAAGCATGGGGAGCAACCCAGAGATCCGTGGAATAGCTCCTCCATGCTGGAACTGCCATTTTTTTGAAGGGCAAAGTTTTCCTTCAGATCTTCAGGACGTGATTCCTTCAGGCATCTCTGACTTGCTCTCCAAAGAGAGAAGAGTACTGGACCATTGTACAGTGTATCGATGGGTAGTGGTAGAAGTAATGACCCCTTTCCTGGGAGCAACATGGTTTTCAGAGGCACTGTTCTGTCCCCAGAGCACCGGGGTGTCACACAGCTCTCCATTGCATAGGGCCAAAAGCTTCAGTCAAGATCTTGTGGCCTCTTAGGACATGTGAACTGTGATTAAGAGTGGGTGAAATAAAAAAACATAAGCTCTCCAGCACATAATGAAGGAAAAATGTTGGTATACTCCAAACTGACCTCCTTATAGAGTAAATGTAATGATTGTGTCATTTAGGGATGCCCAGGCTTTGTTCTGACCACTGAATTATGAGTTTTCAGTCCCACCCAGTTTTCCCAAGTGTTGTACATCCTTATACACACGGATCTGATAATATCTCTCTTGAGGAACAGCACTGTATTCCCTATTTGATTTCTACATCTCTGGTATTATCCTGTTTCTTCCTATGCTGCTCAGTGCACTGTTTTGTCTATTCAGATGTCCCTAAAGCTGCTCTAAAGTTGCTGGAAGAGGGAGTTACATGTAATACCACCACCCATTTTATATCAGCTGCTTGGTTTTCTCATAATTTTCCCGTTATATCTGTGAAAACTGTGATTTCAATATGTAGATGTTGGTTCTGAATTGGAACAAAAGCACAAAGTTGAAATTGCCTGTGAAAAACACATTTCTAGGACATGCTATTTTGAATTAGTCAAAATGTTCTAGTTCAATAAATCAAAAGGTTTCATTCCAATTATGCATTTCTTTTCTTTTATAATTAGGAATATAATGTAAAGTAACAGTTCAGAACTTTTTTTCTTTTGCAATGAATAATTGACTTACTCTGTTCCAATGAAATATAATTTTAGAGTTTATTCTTACCAAAACATCGTGGTTCGATTTTGTTCTAAATGAAATTCTATCAAAATATGCTGGCTCCTTCATCAAGTTCCTATCTGACAAAATGGCATTTCCTGATGGAGAATATTTTACACCAATGCCTTGACCAGCTCTTGCCTACGTCCCCCAAACTCTAAACAAAATAATAGTATTCATTACTCTTTCCCATTATACTTTCATTGAAAGAATCCCATGCAGCTAAAGAAGAATAACACCATGCTCTTGAGCTTATGCAGCTTTTAATTGCAGCTAGGAAAAACAATGCAGCTGGTCTATGCTACAGATACTGATTCAAATTAATCCTTGTAGTAACTCCAGTGACTTTAGTGGAGTTGCTTCAGGAATGAATTTGACCCCTCCTTGTTTTCATCCAGGTGAGTTTCTTTACGTATCACAAGGTAACTATGTGGCCAAAGGATTTATCATTCTTGGAGACAAATTCTGCAGGTCCTGAAGCACATTGTGGTAATTATGAGGGTGATTTGTTTCAGTTTGTCATATGTGAAGGAGAAAACAGTGACTCTCTTCAGGTATGTGACCCAGAAATGCTAGCGCTGGATACAAACATGTAGGTGTTGGGGAGAAGAACCAGAATAACTGGGGTTCAGAGTGAGTTTCTGTCCAAAGCTGGGTTTATAATAAGGCTCTTTGGCAATGCAAAGGGGTCTTACAGCAGCCATAAATGTAAAAGAGCTGAAATTAGGAGTTCGTTTACCTTTTCAGACAGCTACTCATCTAAGTGGTGAAATTCATCCTTAGTAGATCTGGATTTTTGACTTCTTTAGGAGCAGACATATTCAAGTTGTCTCCAGCGAATACTTTAAATAGATGAGAAAGCTACCAGTGTATGCGTAAGAGGAATTATTTGGGATATTTCAAATAGAAAGAGTAACAGGCTGAAACTGAGATGAGGAAAATTTAAAGTGATACCGTGGAAAAAAAAATTGCCTAGTGATCTGTGGACTGGTCTCTCAAGAGATCTAGAAAAACCATGCCACGCTGACCACTGAAAACCGTGGCGAGAACAGACTGAAAGGAAAATATTTTAGTTCTCAGCAGAATGGACAAGGTGCCCTACGGGATTTTTAGAGTGATTCAAGGACTATTTGTTTTCATGTTTTGTTTTCTAATTGACCAAAACATACACAGCAGAGTCTCGCAGGACTGTACTGAGCCAAAACTCTTGCTGAAGCCAGATGAAGAACTTTTGAGCCTGACCTATTGGAAAATGTCCACAGATGAAACTGTAAAAGTAGAAACCACAAGAAATTCCCTCCAAAATGCTCATTTTGCTGTGCATTCTTACTACAGGGGACATGTGTGTAACTAGCAATTACTTCCAGCAAATGAATCTCTGATCATGATGACCATCCAATTCGAAGGAAATCTTTGCAAAAACACAATTTGTGGATGAGTCCTTACTCTAACAACTGCCTTGCTGGTGGAAGGCCTCTCTTTGCAACTGGGCATTTGCCAGCTGTTGTATAAAGTGTTTATGGCTCATCTGCCACACGGACCCTACAGCATGAAGGGGAAAGTACCCTCTTGAAGATGGCTGGTCTTCTGCACCATGACCTCATGGCTAATGTACATTACAACAACATATGTGGTCTGAGTCCCTGTTGGCTTTGAAGGGTATGGTCCATGAAAAAAACTCTTAAAAAGGACTCTCTTTACATGTTGCTGATGTAAAGTCCTTATAGTTAGGTGTCCCATACGGAAAATACTTTTTCCTTCTTATTATCTGGAATGTCTGGGCTTGGCATAACTTGAAGAATGAAACCTTTCTCCCATTTACTACATCTTTAGGCCAAAACAGTTTCTCCAATATCTCTATACTACAGAGGACGAGGTACAGATTCTTGACCACTCTACCTTTCCTGGTTGTCTTGTCCCATATGTCACTAGGGTACCTGCCTGTGTCCATCCTGTAAAGCCTCTGGGTGTTGATTTTTCCAGGGCTCTCAGTGTTTGCACATGCTCACACAGAAGCAGCTTAACACTCTTGCAATGCTGGCAAAAGGGGGGTTTGATCACCTTGGTGCTGAATTTTAGTTCCCTTCAGGGTTAAAATTGCCCTATAATTGAGTGCTCAAAGGGAGGAGAATACATTGAACATTTATATTTTTTCTTTTGTATTATTTTTTTTTTCAACAACATCATTATTCTGCAACAGCATCTGTACCTTGTGAACCAAATCTGCAGGCACAACAACTTGTTGCCATATAGGATCCTTCCCTCTTGATGTGTTTTCTAGATCATAAATATTACAAAGTCTGGAGAAACTCTGTAGACAAACATGTTCATCTCTGAACTCATCAGGACGATGTTATGTTTGTATAAACTGCTACTTGTGATGATGGTGTATATGGCATTTTTTATTGCAAGCAAAGGACATATTATTCAAATAAATGTAGGGAAAATAAAATGAGCTCGATAAAATTGGGATGCCCCTAGCAATCAGAGTTTCACTTTAAAATAACCATAATAATTGAAGCGCCATTCTGCTTGCCTGAACCACAATCAGTGGCGCCATACTCCATTTGCTTCCATGGGCCCCCTCATGCTTTGAGGTGCTTTCCAGCCCGAGCAAGAGAAGAGGGGTCTGACCTTAGTGCAATCATCATTCACTTTGGAATCTCAGCAACTGCTGTTAGCCAATAAATGAGCACAGAAACAGCAGCAGCTTCACTTCCCAATCAGGACCGAGCATGAGAATCACATTGGCAAATCTGGTGTGTGCAGGGGTAAGGAAGTAGAGAGGCAATCTGGGCTGAAATTTGCAAGTGAATCATAAATATCAGAAGTTTCTCACTTTGTGTAAGCAACGCCTGTGGTGGGTGAGGAGTTATCCCAGCACAATTTGAGAATCTCTGGAATAAGCTGGAGGTGAGATGGAGCATCTCGCCCCACGGATGGACAGGATGCCCTGTGCTGGGATCTGGCTCTGCAGGGTTGTCTCCTCCCAGCTTTGCCTGTTAACTTCTGTGCTTTTATCCAGAGTAACCACACGCACATTTATCACACTACTTTATGAACGGTGAAGGTTTATTATGTTGCACTTAAACCTCATTTAACCTTTTCTCGAGAAGCAATGCTTTAAAGTGGGATCCTGGGAGTCTGCAAAATCCTGCTGAGTCGTTTCCCAAGTGGGGTGTACGCAAGCTCCCCCTCAAGACCAAATGCAGGTGCAAACCCCACATCTACTGCCTTCATTTTTCTGCTACAAGGCAAAATATCGCAGCTTCATAAGAATTTATCAGAAGACCTAACTTTAGAATTTTGTGTTTGTTTTGGTTTACTTTTTATTTTTAGATTAATCTCTGGCTTAAAAATACATGCGTCTCCCTCTTCCATGGTGGTACCTACAGCCCTGATATCCCTCAGTGCAGGCAGCCTTGGGGTAGTCCTCAGGCTCAAAGACCTCCTTCAAGCTGTCATGCTGCTTAAAAACCTCTTCTCCTGGAGGGAGAAGTGAGAAACAGAAGAGTAGAGCTGAATAGTACAGAAGGCTTCCTGGCAAGAACAGTCCCACAGGGGAGTTAATGCAAATCCTGTCACTTGGGATGTTAAAAACTTGCATGAATGAAGTTCTAACCTAATGATAGTGGGGGAGCATCCTTCACAGGTGAGGAAGGGACTTGGGAGACTCTTAGGCCAAGTAGTCTTCTTCCATGTGTTTTTTCAGTGATTTCTATTAATATTGTGGATTGGCCCTTAGTGTATAAAATGTTTGTGGCACTTGGGAATAGAAAAACATGACAAAAAAGGATGCAAGATATGATCAAGAGTGTTTTGTGAAATTAAGGATATTTTAATTCTGGCAGAGAAAAAACCCTCACCTTTGGTTCCTGCAGAGCCAAAAAAACCTGAAGCAACCCATATCTGTAAATTCCCACTGTGCCAAGGCTGGGTCGTAAAACACGAATACTTTCACGTATGCCCAATTTGTTGCCTCATACTGCTGAGTAAGGCTGCTATCGATACCTAATGCATGCCACCACAGTGCTGTGTAAGCCAGGTAAAGGAGAAGAGTGTTTGGTTAGATTTTTTGTTTAATTATTTATTTGATTTATTTATTTTTTTAATTTCCTATTTCGTAGTTATGTTCTGCTTGGGTTAAAGGGTCAGTTTGATGTCGTGATATCTCGAACAGATATGTTTCGCTTTGTTTCAAAGCACCCCAAGTGCTTTGCAGTAAATACTGCAATTAGTAGAGGCCTAGAAAGATCAGCACTGTTTGTTGGGTCTGCCCCCAGTTTTCCATGAACTCAGTTTTTTTCTTGTCAGAGAATATCCTACTATCCAATCTTTGTGTGGACTTTGAGAATTTTGCACCTGACATCCCCTCGACTTTCTTGAAAATTCTCTTCACAAAGAAGCTCATAATACAAAGATTCCTCAGTGTCATCCATGAAGTCATTTAATTTTTAGAAGGTCCGAGGCTCTTCTAGATGCAGCCAAAAGTACTTGTAAAATGCTCTTCCAAGTTGGTGACAAGTGTTAGCAGAGGTTGGTATCAATGATTCTCTATAGTTCAGGGAGTGATGAGTTGTAGAAATGGCTGTGTTTAAGGTGGTGCTGTTTGCAAGGCAACCTGACAATTAAATCAATAATTTACCTAGTGGTAAAACTGCAATGGTTTGAGTCTTCCCAAGTCAACTTAGAGGTAAGCAAGAATGTGCCATAACAGTGTGTTTTTGAACCACAGCATAGAGATTTAATTGATTTACTCTTTATTCTTTTCAAAGGACAGCTGAATGTCAAAGGTCTTTCTTTTGTGAAGTACTGGAAAAACCGTTGTCAAACAACCTCTACTCATTTAATAATTTATCCCATTTTGTAAAAGAAAGGCAGCTGACATGCAGTAAATCTAGTCCGTGTTTGAATTACTGCATTGAACAATAATAAGAGGAATGAATAATCTAGTACATCTATTTAAAATTAAACATATATGAAACTGTTTTTTCAAATGATCACCAAGGGCTATAGTTTAAAGGCAGGACAGAAACCATGAACAGAATGAAAATGCCGAACAGTAGTTTGCAAGTGGCAGCAGAATTATTTATTCTATTTTTTCTATACATAAGGAATAGAGCTAAATGAACAATGTTTAAGCATGTCAGAATTTCATCAATTTTGCATGAGCATTCACAAATATCCTGGTGGGGGTAATTGCTTGCAAATACATTTAAACTAATGATATGTTATATCCTTACTTGATATAAAACTATTAAAAGATACGTTATTGCATTTGACAATGCCATGAAGCTGGGTCAAAGCTTAATGACAGATTTCTGCATTCGTAAATTAAGATACACTCTGCTGGAAGCAAATATTTTGTAAAAATAAAAGCCATATACTGCAAAGTTTACTCATTGATCTAAGGTTGCTTTTTGGTTACTCCAAGCACTGGGCTTGCAAAACTAAAGGAAAGTGAGATTCTTTCGTGAGGGCAGCTCTTCCCCATGCAACTAGGCTTGTAAAAAACACCATGTGATTGTAACAGTTCAAATGGAGACTTGAGGAATGAAGCTTGTGCACCAAATGGAGAAATTGCTTGGGTGTCTGGAATGGAGAGCTAGATGGTTTATTTGATCTAAAGTTGAGGGTGCTGGGGTGGCTTTTTAGCCTAGGAAGAAATTCAGAAACTGATACTGAGAGAATCAAAAGACTGTGAATAAACCAGTCGATCTGAGGTTAGTGTGATGAAATTTAAGGACTGCCATATCCAGGCTTTCTCAGGTGCCCATCCGAGGCATTCCTGGATGGCTCAGCATAGCAGAAGTGAGCCAGCGAGCAGCTCTGTACGTGTCAGCTGTTACTTTGTTTTTTACTCATTCATGTTTGCAATCAATGTGGCACTATGCTGGTGAGCAATTTCAGTTATTTACTGGAGATTATAATAAAGACAAAATATTTAGAAAATAAAATGTACACAGGATGTAGCCAGGCAGCCTTCAACAGGCAACAGAAAGGTCTTGGAGCCATGCAGACATCTTGGAAACACCTTGTTGTCCCAGGAAAAGCCATAGGATGTTATGACCATAAGAGAGGTACTTGATAAACTTTGAATAAGGTTCCTGGGTAGTTTGAATCCTGTGATGATGTTGTTACACGGCTATGTGTTATATCAATAATTGCAAAGAAAACATATCCCTTGTGAAGAAGGATGCATCCTGCAGAGATACTGCCACATGCTGCTGCTTTACACCCAGCGGCACGCATACAGCAGCAAGTAGAGAGGCAACAGAAGTAATGACAAATTCTCATTTATCCCATCCAGAAATCTGCCCCAAACCTCTGTGTTGGCAGTGTAAGTGAGCCCGAGTGGATCCTGGCCCTTGCTCAGGAGCAGACTCCAGTGCCGGCGTTTTGGTGGTGGTTTGAGCACCTGCTCCAGGATGTTTTATGTTCGCGCTCGCAGCGCCTTTGCTGCAGCCTGCAGTCTCCACTGCGTAGCAATACTGAAATATCCTTTCCCGTCACCTCTTGCGCTCTCTTTCACTCTTTGAATTGCTCTGATTCCTAACATCACTGAGGATTATTATAACCTTCCTTCGTAACGTACTATAAATTTTATTATAAAACACAAATTCTTTGGCTCCCAAGCCTCATCTTACAGGGAGACAGCATGCTGTAGTTCTTCCACTTGCAGTAATGTGAGCAGAGAGCTAATGAAGGTCTTTATGTAAATTTTCCAGTTATCAGGTAAAATCTTCACATCGAAATCTGTCACATGTTATAAAAATTCTTTATGTTATCAAATGCTAATGATAACTCAGAACACAGAGCCCACGGAGGAGCTTTGAAATCCTTCATAAAAACTGCATTCGGCCCCAGCAACCGGAGCCTTGAATTTCTACTTCAACTACTCCAGTTTGTAATTAGCATAGTGCAGGCTTCTCTGCCCTCTGAAACCATAATGTTAATTACAAAAATTACACTGTGTTTAAAAGTGCAATTAAGAGACTGTGCTGCACAAAGGGAGCCGTGGAACCTCTTTGCACACTTTGAAGCCAGGTCACAATGCAGCCCATGAAAGAAAGTCCAAGGCTCATTCCCTGCTAAAGGCTTGGGAAGATCATATGGAGATCTCAGCTAAAATGAGCTCTGGTGGGTTCTGCTGAGCCCTTAATGAATAATCCTCTGCTTTAGGAGGGAAAGTGGTAAAAGATGGTGTGGTGGGGGAGAATATTGAACTAATTAAGGACCCAATCTGTCAGTCGTTATTGAATCTGGTTGAGATGGCTGTTGCAGTGGTGAAGAAGTGCAGGATCTGGCCCTTAGAGGTCAAGGTGCAATTGCATCTACAACCAACCTATGATTGCTAAGGTATTTGTATGGCACCAGAAAGCAAAAAACTGTGTTCACTTGTACTTTGTTGTATTGAGTAACTTGGAAAAAAATTTAATGCTTCTGCCCTGGTACTTGGCTGAAGGTTTGTTCTGCCCTAGGAAGTTACTGCGTCCCCTGTGATTCAGGTGGCACTGGTATCAAGAACAGAGGTTGCTAGTGAAGGAACCGCCTGGTACTGTCCACAGATCTTCCCCCATCAGCTCACAAAGCAAGGAAATGGCAGCTCATAAGTATTTGTGGAGAGGCAACAAGAAGGTGGAATGCTGAACCACACAGTGCCAAATGTTGCTAGGAAGACCTGGAAAAACAATCACAAAAAGAAAATAGATTTTTTTTCTTAAAACCATTTAATAATGTGAACTTTGGTAGTCCCCTCCACCAAAGGCCTTCCAAGTGCCTTGCGCAAGGCGTTAATTAATTAATTAAGACCCAGAGCACCCCTCTGTGGTCGGTATCTGCACACCAGCTTATAAATAGAGAAACCGAGGCACCGCTGGCAGTGGGAGCTGGGGGGGGCAGCTGCAGCCAGGGCAGAAGAGCCCAGAGGACCCCATCCCTTCCCTCCGCACCACAAAAGTTATGTTCTTGTGTGTGTGTCCATCTCGAAAAAAAAAATCAAGGAACTCTGTGGCATCAGCTGCTTGTGGGTGTTTTAGAGGACTATGATATAGGCAGCAAACACACTGATCCCACTTTTGCAGTTCTCCACCTGAACAAAGTCTGAACTCACTCGTCACCCTCCACTGGCACAAACTGGGTGCTTGCCATGACGTGTGGGGCTAGAATTAGGCCATGCTGACATGCGAAAGGCTATCAGCCTGAATCTGATATGAACCATGAGGCATTACCTTTATTCTATTCAGTCTTTCCTTGAATTTTCCAGTAACTTTTCCATCTAGCCTCATGTAAAAAAACTTCAATAACTGTTCAATAAATAATCAACCTGACCTTTTCCAGTAAAAAGGAGCACTGCCACGGGTGATGCCAAGTGTGTGAGTGTGTGTGTGTGCGTGGTGGGAGTGTGGGGGGAAGGCAAGGGGGAGTCCAGCTTTGCTGAGAAACTTCAGTGCAGCCGGCAGCCTCAGGTTTATTTTGCTTTGGTGCCTGAAAAAAAAAAAAAATCCCACTTTCCTTCTCTTTGCCTTCTACCTGCCCAACTGGTTATAGACCCAGACAGTTTACATATGTGATCCTTCCTATTTAGAAAATTAATGGTGTTTTCTGGCTCCAAATCACAGCTTGTGGTGCTCTGCAGGCGATGAAAAACTTGGCGAGCTTCAGCAGCAAAGCAGCCATTAGAAAATTAACCCTTGGTGGCAAAAGAGCAAAGGTACCCCAGCGAGGTCCAAAAGAAGTGGCAGGCTGTAGCTTTCAGGTGTACCTACATATGTTAGCAATGTAAAACCAACGCAGGCAGTTCCCCCGGAGAGTGCCCATCAAGCGTGTTTGTAGCTGGATACTGTGGAGAGGGCATGGCCATATCACTTGGCAGCGAGAGCGACCAATATGCCACGATTTTCATTACAGCACAAGAGAAGCACCGCACAAAGATTATGAATCAGAGATGCCTCTCCTAGCTCTACCTAAACTGCAAAACACTGAGGCATTTGTGCATTGGTGTTGCCCTGGTCCCCAGCTGGTTCAGTGTTACTTGTTCACACATCTCACTGTCACTTATAGATATCAGTGGTGCACAGGAGTAAAAGTGAAGATTGCAGAAAACTTGAAATAAATTTAGGAAAAAAGGACTTGTGCATTGATGCAGACTTCTTTTTGGTTTGGGGGCATGAACACTTCTGAGTCATGAAGGGTTGCATCCAAGCCCCACGGGGGCTCGCTGTGATTGCCCCTGTGGCAGGGAGGTGGGGAGAGGTCTGGGGCCAAGTCATCCGCTTGTGTGTTTGGCAAAGATCTTGAAGTTCAGTGATATGAAAGTTGTCACTTTGTGCTAGGGGTTTCAATGGGACTTCTCAAACTCTCCCAAAGCAAAAAAAAAAAAAAAAAAAAAACACTGTGTGTCTGAGTGCTCCAGCTATGCCTATCTTGCATCTTGCCAGCAAGTCCACACCCAACAGCCTTCCCTACACTGCAGGAATCCCTAGGCTGCTCCAGAGCCCTGCAGGGTGGCCATAGCACAGGTTAGGGCTGTGTTGGCTCCGATTTGGAAGAAAATGAGGCAAAGTAATTTTGAAGTGGCCTTGGGACAGTGCAAGCGGGAGAACACTGTGATGACACGGGTGCTGCTTTTCCTCCTGGTGAGTCGAGAGGCTCTGGCTGGGATTTTGCAGTGAGGGGTCTCTGTGATGGCCGTTTGAGCTGCATATGGCTAGGAGGTCATGCTGACATAATCTTCTGAGGAGTATGATTGCTTGCCCTTTGCATTTTGCCATGGAAAGTGATGCAAAGGAGTAGGGCTGCTGTTTGGGTTTTGCTTCTGGCTCCTTCCTGCTCTGTAGGAACTGCAGCACTTCTGTTACATAGCCTTTTTCCTTTCCGCAGACATGCTTATACCTTGTCACGGAATGCTTTTGAAACAGAAGAGCATCAGGGCAGGCTATGGCTGTTGCTGCCTACCTGTAGCAGAGTGAGGTGGCAGGACTAGTGATTGTGTGTTGGATGCAATAGCAGCCAAGTGATCATTGCTTCTGCTACCTCTGGTCCTGAGAACGCTTGTCCTGCACTATCAAAGCTGGTTTTATCTTTATAACTCATGGTACCAGGAACCACAGCTGTTAATTTCACTGCTTCTGAATCTGGGTTCTGTGGTGGTCAGTGAAATCAGGCTGTTCCCCTTCCTGCTGTTGCACTTGCTCATGTCTCCCCAAAACCGGGGATAAGTAACAGCAGAGCATTAATCACTCCTCTCTAGTTTACTTTGACTAAAACACCCTAAAATGAAGACTAATGTGATTATAGATGATGTGTTTTCTATTAGCCTTTGTTAATGCTATTAATAAGATTAATAACGTATAGTAAAAATGTCAATAAGATTATCTCAATAATTTTTGGATCAGCCTTTTAGCTGGTAGCAGTGAGCCCTTCCCTGCTTAGCCTTGCTGGGCTCAGGAGCAAAGTTACCGCAGTAGGATTTGGTTTCCAGAGAACAGATAAGGCACGTTTCTGTTCTCCCTTTGGCAGCCGCTGCTATAACCCTGCCTGTAGACCCAGGGCTTGCGCTCAAAGTGCCGGGAAACTTGGCGCAGCCCAGGACTTTCCAAAGTTGCTGTACAGCAAAATCTCCTCTCGAAAAAGCTCATTTTGCATTACCTGGGCTGGAGTCGGTGACCCCGTTATGAACTGAATGATAAATCGTGCGAGAAGCTTGCTTTCCTTCTCTTTCTTTTTTTTTTTTTTTAAACATGTGACACAGCAGCGACTAGTGTTAATGTATAAAATTAATTGCCCCGGTGAGACATTTCTTCCAAAAAAGTAATAATAGCCAAGATTTAGCCTCACGAATGTGAAAACCCTCTGGTATACTAATAAAATGAAAAGGTTTCACAAAATAATATCCCAAATAATTGGGTTCCCTCTACCAACGGACCCCATGTTGTTTCTCTTAAGCAATATAGAAAAAATTGTGATTATTCCTTTGGACTTAATAAAACATAATTGGAAAAAAATCTTTTAAGAAAGCGTAAAGTAATCACTTGCACTTTTTCCCAATCAAATTGATGTTGCTTTCCCTCTTCCATCCTTCTTGTAAGGTGAAGAAGTCTTTAATGCATTCAGATCATTCAAGAGGCAAAAAAAAAGAAAAAAAGAGTGAACCAGATTTTTTCTCTTTATATTTACAAATGGAATCACAATGTTTATTTATGGTGCTTACGCACCCCCTCGCAACTCCCTTTGGTTTGAAGGGCTGGCTGGTTTGGAATTGAGCTTTTGGGATTTTTTTTTTTTTGGTTAATGACGCTTTTGGGGGAGGGGGTGGGCTTAGTCTCAATTTTTTTAAATTATTTTTTTTAGGCGTATTGATGGCTCAAACTTTTGAACAGCCCCGGCTTGTAAATCCAATGCCCGTCACCCCCCTCCTCCCGCTCCCCAGAAATGCATGCTCCTACTGTGCTGCATTCATAATCAAATTAGTGTGCTGTGAATAGGTTAAAAAAACTGTTATCCAGCCGCTGCCGCGGAAGATATTTTAGCCCACTCCCCACAAAGCCTGCCCTTCTCTGCTCCCCCCCCCCGCCTTTTTTCCTCCCTATATGAGACATAAAGACATCCACACGGACAGAAAGATCTTTACCTTACTTCTCCTCTTCTGCAATCTTAGCCTCTTTATTTATTTCCCCCACCCACCCAACATAACAAATCAAAAGTAAATTCTCCAGAAATGAGCTGCTTACGGGAGAAAAAGGGGTGCCGGGGGGGTGGGAAGCCGGTGGGCTACTGTGCGAGTGATGCTATAGGGAGACAGCACTGGAGATAGTTGTCCCAGCTACGAGATAAAAGCTACATTACATGAAATTAATGGAGGCTGTCTGAGACATACATGAATCAGTGTTTCAACACTAAGAAACCAGCACAAAAGAATAAAGAAATCTGAGTACTAACTATATCTTCAAAGGTCTCCTATTTACCCAGCTATACCGGGTACTGACACAAGTGGGGGGAAAATATAAAAAAAAAGCACTGCTGTGATCGAATGAATGAGACCATATGAGCTATATTGGTGCCGTATGCATTCTATTTAGCTGATATCAAACACAGTTTAATGAAAGTTAAATAGTTTCTGAGGAGTGCATGAGCTGGAACAGATTAGATTCCACCGAGGGGTCTGTCAGCATATTGTTGCTCACATGTATTCCCTGCTCAGAGCTGCCACAATTCCAGCACTCCATTAGCAATACACAAAAGACTTATGCAGATAGCGGGCATAAGCATGTACCGCCATGTTGGGAAATAAAAAAAAAGGGAAAAAAAAGAAAAAAAAGGGAGAAGAGGGGAAAAAAACAGATGAAGGTTTTTTGTTCGGCGCGTTCATCTGAAAATAGATCCCTGTAATTCGAAAGTGATAAGAATAGATGGAGAAAAGGAGAAGTGGGGGCTGTAAGAAAAATAAAATTAAAAAATAAAAGAGAAATATGTAAACTACCTTAAAAGAATAGATATTGCATCAAGTATATAATGAGGGTTTGATCTTTCAGGGGACAATGACATGGGTGAATGCTGTGCCCTTTTGATCTGCAAGTTACATCTGGTCTTAAAGGCACAGTGGTTCCCGTGGCCTCTCTCCCCCAGAAGTTGTAATAGTAGATGCTTTTATAGGGAGAGGGGGAAAAAAAATCTTCCTACAAAACATCTCTCTGGTTCCTCCGTCTTATTTTAAGATGCAGAATTCATCCCAGCAATACTGCTGGACAGCCTGTGTGCCTAGTACAATCGCTGTCACTGAAACTAACATGAATTGAGATTAATTTTTATCACTTCAGAGGATTTTTATTCCTCTCCCTGGGAAAAAAAAAAAAGAAAAATCCTTCTCAGAGGTGTCTGTTTTAAAATTAGTAGTAGGATAAGGCTGGTGGGGGTATTTAGATATCAGATGGCAATTGCTCAGTGATTATTGCATTTTGATTTAATCTGACAGAACTGATCTTGCACCATGAAATCTGTATTTTCACAGGAAAATAGGAGTTGCCATGCCAGAACAGAGCATTTGTCCACCCAGTTCTGAGCCTGGACACTGTATATGGGGGTAGCAAATGCCTCCCCCTGCACTTGCACCCTCTGCAATTATTTATTATTTATCACGGGGCAGGGGCAGGAGGGACAGGATTTCTCCTTGCTCCTGGCTGACAGTCACTTTACACCCTGTGACACCAGGATTTCTTTCCCTTGAAACTTTTTTTTTTAAACCTAGCTAAGTGCATCCACAAATATTATTTCTGCCCACAGAAATGATGTAAACTCCTTTGGAGCGTTCCTGTCCGCAGCAGCGCTCGCCCTGGACGTTGCTATCCAGCGTCAGTGATGTTGGGAGGGCAGGTGGGTGTTCCCCCCTCTATTCTCTCCCCTTCCCTTTCCTCCCACCTTTCCTCTAATTCAGTCAAAGAAAAGGGGGCACAAGAAAAAACATGATTATTTGTTCGGGTTTCTTTCTCTGCTGCTGGGAGCCTGCCTTATTAGTATTATCTGGGCTGGGAGCACACAGTGTTTCCTCAGGCATCTCTTCTGAGTCATTTTATCATTATTCATAGGGATAAAAATGGCCCAAACTGAGGATGCTGGGGATCCATTTAGGGTTGTCTGTCAGATCCACTAAGGTAATTGGCTCCATTTCTTCATTCCCATTCTAAATTAAAATAATTTTATTAAGTGGTACAGTAGGTGTTTCACCTATGTCACCAGCTGTCTATTAGAGCCAGAAAGGGCTTTTCCACATTATTTCTGTCTGTTCTTATAACATTATGTCATCCTATTCTGTGTTACATCATGTCAGAGGTTGCACACTCCTGTGTGCTTAAACCCCATGGTTACAAAATGTAGGTCCGAGATGCCCTTTTCAGGGTGCAGGAAAAGTCAAATACACTTGACTGTTCCAACACTGCTCACTATTTCCCAGATACAATCCATGCAGCAGGAAAAATGACCATATAACTGAGAGCAAGGTCCATGGTGTAATTGAAAATGTACTGCTAATGAAAATGATGAACCAGTGATAGTAGTGAGGTTCCCAGCAGCAATATTTTCAGAAGAGATGGTTTTAAAGCTGTGCTGCTTGTGTATGGGAGGAAAACATGTGAACGGGTCTCTATGGAGGGAAAAACATGTAAGGCAACTGGTCCCTGCAGGTAGTAGCTACTGGCAGTCCTGATGCCTGTACTAACGCGGTGTTAAATAATGAACAGGAAGCTGGCAAAGTGTATTCAGGTTTGGTGGGGTTTTTTTGTCTTCAGAGCAGGGTGGTCCTACCTGGTAGGGATCTGTATGGGGTCAATAATTGCACTTTTAAAGAAGTGGGAATTGAGGTGGAGCATGAAAGCGCCGTGTTGAAGGTGGTTAGTGTTAAAATAAGGTATTTGCGGCTCCCAGTTTTGTGTTTGGAGCATCCAACCACATTGGTCAGGGACGGGGTCGGCGTTTCCAACAGTGGTGTTCATATTCAACATTCAAATACAGCATTCTGCATCTCCAGTCAGTGTCTTGGCAGGAAAGCACAGGTGGGTAAGTATACATTTGAGTATCCATCTGAATTAGACATCTTGAGAATGGATAGTTGGTGACTGAGATCCCTACATCCCATGGGGGCAGGGGAACCAGGAGAAGTTAAGGCAGCAGAAGAAACATCAGAGATAACTGCTGATTGATATTTTATTTCAACCTTCCCATGAACCACTAGCTACCAAAAGGTAAAAGTTTCCACAAGCAGATAACACGAGTTATGCAGTGAGAAAAGGTCTCTTTTCTAATGGACAACGTCATTTCCATTCAGAAAAAGGTGCAGCTGCACGATAACATTCCTTGTGGTTAGATAGGGAACGAGAGGAAAAAAAAGGCATGTTTGTTCAGTTTTCAGAGGTTTTGCAACTGTTTTTCTTCAACCTGCAGGTGGCATTAGCACTAAAAATGGATTTTTCTTTCTTTCTTGAAAAGTGTTTAGCAGTGAAATGAAGTAAGCTGCAAGAGGATCTGTAGTAGGACTGCGTGCTTGGAGTTAGTCATGCTAACTGCAGATGGCATTTTTGCATGTTTTATAAGGCAGGGATATACAAATGTTTTAGCACCCTGAAATATAATATAATAAGTTTCCGGAAGCAGGCGGGCTGGTAGGACCAGAGGAGCCAGAGCTTACGCTAAATCTGTGCAACTGTGAATGAACTGCGCTGCATTCAGAGCGCTGCACTCAGAGCAGTGCTCACTGCAGGTGACACCAGGCCGACGCCTGTCCATCAAAGTCCTAGGTCCAGCTAGGCAGCATCTCAAGCTGCAAACTTGTCCCCAACCCTCAGAGAGGGACAGTTTTGGATGCCCCAGACTGCTGAGGAAGAGTTTATTGCAGGCCCAAGCTGGTTTCCATTAAAATCAATGGGAGAACCTTAAAACTGAGCAGAGCAGGACTAAATTCTCCTGCATGGTGAGGAACACTGTGGACACTCTGCAGCCTTTGACTGCCTAGTGCCTCAGACTCTTTGGCTGTGAAATGGATAATAATAATAATAATAATAATAATAATAATAATAACAACAACAAACACTACCTACTTGTCTTCTCTGCCTGGCATGGGGAGGCTAGAAACATTAATCAGTGCTGAAACAGGGCCTAAAGTATGAAACATTATGCACCCCAGCCCCTCTCGCCTTTTCTGGTGTGTGTGTCAGGAATAGTAGCAAAATCCAATTTTAAATCTTACTTGCATCCCAAACCCTGACACTAATGCCTTCACCTTCCATGGACACTGACTTGCCATGTGGGGGGCAGTCCCAGCACAGTTTCCTCCAGAAGGCTGGACCCTCTTTTCACCTTGTTCTGGAGGGCTGAAAATGAGTCATTTATGGCCATGGTAATTCAGATTTGAGTTCATGGCCAGGAAAAGTTCACTCAGGTAACACAATAAGAGCAAATTTGGAGGGAGGAAGGAAGCCCAGCAAAGGTGGAGCTGGGTCAGTCTTTACCCAGCTGCCCAACTCTTCACCCAAGAGCCACAAAGGAACCCAAATAATGATAAAAAACAAAGCAGACATGGAAATCACTTGCTGTTTCAGTCGTATATGACCCAGAGTAAACCTCAAGTACCTGAGAGCAAGACACCTACAGGCTTTTCCTGCTGAAACACAGAGTCTGTAGCTGTGAAACCTGGAGTTGGTCATCTGCTTAAGTTTTCTTTTGTTTCTTTAGTTTTCTGCTGCAGCTTAAGCACCTCATGAGTACCTCTAAAGCTGCTACTCATGCCAAAAACCCAAAACAAGGCTGATTTCTCTAGCAGCTCTATCTATAGCAGTTTAGGTGCAATCGAATACAAACCTTCCCCCATTCCCCAAACTAAAATGCCAAAGAGGGAAACTGTCAGCTGAGGGAGAACTGGGGCCACAGATCTCTCACCAGAGGCTGCAGGGAGATTTTTTTTTCTTTTTGTTTTTTTCTTTTTTAAGCAAACCATTTTGTTATTGGGAAGTGCTAATTTGCAAAAGGAAAACAACTCCAGGCAAAGGGTGTGCTTTGACAAATTTCCCATACTGAGGAGGGGTGGGGAGAAGCATGAAAAAGAGAAGAAAATAAATGTAGAACTATTGCAATGTCATGAGGGGTAAGTGGTACGTTTGAGACAAGGACTAAATCACTGCTAAATCACTGCAGGCAGAATTGATGTGAGACTGGAGCACACTGAGAACTGGGCAGGGGCATAAACCTAATTGATTTGAGGCTGGAGCAGGGAGTTAATTGGGGGCCAGGGTGGAACAGTAACTAACGTAGTGATGTGATAGCCAAAAGCATATTTCACTCTATGCCGGTCACATCAGTTGTCCTGCCTGCGTGGGACATGAATGTTGGGAGCCAGGGAATCACCCCAGTAGCTTAAACCGGGATTTCATTATTTTGTTTGGAGGCCCATCTCATGCTTTTGGAGATAAGGTTGAGCATATTTTGAGCACTTGCAAAAGCTCTCCACCGTGATGGATCTCAGGAGAGCGATGCCGCACAGCATGGCTCAGCAGCGCTTGTCATCTACAGCCTTGTTTTGGCTGGGGAAGGGGAGGAGCAATTGATTGCTAGACCAATTATTGCAGCAATCCTTGAGAAATGGGTGCTTTTGCAGAGAACTTTATTCCTCTCAGAGAAGCAACATACACCCCCAAGGAAACCACCTAGACCAGGTCCACAGTTATTATTTACAAATATTCCCTTGTGGTTTTTTATTTCTTTTTTTTTTAAAAAAAAAAAGACTGTTGAATTGAGCACTCAAATTTTGAAAATGCAAAGATGAAGGTTGCCTGGGCAACTGCTTTGCACTTAATGAGGAAATGATCCTGTGAAACAAACATTAAGTGATCATATAATTAAGGACTGAATCAAAATTCCATTGTACAAGGGAGAAGCCTAAGTTAAAGTTGACCAAGCAACTTCCAGTTTATCATTTCCTAAATTTTAAGAACTTGACTTAATTTTTTAAAAATTATGTTCTTTTGTATGCAATATTAGTTTTTCTGCAAGAAAATTTATGGAATATCAATGTTCTCTGGCCAACTTCACCTCCAGCCCCAATCTGAGTTTCAGCCCAGCAGCTGCAGATTTGCAGCACAAATGCCTACTGTTGGGATGGAGGGTGCAACTTTCATCTGCTGCCCTTTGGGGAATGACTTACAGTTGAAGGTACAGCATGGCTTTTCAGTTTGTTAGAATGTACAGTTTGCCACACTGCATCCAATGGGCAGTGAATTTAGTCTACAACAGATACATTGAAGGAAGATAAAAGAAATTATCATACAGAACAGTCTGTCCACAGAAAGACTTCACCCGAGTCACTAGTATTTAGAGAGTGTTTTAAACCCTCAAGAATAAAGTTTATATCCCTTCCAATCCCTATTTTTTGGCAGTGGCTTTGGGTTTAGATGTTACTCTTTCACCATTTCCATAACCCAACATTTTGGAGGAACGTGGTGACTCAGTATTCTTGGGGTTTGCTTCAAGCTCTGGGGCAAGAGTGTGGTCCAAAACAATTTTTAGCAATCCATCACCAAGAGCATGAGCAAATGCTTTAAAACTGGAACAATAAATGCCACTTGAATAAGAAAACCTTTTAAATTATATCCTCTTCTATATAATGTATAAATCTTTCTAAATTATACCTTCCATTTTGTTCCTTTTGCAAAACCACAGTGGGATCTTCCAATGCATTGCAGCGTACTTGCCACTTCAAACTACATTTAAGACTTTGCACCAGCAAACTCCCCTCTTTAATTCATCTGGAAACATGCACAAAGTTTTAGCTTACACATTTTTTAGCTTACTAAGCCATAGTTACACAGCGCTCTACCATTCTCTTGCTGTTTTCAAGGGCAAGAAGTGTCCGCACATGCAGCATGTACTAGGGTCTGCCTTTTATTATTATGATTGTTATTGTACTTAGCTATCTGCCAATGCAGAGTTTCAATTTGACACAAGTTATCTCCACAGTGGTATGCTCCTACTGTGAGATGCTTTCGTGGCTCCCAGCACCAAGGATGAAGGCAAAAGACTATTTTTAACGTCCTCCCATTTGCACCCAGTCTAATTTTACCTAATGATGTCAGTTTATTTATTTATTTCCCCTTTTCTATTTTTTTTTGTAAATTGCAGGCTATCCAAATAGTATCTAAGAGTTATTATACCTAGAAATACAGCAATACGGTAGAGAAGCTTTACCTTGCATTTACAGAACTGGCAAAGAATTTGGGGCACCTCAGTTCTTGTCTGCCTTTCTGGGGACATTGGGACACTCAGTGTGAGCACTTGTCCATGGCAACTTCTTATTTAGGCTGGTTTTCCTTTGGTACCCTTCTTTCCTGTACTCAGTCAGTCTTTGTCAATATGGACTCTTGTTTCTTGTAGCTTAGGCTAACAATGTGACTGCGGGTAATATCTACTATCTAGGTGCTAATGGCTTTTCTCATTTGATTTTGAATAACAATAGCTGTATGATTTTTTTCATCTTAATGATAGTTATATCACTTTTTTTTTCTATAGTTAGTGTTTTTGCTGGCAGGAGTGGCAGAAGTTGATGCAGTTTTGGGATAAGGTGGCTGCAAGACTGTGATACTTGTTGAACCTCCATTGCCATGTGTACTGATGAGCATGAACAGTGCTTGTTTCTAAGCAAAGAAGACTCCATGTCTGTTGAACTCAGCTTTGTACTGCTTTCATTATTCTAATACTGGTCATGAAGATCATGCAAAGTTCTTCTTTTACTGTGGGACATCCCTGACATTTTCCCATTGACAGAGACTGACTGGTGTGACTCAGTGACCTTCTACTCAGACACTTCAGTTGGATCCTGTTCCTGTTTCTTCACCCAGCCTGCTCCATCACTGTCATTGTCCAGCTCCACTGTTTTGCTGCCACCAGCTGACTCCCAATCTCCTTGCTTGGCCAGGCACAGCATCTCTCTTCTCCGCTTACGAGAGCGTTTTTATTTCACAACTTTGCCCGATGACTCTTTATCATTTAGAGTAAGCTCCTCACTGTAGAGTCCCTGTCCACCAAGCAAGACCAGCTGGAAGCTGTCTTTCTGATCCCATATTTCAGTTTTGCTTGACCTGTTTTCCCCATTAATTTCTTTCTGCCCTCACAGTCTTCCTCACATGTCCTCTTCCCCCCTTCCCCAACCCTTCCTATTTAAATGAAGTTGGTTCCTTTTCTACATCACTCAGACCTGGAGACCCAGGGAAAACTGACTCTCATTGTTCTTTCTGAGACCCCTCTTCCAGCAGCTGGAAGCTGCAATTACAGAAAAAATATGTTTTGAGTTTGGCAAAGTTATAAGCAAATGAAACAGTCTCTTAAAATGGGAAGTGTCATACAACCTTCATAATAGACAAGACTATCATCTTCACCTATAATATGTATGCGCGTGTGTATAAAAATGAAACCTGAAAACTGAATGAACATGAAAAGGCCTCGACCTACTTTCAAACTGATAGGCGTGCTCCCCATCTCTGATGGAAGTAGACAGGACAGGTCTTGTACATCTCTGGCTTCATTTTGCAGAGGTGTATTATAAGTAGACTATTATTGTGGAAGGAGTCTTACAGACAATAAAACCGGGGAAGGGATTTTTGCAATATCTCATTTGCACAGGAGTAAAATGCACGAGCTCTTTTGAATCTCATCCATGGCAATTCAGACAGATGTTGAAACATGTGGTAACCAAAAGTAGGTCCAAGCCTAAGCCCTCAGGTAGGCAGAACTCGTTCCTAACAGTCTCAGAGTGTACAGTTTCAGGGTCTGCTTTCCAGCTGCAACCCAGAGGAAATTTGGAAGGAGAGAGGGATTCGTAGTGTCCTCTTTAAGCCCACTATTAGCTTATTAGGAAACCAAGAGCTCTTATTCCTGGAAGCAACGTTTTGTGAACTGTCATACTCATTTCCTTCACACGCTGGCACAGATTGCCTGCCTGACCTGAGGGCTGAAGCCATTTACATTTTTGATCTGCTCATCTCTCAAAAACCTCCACAAATTAGAAATACCATAAACCATGTTTGTTGTTGTGAGGGCAGAGAAGTATGAAGCGAGGTCTGAGGTTTGTGTTTTGACCTTGGCTGAAATACTGCTTCAAAATAGACCTTCTCTGAAGACTCAAAGAGTCTCTAAACTTCAAGGCACTGGCTAATGTATAACTGGCTGTAGGTAAGTATTTCTTTACAGGAGAGCTTTTCTGCACCAGAAGTCTCAAACCAAGCTTCTGCAGCATCTTACAGGTGAAAGACAGAAAACAAAAATTAATGTTATTTCCAAAAGGATTTTGAATTGAAGCTGTGTAATTGTGAGATATTTTCCATCTGTGTTAAGGTTTCTAATGAGCTTTTCACAGGAAACTCTCAGCTGAGAAACCCTGTAAGACAGCAAACACTGGAGACTTTTACATCCTTAATCTTTATTCTTCCTCCTAGTGTCTGTGGCACTTGCCATGGGTATGGTCCATGTTGTGATTTTGCAATAAGGACATATATGTCTGTCTTTTCTGCTTTCCTGTGGTCCCAGGCCCTCAGATGGGCATCAGGGGAGCAGAGGTGGCTTTCTGGACGGGACTTTTGGAGCTGGCCCATATGCTATGACCTCAAATGGGGGCAGAGCTGAGAGTGAAACTCTAGGAACAAGTTGGTAATGCTGCAAGATTGAGTGGTTGAAACTTCAATATTCTTCTGTGATGAGGCCGTTTATACTTTACTCTCATTCCCTCCTGCTGAAAAATTCCTCTAATTCTTCCCATGTGAATGGAGAGCATGAAAGGAGCACTGAAGGTGCTTTCCCAGTCATTTTCTTATACTGAAGCCCTGTGGATGAAGCCTGTTCCAGGTGCAGGAGAGCTTTTCCTGTAATTTACCCATGGTATTCTTATCAAAAGTGTTACCTCCAAAACTATTTCCTTTTAACATTAATTATCCTTTGAGTCAGCTCACCCACAGCACACAAAAGGGTGCAGAGGCTTTGCAGGATTCTTTTTTTCTTTTTCATTAAGTACCACATGTGCTTCTCTTTGCATATATAGAGTGGTTCCCTGCCACCTTGAAGACATAACAACATGTACTGTGGGAACCAAAGCTAACAGGTATAAAATGGGTGGTTATTGTTTACTTATGTGCTGTAATGCTTCCCATATGACCTAGTGACGAGGCTTGTGGTGCTGGAGGTGTAAGAATTAAATTAAAAGTTTAAAGATATAATAACAAAAAAAGGGCATAAGTTAACAACAGTTAGGATAACTTTTGAGGCTGAATCTTCCCTGCAAGGCTTGGTGCACCCATGTGGTCTTACCTAGTCAAGGGGGATGAGGATGTGATCGAACCCCTGGGCATGAAAGTTGATAGCTGAAGGCAGTCTGATGGGAGTTGGGAGGACAGAGGGGTTAATCTCTTGTCTTCTTTGCCCAGGGGAATGTTTATCTCCTTTCGAGAAAGGTCTTCTTTCCTTCGGTGAGCTAAGTCAGCCTCTGCTTTGTTTGATACTGCCCATTTGAGGAAAGCTTCTCCCTGACCTTCTGCCAGAGAGACTGATGACAAGGACAGTTTGAACTAACCTTGACATTCACCAGGGTAAATGGCTTTTTCCACAAGTAGTCAGCAAGCAAGGAAAGCTAATGAATCTGTACCTGAGGGAAACTGAACAACAATTGTACTTTTGAAGAAGGAAAGTCTTCCCTGGCTCCGTCTGTGCTTAAATGCTGGAGGATTAACTCTTCCAGCTCACACCTGAGTCTCAACATGTCACCTTTTGATGGGTGGTGGGGAGGCCACTGGTGGAGGTGTGGATAGGCAAAATCACCATGGAAATGGAAAAATGCTCATCTCTGATTGCTGTAATGCTGGACAAAACTGCTGTTATCCCTCCTCTTACCATGTTGGATGATAAGCTTCCTGCAGCCCCGCACTGTCCTTGGCCCAGGGCGTCAACCACCAACCAAGAGCTGATGGGTGGTTAGGTAACTGCTGCCTACAGGCACCATACCCTCAACTTCACCTTTAAAGGGGATTTTAAGTCTAGGGTTGAGTACTGGAATTTAGCTTTAGGGAGTGGAGTGATCACTGTGGCTGTCACCAGACAGCTGTGGCTCATGTCTCGGTGAATAGAGGAGTCGTGTGTGGACAGGTCTGTAACACAGGAAAGGACCTGACTGCACCTCAGCCTGGGGTTTTCATTGGTGTGTCTCCAGATTATAAAGGCAGAGGCATGCGGAGCCTGCTGTGCCCTTTTCCTGCCTGGGGAAGGAGGTTTCGTTGGCTGCTCAGCTGATATCTGGAAACAATAGAAAGAGTGTAGGCAGTTGCAACGTATTTCTAATTAGATTGTTTAAAGTCTATTTTTTGTGAATAAGCCATCATTGTGTGAAGATTGGCCTATCAGTACTCTGGCCTGTTCATTCACAAATCTTGCCTGTTGCTTCATTTAGTGTTAACTCATTAGGGAATCCTTCCTGTGGCTGGAAGGAATAAACAGAGGTGTCACACTGGACAGGGCTTCCTGGATGGGTGGAAGTCAGATTACAGCTGATTTCAGCCTACTTTGGTGAGCCTCACTGTTTTACGGGAGCTCGTGCTCTTGCAAGAAGTTTGCAAGGGTACTGGCTGGTGAGGTGAGAGCCTATTTTCCTGGGATGCTCGGGAAGTGACTGCAGCCAGTTTTTGTCTGGCAGCACTTGGGCTCAGGGCACATGGACTGCTTTTCTGAGTCTGCTACTAATTCATGTGCGCATAACTCCTACTGGCTGGACTAAATCGAGGTCTGTAAAATGTATTTATTAATACTTACTTCCTAGGCCTGTTTATTTAAATGTTTGCAAAAGGCTTTGGAAGGCTGAGCAAGGGGAAAGCGCAAGTTCCAGCACTGAATCTTAAGCACTGGCAATGGAGACAGTTGGCAAAAAAACAGCGATACTTTTTCCTCAGGATAACAAAAGGTAGCACCAATGCCATCTTTGCCGTATGATCATTTTCCAAGGGATGACTGAAAAAAAAGCCTACAATGTTTTAAAGAGGGAATGAAAAAGCACTGGGAAAATGGGTTGATAAAATTAAATGCAGCTGGATGTGAACTGCCTGTGTTTTCTTCTGAAATTTCCACCAGTGGGGCTCTGCCCAGGTTTCACCCCTGTGTGCAAGTGAAATTAGCAGAAATGTGTGATGTCAGAGATAAACTGGGACTGGAGTTAGTAAGTGGTGAGAATCTACTAGGTTTTGTGCCTGCTGTTCAAACACATTAAAGTGAAATGCCCAACCACAAACCTTAGTGTTGGCGCAGAGGCAAGGGCCAAATCTACTGCTCTGGGGCCGGTGAGCACCCCTGGGTGATGGCTGGCAGGGATGCATTGGAGGAGGATGGGTGCATAACGCTGTGAGAGGCTGGAGACAAAGCTGCAGGGCTGGTGAGGCTCCGGAGGAAAAACTTGTATACTGTGGAGAAGATAATATTTCATCTCCCTGCGGGTCAGTTGGTTCTCAGCAGAGTGTTCTCTGTTTGAGATTTGAGGATTTGCAGACAGACAAACTCCACAACCCAGCAAAGGTCAGTCTGAATATCAGACAGATAAACAGCACCTTTGCCGTAAGCACAACTCCGTTTTACGGTGCTCAATTTACTCCTTCCTTTACATGATAAAGTGAAATGCATGCTTCTTTAGAAGGCAGCAGCTGAAAAATTTAAAGTAACATAAATTCCTGAGGTGTTTTTGAAGAAATATGCTTTCCTGTAGCCACAACCTACTTCCTCTTCAAGTTTTGTGGTTTTTTTTCTTTCTCTCTGACTGTTTTGCTTTGGAGAGTTTCTCCTTCCTGACACCCCAACCCTACAGAAAAACATGACACCTGCCTTGCACTTGCTTTTTCAAATGAAGACCTTGGTGAAAGAGAGTCTGCAGTAACATTTACTTTGGCCAAGGACCACCTGCGAGGTGTTGGATCCTCTTCCTTGACCAAATCTGTTCTTTAGTTGTTCTACCTGGCCACGGTAAAGCTAATACTGCTGGCAGGGTACAGGCCAACTGACATGTCCTTGGGCCTTGTTAGCAACTCTCTACAGGATTCAGGATTCAGCACAGCAAATTCCACACACACCACCAGCAAAAGCCCTGTGAATAAATTGCAATGCACGTTTTGCACAGTAAATATCCATAGGATGAGTTTGAGGCAAGGAGGAACAAGATGTAAGATATTTTCAAAGCCTTAATTTCTCTTGCTTCTGCTTAGTTAGAGCAGAAAACTAGGAAACTTATTTTTTTACACAAAAGCCTGAAATGAACCATTTATTTATGGGCCTCTCTTTTATTCCAGATCTGATTTCCGTGAAAAACATAGTGGAATCTTTGTAGCTAGAATTTGCTTGGGTCATCCTCTATGGAATCCGCATTTCCCTGTGCCCCATGAACTATCTTTAAAGTGAATATAAATTATGTTGCAATGGGACATCACCTTTATCATCAGTACTAGAGTGGGGAAAGGGAGTCACAGCAAATCAGGAGCAGAATCCCTTTAATTTTCTTCTTTCAGACAAGATCTATGTAATTAAACCATTTCTGTAGGTAGTAAATGTGCTGAATGCAGAGGGTGTGCCAAATACTTCTTTTAAGTGAAACTATTTTTTATTAGTCAAACAATCAAGGAAATAATATCACACTCTACCATAAATAGAGAAAGCAGTAATTCCATTCTTAAAAATAAAGTTAAAATTAGGGTTTAGAGTTTTGGGAGGTGTTTTTGTTTTCTGTAGGCAGAAATCCCGTGTACGTTCTTATCGAGATTGGATTCTATATCCGTTTCTAGGAGTTGTAGGTGTCTATACCTTGGATGCTGGATCTATATAAAATTGTATTCATTTGCTTCTAAGGCAAAAAATAGACTAGCTATTTAGTCAATCTGTAGAAAGCAGTTTTTTAGTATCACTGTACACTTGAAGTAGTTTAATTTTTTTCTTCTAAAAGCTGCCTCTGAAGCCCCGCAAGATAACATTTGTCAGGAATTAATGGCTATAGACTGGTCATCACAGGAAGAGGTGACAATGGAGCAAAACCCTAGTTCTGTTGGTCTGTCGCTGCAGCCTTGAAATAATGACAATTATCTGCCTAGTCTGTAATATTAATAAAATAATAAATAATTTATAAGCTTTTATAACACAATAAAATCATTGTAATCTTATAAAAAATGCTAATATCAGCTTAATTGCTTTGAATTGTAGTTCACAAGGATATCCCTACAGATTTTAAAGTCAGTAGAAGATGTTTGGGTGCAGAAAGGAAGAAAAATGAACTTCCTTATCTCTTTCAAGTTCTGTAGGCTTTTTCACCATTAAAATATAAAGCCAAGTTTTAGTGCTTTAAGTTTGAAATTTTATATTCTGATTCACTTCCATTTTTGGAGAAATGTGGTTTTCCTTGAGAGCACGGCAGATTAATGAACAGCAGGAAGTCAAGCTGAACAGCAAACTCCGGCAGAGAGGCAAGGGTCTGGATATTCATAGTGGTGGGCATCAAGGTATGTGTGTACAGATCCTGATAATTAAATCTCTCACGAGGCTGGCAACCTCCTGAGTCCTGGTATGAGCAAGTCCCCTTATTGTATCTCTTACAGCCCATTCACCTCTACTTATGAGACAGAAGAGTGGTATGCTATTAAAACTGGTTATTCCAGACAGTTCACCTCAAAACCCACTGGAGATTTGATATAATTGCTGGAATATTCCCCTGCTACCCACGATCAGGGGTGGTGGAAATGGAGTACCCCATTGTGCTACTGACAGAGCTCAGCACGTCCAAGGCTTTTTTAAGTTGTAATAGACATATCATCCAGAAATTATTTTTGCTAGTAATTTTTGACCCACTCTTCCATGACCTAAGCAGACACAGCCTGACAATTAGGGCTGGGTGCACATCCAATAATGTAGTAGATAAATCCATCAGTATGTAGGCATATATGTATCCTATCATGAACGACTATATCTGCTAGAAATGAGAACTTTCTTTCTCACACAAACCACCACGAGTGAGAGCAGCAGCAATGGCAACTAACATTTGGTATCCTTTGGAGAAAGTTAGTTTATAAGCTCTTTATGCTCTTACTCAGACTTGAGGGTTGTGTTCGTCTCACACAGCAGCGACGCTGGACCTGTTCTGTTTGCAAGTTGGAGGTAACCAGTGCAGCTGGAACCTGGTGGAAGACTGCATTGTGCAAGGGAAATGACAAAGAGATGTGTGGTGTTTGTGCATCTCTGCTGTGGTGCTTGCTTGGGTTTTGTTGGTTTTCCCAGGGTCAGGGTCGTGCTCTCGCCCCTGTGTGGCCAACAGGGGGACAGCCCCCTTGCCACTCTCTCCAGTGCCTGAGTATCGCTAACCTGATCACCGCTGGACGTTTCCATGGTGACTATAGCTGGGCTGATCTCCATGGTTACGGCGGTACCCTGGCTGTGGGATGGGGAGCTGCTACTGAAGGCTAGGGGTACCCAGCTGTCCTGGGACAAGCAGGCTGGGGGTCAGGAGGGAACATTAGGGCATGGGCCAGCAGGTTGAGGACAGCAGCAGGGTGGGAAATACCAGGTCATAGGCAAGAGCTGGTGGAGAATTTGTCACCACTGTCAGGCTCAGGGTGCAGAGCATGTCTTCCCAGCTCTGAGACCTGTAGTTTTTCTATGGGGAGAGGGTCTAAAACCCAGCCCCATTAATCACCTGGCTCCAAATATCTCCCTTTATGTCATTGCATCCTGTGCAGGGGCACTGTCCTACCACCATGCAGGTAAGAATGTCCCTGGGAGGGCAGGGAAGCTCAGGAGCAAGACCACCCACAAGTGTTGCAGACAGGTACTTTATTTCGGTTTGGCTTGTGCAATGTGAATGTGCACCTGCTCAGCCTGATCTTTGCCAGACCCATGAGCCCTATTGTACTGCAACTGTAAGAAGAGAGACTACTCACTGCCACCCACGCGCAGGTGCTTAAACGCTAAGCAAAATGTTGTTAAGTGAGCAAATCCTGCTGGTCAGGGATGGCTTTCCGTATCAAGAAAGGCTCCAGTGGGTGAAGTCAGACGTGAAAATAACATACCCACCAGATAAAGACTTTTTGTACTTAAATATGTCATTAGATATTGAAAGCGAACTTTGTATTTCTTGATCATTAAGCAGTGAAAGGATCTATGCTGGTTACTTTTATCCTGCATTGGTTTGGTTGAGCGTTGCCTGCATTAACATTTCATCTTGTGTGGACACTTCCCTGCTTTACTGACCTGATGCTAGCTGTGAAATAACCTTCCAGTTATCAAATGAACTGCGAACTGTGAGATGCAGGGGCAAAGGCACAGGCTGGTGCTATTTCCAGCTATTGGTGAAAGAACGGCAATTTGTTATTTCAAATCCTGGTAAGGATGAAGAGTGACATAAGCACAATAGTAAACAGCATTAATGTCACCGAGGGCTCTACCGAGGGCTCTGGGACGTGTTCAATTGTCTTCATCTCATGTGGCTGGAGGTTTCTTTTTTTTGCTTTGGCTTGAAATGCTATCGATGGTCCAACTTCAGTCCCTATATGGCTATTTATCTCGATGTCTCCTGTGGTGCTAGCAGGCAGAATGTGCCTGCTCTGCTGTGGGCCAGGGAGAAGGCAAAGGAGAGAAAAATTAAGCTGAAAGTGATTCATTTGTGTTAAACTTATCATTCCAAGCCAAAGACAAGATGATGAAAGCATGTCGAAGTAGCTGATTCCAGTCCAGGCATGTGCCCATCAAAAAGAAAACAAGAACTTACACTTAAATACACTAAAAAATGGAGCATCTCTTTCCTTTCTGCCCAGGTTATCCAATTCACTTTGAGAACAGCCTCCTGCTGCTTTATAAACTTTTTAACCTGTTTTGAACTGAATATACTAGTGTCTTCATTCTCCTCCCACCCACATCAAGGTAAAGTTTCACGTTAGCTTTAATGCAGCTTTAACTAAGCCCCTGTCACAGCCTTGCAGCACAAGCACTTCCTCCAAATCTTCATATACCTGCTGCATTGCAGGTGGCACCAGATATTCAAGTACTGTGGAAGGTGAGAGGAAGGTGAAAATATTTCTCCTGGTTTGCCCACCTTCCTTGTTTTGTGTAGCTTTCACTTGACAGTTTCTAGAGACTTTTGCCACAGCAAGCAGGAATGAATTGACTTTAGAAAACAAAAAATTGGAAATTTGTAGAAATTCATAATGAGACGAATGACTAAAGAAGCTCCATTGCAGACCATCACCGAAGTTTATCTTTTCTTCTTTTTTCTGCAGTTCAGATCAACCCTTGGTGCCGTGACTGCTTGGCTGCACTGAGTGCAGGACCATGCCCTAAAGCTGGCTGCCCCTCACAGGCACTATGGCCAGAGAGGCCTTAGAACTGAATATGTGAAAAACTGTACCTACAGCTACTGAATTTCAGCGTTTGATGTAGTTGAACTGCAATTTAAACTGTATAAAAGAGTTAAAACTTGTGTCCAGTTTGCTTTCCCTGGTGCTTGAGGATTAGAGGGGTTTATGGCGCTTCCCAACTTTGTGGATCAGTCCTTATGGGTGCATTTAAATACAAAAATCAGAGATGATCCCTGTGGATTCACCTTACCCTCTACAGAGAGAAAGAGAATGCAGGGTCTCACTCACCACCCAGCTGCACCCCATCTCCTCTCTCAAACCTGCTTGTAGGAAATGATTCAGAAAACACTGCCCTTATCTCCCAGCATTCCTGTAGAGCAGCAGCACCAGCCCTGCCAGAGCATTATCAGGGGCCCTGGTGCCCTGTGGCACCTGGCTGTGGGAAGGTCAGTGCTGGGGCAGGCTGTGCTTTCAGCTTTGTTTTTCCTCTCCATCACCCCGTGGCAGCCGTAGGGGTTGATCTGTGGAACGCTGAAGGGCCTGGAGATTGTTAAGCACCAAATTTTGTTTACTCCCTCTTTTATACGAGCATATTTCACTGAAGAAGCAGAGGGAGAGCTTGTTCACTTGCAAAGCAAAAGCATCCTGTCTACATCCATTTTAGGACTGTGCCTCTTATGAGCGATTATATTAGGGGAAGGAGCCACGGTCTGCTGGATCGAGCCACAGTGTGCGGGGCTGCAGACAGGGTTCTCGAGTGTGGGGCCACAGGAGCGGTTAAAATATCGCCTTGCCTTCACTGGGGATTTTTCTTTCACTTATGAAAACAGAGTGGCCTCTGAATGTCAGCCCAGCCTGCCTGTCAGTTCTCAACTGCACCATGGGATAAAGCTGCTGATCCTTTTTATCCCCTTCTGGGAGTAGTATTAATAGTATATTCATTTTTGTTCCATTTATAATTCATTACTGCCCAGTTATTTGGATTTACTTGTGTTAAAAGGCATAACAAGACAAAAATTTAACTGGTTACAAGCCCAGGGAGGAGGGGAACCTCTTCCCCTCCCTCTGTCCTGTCTTGCCTCCAGGGCTGACGGGAGCTGCCAGCCAGGACTGAGCCTGCCTAGGCATGGGAGAAGGGAGATTGGAGATCACTTTGTCCCCAAGATGTAAAGCTTTGGAGGTCACCATTGCTCAGGGATTTTGCCTCTAAACCCATAAGAAGCACTGCATTACTTCTGTCTAGTCTTGGCATATTCCTGGATGGATGCACCCAGATCTCGCTGAATTTAACTGGAAGTCTAACTCCCATTGGGTGTTTGAAATATTTGTTCTGAACAGATAGGGGCAGGCATTTTAAATAAAAATTCCTCCTTATTGTTTTAATCTTCCACCTACCCCCCCTCAAGTGTTTTTATCTGCTCGCAGTCATATAAGCATTGGGTCTCCTCTGGGCATTGCAGGTTCAGGGCCAGAGGGTCTGCTCTGCCCACAGCACACCCTCCAGGAGAGGCCCAGATGTTCACAGATGGAAAAAAATCCACAACCCAACAACAAAAAAAAAAGCTGTGTTTTTTAAACCACCTTTACGCTTTCCTGCTCCTGAGGCCAGCCCCCTGCAGAAGATAAAACAGCCTGGAGTCTGCTTTATCTCACCCCCAGCTGCCCACTGTCCCGGGGGACTCTCTGGCAGAAGGGCTCAGCCGGACACGGTCGCTTCCCGGCTGTGCACCCAGGGAGGGGGTTGTCGTGGGACTGGCCCCGATGGGACCTCCTGCAGCGGGGACTCACCCCATGGCCAGTTGTGTTGGGTTTTCCTGTCTGCTTGCTTTGCAGGAAGCAGCTGGGGCCAGTGTTGGGCTTTGCAATACAAGATGCTTTCTTATTCTATTTATCTTATGTTTTATTTTTATCTTTTCCCTAAGTTGTCAGACCTCTTTCCTGGCAAACTGTGGCTATTGAGCTGGCTCTGGGGCCCTGTTGACACCAGGAGACGATGTAGTAGAGCTTTCTACTGCTTGGCCCAAGTAGGAACAAACTTGCTCTTTGAGTTGCTCTTGCTCTTGTAGATGGTGCTGGTGCCCTCATGCTACTGCCCCTCTTTGTAACCACCTGCAGTTCTTTTAGCTGGCTTAAATTGACTTCTGATATAGGTCTGGCAAGGTCAATCTGGACAGTTACATCCAAAATATACTTTTGGGAAATTATCTAAAATACAGATAGGAAGTTTTATTTTCAGACAGACCCATGCAGAGTTCTGCAGACAGAGAAGCATAGATGGACAAATCAGTCAGCTGGGGCATCTTTGATCCTGAAAGCTCCTGGACTTTGATGGATTTTTTGCATATTAGTAAGATCCCCAGTTTCAGTCATCCCTATCTTCCTGTCTTGACCCAGTCACTTCCTTCCCAAAGGGCATTTGCAGATCTAGAAATAGAGTTACTTGTGGGTTCCCAAGATGAGAAATCCCAAATTACTGAGTATACTGTGGGTTGCCTACCTGTAGCTCCCTTGCTTTTGATTCAATACCCAGAATGGCCTTTCTGAAGCTCACAGAGGCTCTTGGGAGGAGGGATTCATACTACACTGGCTCCAAAGGCTTGTCTTGTAGCCATAATAATAATTCCAGATTAGTGCTAGTGATAAGTATTAGAAATACAATTTATATTTCATTTTAATTTAATATTCCCAACAAAACTCTATATGTTCTCAGATACAGCAAAAAATGTGATACTTATGGCCAAATACTTTCTGAACTTTTTAGCACTCTGGACTGAATACTGATCTTTACCAATAAAATTTGGACTCTCTCTCCTGTTTTCATAAGATTTACTCTGGATTTGGTTGAACATAATGGGATGAGAGCTTAACTGTATCCTATAAAACTTCTTAGCGTGTTCTGCATTTATCTAATCTTCACTGTTAAGTAAGTCACTACCTTTGCTATGATGGGAGGAGCACGTCACAGTGTAGATACACACTTTTTTTCTTTGTTTCCTTCAAAACCCACAACTTAAACTAAAGACAAATAAAGCCAGGTCTGAACCCTGCACCTCATTAATGGTGTGCTCGTCCTTCTCTCCAAGAAAAGGCCAAAAATAGAGATCAGCAGCCCATCGCAGAGCGACACTGATGCTTTTGCCTTCACCCAAATGCAGGAGCAGCCCGTACACTCAAATTTTCACTTTGCTTTTGTCTTTACCACCATTTTAATTGGGACACGGAGCAGGTGTCAGAGGGAGGGAGGTGCACCAGGGAAATTATATAGCCATAGGCATTGATAGCAAGTGCCTTCCCCTTCTGAAACACAGCACTTATTGACTTTGACCACCTATTTGATATGGCTTTGATGTCTAATATATTTATTATTAGAAGGAGGAGCAGAGATCCTTAAAGGGAGCGAGAGGGGGGCAGGGAAGCTGCTGGCAGCCCCTCCAACAGGAGCACGGTTTGCAACCCCATTCACAGGCATTGTCTGGCATTGTTGTACCAGACACGCTCCATTCACGGCCCCTCTCTCATCCCTTTTCAGCAAGTGCCCACTGGTCCTGCTCTGTTTGTCGGCAAGAATGAGCTGTCGGCAGGAGGAATGTTTCCCAGACGGGGGGTGAGGAGGTCAGTCTGGACCTCTGGACATTTGTGGTGCAGTCTTGCAGTCGTGGCATGTGAAAGCAGGATGATCCTTTGAGGGTCTGATGGCAGTTTGTTTGGATATGTACGGCAGATCGCAATTCAGATCATGAGATTAGCTGTCAGGTCATCTGCTGTGAAATCCATTATGAAAAACACCCGGAAACTGATGCTTGACTTGAAATCCTTAGTTTACTAAATTGCAGAAATTATCTTTCAAAGCTTTTGTCAGATACATATATACATATAACATTTATACACTCACACATGCACTCACACACATAAAATAATGCTTGCAGTAATCCTCATGCAAAATGCTAGTTGAATAAATCTGTCACTGAAACTTCAATTCCAGATTACTGCACTCCAAGATCTGCTATTACAAGTGAAAACACATCTTTAGAAAGTTCACAACAGTCTGAACTAGATGAGCTATTGAAATGCAATAGAAAATCTACCCCTTACGGATTAGTCAAACAATGAATGTAGTCCTGCACATAAACATTGTCTAACTGTATTGGCAGGGTAAATGGTTCCCGATTTACTGCTGCAGGAATAGGTGGCAGTTCCTCAGACTGCGGGTACAAATATAATTTATCTTGAGGAAAAATACATTTTGAATCTGTATGTGTGGTAAAGGAAACCAAATAATGGTAACAAATTACTCAATTACCAAATTACTAAAAATTTCCAATATTATTTATCTGTGGTAGAAACAGCATGCAGTTTTCCAGAAAATAAATCCCTAGTAGATCTTAAAGTACTGGGAAAAGTAGTTTTAATCTGTGGAGGTCCGAAAAGCCACAACCCTGAGTCACAGAGATCAAAGAGGAATGAAGAGTCTGTGTTTTTGGATTTCAGAGATAGTCTTTCATGGTGGTTGGTGTTGTTACCTCTCTTTGTGTTTTCAAACTGCACACTGCCTTGTGTGTGTTATAGATTTATGCAGTAATAACCATATTTACTTTGTAGCCATTTGAATGCAACAGCAAAGCATTGAAAAAAAACTCCTGAAGGAGAAAAAGATAAAAGAAAGAGGGAAGCAGAGTAATGTAGATATTACTCTCTCTGTTGATTAAGAGTGGTTTCTACTCTGCGTGCAAAATATTTCCTTGCCTTCCACACAATCTTCTCAAAGAGCACTCTCAATCCAGTGTATTTTGATGGAAATGTCTGAGGTACAAAGACATGGAGAAAAGAAGAAATTGGATTTCTGGTAGGTAGAAAGTTTGGATCATTGTAGTCCAACCAAGGGAAATCTTCACAAAGTTGTTTGTAAAATTTAATACCCTCCCAAAAGACCCTTGGTACCAAACACAACATGCTTATGTGCTTGTGCCACGACACTTCACGCACAGAGGGCTTCCATTCACCCTTACAAAAATGAGTAACTTAGATGAGGGAAGTAGTTGTGGCAGATTTTCTTCAATATTCTAAAATTGCACATGCACACATTGGCGTGTGCATGCACACACACACATGCACACAGAACAGATTTTTCATTGTCTCTCTTTTTAGGCTATCAGCACCATCTCAAACTAGATTCTGGTCTGACCAGAAGAAACTGGCATCAAAAAAGACTGTCAAAGCAATGTGGCCCTGGCTGGCAGATGTGGCAGAAAATGCTCTTCCCAGGCATGAGATTACGGACGTGGTCCAGCCTCGGCACAAGCGGATTGCGCAAGTCATGTCACCATTGTACTTTTTTATTTGCTTAAAACAATTACCCCATGGACAGTAGCTTCGGAGTTGTCTAGACAACATGCTTTCGATGGTATCACTGACCTCAGACAGGCTGGGCTAGCTCTAAATTAGCAATGAGCAGGGCTGGAGGGATGTATTATGGTAGTTATAAACCATAAGAAGGTATTTAAATAGATAGATAAGACACATGCAAATCTTTTCATTGCCATGACAACCATCTTGATATAGGTTTTCCATATGTAGCAAGAAGGGCAGAGCAAAAGGCACTGGAAAAATAGCAAGAACCTGTAATGATAATGAACCCTGACAGTGTATTAGTCTAGATTTTGGTCACTTATTAACTCTTAATAGAATACAAACTTCTATAGTAATACAGTGTTCAGTGGGTCAGGGAGCAATTACTTCTAAACCTTTGCTATAAGGATCTCTGCTATATGGCTATACCTAATGTACCAATTCTTCACAAATTGATCTGACTGATTAAAAAACACTTTGCTATTAGATGTAAATTGCTTAGCTGCTCAAAAGCGCTCTGCAGGGATGGGTTGCACAAAGCATGAAAATATGTCATTTATGGATGTGTCTATATTGCCCTCCTGATTTTATTGGCCAGGCAAGGAATCCTGTAAATCTGAATTTGCAGATAATTGTCACATAATATCTGGGACCGCCAATTTCAAAAGGGAAATTCATTGCAACCCCCAAAGACACACGTGACCCCTCCATACATTACCTGTTAAAGTAGACCAGAACTAGGTATTCTTTTTTGTTCCTCCTTCTTACAGTTCTTCATTTCTTTCAAGCACAAAACCACTAGTTTGAAGGCCAACTTATGGCTCTAATGATGTCTCCTGTGGCCAAAGAGGGTTGCCTCCAGAAGCACCTTTCTCAGATAGACGTACAGGATGAAAGCAGCTGCTGGAGCTTAGAACTAGAAGCACCTTGCCCAACCTGTTTGCATCTTCTGTGCTGTCCCCACTCAGTTTGGAGATGTTAGGGTGCAGATGGCACAGCTGGGAGGGGCACAGGTGTGCTAACTCACCTGAAAGAGTTTTATCTGCAGATTAGATGCAACAGTAGTGACTGGGTCTTTGGAAATGGATTATGGTTAACCTTGCAGGAGGTTTTGTTGTTGTTGGGGTTTATTTCCTTGATAGTAGTGAAGATGCAGTTGTAGGGACCAAACCTGTTGCACTAATTTGTTGTTACCACTGCTTGCCATACTTATAATGAATGGTTTTGGTGTGTGAGTGTCTTTGGAGGCAGATGGCCCACATCATGCTTTCACATTGGTCCATTTCCTTCCAGCACACAGGCAGTGGGATGCCCCTTTTCTCAGCCCAGCTCTAGGCTCTGGAGGGGACTGAATCTGACACAGCCTCCATGCCACCTTCTGTTGCCTCCATCCACTGTCTGCTTCCTATCACATTTCACATACAAGGCTTGTCCTCCTTGTCAGAACAGTTCCTAAAATCCTATCCTTTTATTTATGCTTTCAGGAAATAGTTTTGGCCAGAGCATCAGGCTTTTACTGTGCAGCTCCTCACAATATCCATTCCAATCCTCCTTCGAACTCCTTTTGGGCAGTGACTCCTCCAAGCCCTTGAGGATGGTGAGACAGGTAGGGTGCTATGACAACTGCTTATTGTTTAAACTGCAGCCATTTTACTATTGCATTGTGTCATGACCCTCTGCCCAACTTGTGAGGTTGCCAGGAAGCAATTTGGGCAGTCACCATCCTGTCTTCCTATGATGTGCAGCATCGAGTGGGAGCACTGCAGCTCTGACCGAAACCCTGCAGGTGATACCATGGTGCAGAGAGTAATTAAAAAGCTGTGCTCGTTTCCCACATGAGATACACTCCTGTAGTGTGTAAATCAGTCACAGTCCTGGAGGAATAATCCAGGCAGGATAATTGTGATGGGGAAAGGCCCCAGGCATGATAGGGGTGTGCATTAACAACGCCTTTTCATCCATCTGTCCTTTGACCAGAGCTAGAGAGGGCCAGAATTTGACTTATAAGGATATTTTGATCAACTGATTATTGTAGTGGCAGAGCTCCTGAAGTACACACAGACACAAAATGCCTTATTTGTGTACAGGAACAGCCAGGAGCCAGGGACTGAAAGATTTCCTTCTTCAAAGATTAATCTGTCTAGGATCTACCAATTCCCTTATAATCCTGGAGAATTTGACCATTAGCTTGACTGGGGGAAATATTTCACCTTGAGTGTTTATCCACTGAGTACAGTGGAAGCAGAAACAGGCCAAAGAAGAATCTGGCTCGGGGCAGGCATTAAATCATATAGCTTATTGGTATACTATTTTTATTTATTATTTAGGCTAAAGAGGAGCTGAAGAGCCCTGCTCACAGTCAGAGCTTGATTGTGCTATTTGAGTGTGTTAGGAGCTCTGTACTGCATCTCCACCACGAATCCCCAAGCAATACAAAGGCAAGTATATTTGTCCTGCAGTCAAATACTTTTTACAACTCATATGTAACATACATGCTACTAACAACAAGTATGCTGTTATAAAACGTTTGGTAAAATTTAGAAAATGCGCACTTTGTTGTGATAGAGGAGAAAGGGTTTATGGCAGACTCCACCTATGTATTTTTTTTTGACGATTATCTAAACTTTATTGAAGACTAACCACAGAACTGAAAATTGTTGGTATTAACACTCTAGGGCATCCTGTGCACTGAAGTCTCAACTTCTTATCCTGAATACGTGTTCTGGCTGACAAATTTTGGGGTGTTATTTTGCCTTCTAGATATTCAGATATTCTTTTGAAATCTGGGAATTTAATAAAGAGCTTTTGCATGTATTTAAAGCAAAGTAAAATTTCCTGTAGCCTCCTGATGGTGAGGAGCAATCTTATTTATGAACACTGGCAACTGTCATGTTAATTTCTCCAAAGTTTTTTGATTTATTCTAGAAGAACATATCACACAGTGGATTTGGAAGAGTTAAAGGGAATCTGCAGGGTGACTTTAATCTTTATGTCTTTATATACTTGAGGGCATTTTACTGCACCTCTGCACTGCTTTCACTACACAATCATTTTCTGCTTTAGAAATGTAGCCATTTGGATCAATAGTTACAGTACGATATATTGTACTACTGATGGGAGCCTCACAGGACAGTTAAGAAACACTGTGGTAATTTTGCAAAATGCTTGGCTACACTCTGAAATATATTTTAAAAGTAAAGTTGGCAAAACATAACACTGTGCAAAATTTACAAGAGCCCTAATGAAATTGTACTTACTTTACTTACTCTTATTAAATCTAAATTAGGAAAAATGGGATGTAAAGGGATGTTCCTTGCTTGAAACATGGGAGTTTTAATAGGAAGCTGTAAGTATTATGGACCAGGCTATCTGCCTCTGACTTTGTTGTAACAGAAGTTTTAAACTCCTGTGGAACAGTGTTAGTTTGTTTGGAGGGATTTTTAAAGGCAAAGATTTTTAACTAATGTGATAAGTGTGTATTTTCTGGTCTTGATTTAAAAGAAAGTAGGATAAAAAAGGATGTTTTGAGACTTTTCTCAGTGCACAGAAGAAAAAATATCAGGGGAATCTAAAAATATACGCCCTTTAAAGCGTTAACAAATGTATTCCGCGCATTGTGGATTTTACAGTAAATTCTTTATCTATAAACAAACTGGGTTATCACAGCTGTTTATTGTACTGCTAGCCCTGATCCTAACCTTTATGTCTTTATTGCTTACATACCATTCCCTTGTTTATATGTCGGTACCAGCCTGTGCCCTTGAACTTGGCCCCCCGTGAGCCCCTGACCTGCCACACTCACTCGCTCACGCAGGTCACGTCAGCAATCAGTAAATGGGAGCTGGGGCTGGCGGGCAGCCAAGCGGCCAATGGGCAATTAACACATGGCCAAAGCCTCACCCACTGCTGGGCCTGCCAGCAGGGCAGACCGCTGGCCACGGTCCTTGGCTCTGGTGACACATTGGCCAGGCTGTGGGTATGGTGGGCGGAGGGAGAAGAAGGAAAGGGCAGACGGAATACCCTTTGAAGGGCTGTTTCTGTCTCGGCGTGGGATGCCAGGTGGACCACTCAACAGTGCCCACCTAAACTGTCTTGAAAGTAGTGCTGGGGGGGGGGGGGGCTATGCTAGAAGGGGAGTGACGCTCTGCCACTGCATTCCTTCTCCTTTTTTTTTTTTTACTCTCCTCTGGCTGATAACCTGACAGCAAGGTGTGCCATGTTCTGATAACTCAGCAAAGTTTGGTTTTTGTACAGACAAACAGCCCGTGCCCTCCAGCATCTTCACCAGAAAGGCTTGAAGGGCACTGCAGTAAGCAGGGAAAAGGATATGGCTGGAAAGATCTGCCATCAGATCAATGATAGACTTGAACCTTAAGCCAAAAACTACTTTATAAAACCCCTGATGTCTCACATGGGTGGATTTTGGTGCATAAAGGATTTTGGCTGAGCTCAGTCGTCTGCGTCAGAGTGTTTGAGACCAGGACTGCAGTCAGAGTGTGCTGTGACATGAGACCAACAGGTGGACTCTCCAAAAGGGGAGCGGCACCAAACATGCTGGGACAAACTGGTGTCAGTGTGTCTGATAAGCCTTCCTCACCACAACCCAGAGAAATTGTACTAGTTTTGGTTTCAGTTAGTTGAGTGGGATCTTCACTAAAACCAAACCTTGTAGAAACATCTCCAGATCTGAATCAAATCCTTAATTTGCTACTAAAAATAATGTCAATGAATGGAAGAATTCATGAATTCTCTCAGGGAAAAGAAAATATGATCCAATTAACCTACACTACAGCCATCATCATTAAGAGATACTATTATCTTGCGGTTCGCACACTGTCTTGTCAGAGATGCTACAGTCATCCCTGTCATTTTGGAGATACTACAGTCATTCCTATAATCGTGTGGTAACTCCTGGCAAATGGTGACTTTCCAATAGGCAATATTGCAGCCAAGTACTTTGTTGGATTATAAATGCCCAATCCATATAGCCTGGCATGAGCATTTCAGCTATTCAGCCATTCAGCCAAAAGCCTATCTCAAACCATGCTTTGGATCAGAGGTCCAGAACAGGATTGGGTCCCCTGCCATATAAAATTATGGGGTTTTACTGCCTTACAAGATCACAAGTAGTCAAAATTGGTCAATACTGAGCACACTATGAGTATTAAGAGTTTTAATGACATATCATGTTCTAGAAGTTGTTGTTTCGCTTTCTAAGGTAACATGAACTCTTTCAGTAGCTGTTCTTTATACATTTATTGATACTCAGCCACCACAGTGAGAGTGCTAATGAGTACCTATATTTGGTGAATAAGTTTAACTAAACCCTACTAGTTGGAGAATTGGAATGTTATTGTTTAATATAAACTATATATACATTTATATTTTTATATAAAAGAATATTGTATTTATATTTATTATAATTTAATATTTATTACTTACATATACATGGGCAATGTTGTGTTCTCTTAATATATTCTGTTAGGCTTACACATTGGGGGTTTGATTACAAGCATTCTGATTAGTTTAGTATTCAAATTTTGATATATTCAGAAATGTGAATTT
Organism: Dromococcyx pavoninus; assembly: GCA_033558185.1. Classification (NCBI taxonomy): domain Eukaryota; kingdom Metazoa; phylum Chordata; class Aves; order Cuculiformes; family Neomorphidae; genus Dromococcyx; species Dromococcyx pavoninus. The sequence goes on from JAUMJL010000026.1 coordinate 976,280, forward strand.
TCCTCAGCTTTTTACTTTGCACTATCCTTCTATTTACTACACCTTGTGGGGTTTTGAGTTTTATTTTTTCCTCAAAGAAAAGAACTGCAGAGAAGTCAGTGTGGTTTTGCAGTAAAGGAGCTGTCATGGTCCTCAGTACACTGTAACTTGACTTCGGGTTCTTAGTTTGATCAAAAGCAAGTAATTCAATCCTTATGCCTCAGTTTCCCAACTGTAAGGCAATTTAGGTTATATAATTTAATACTTTACTCTCACGAGTAACATGAAGATATACTCAGTATATTCAGTATTTACCTGCTATTCTCAGGTTGGAAAAGTACGGTTTCAGGGAAAGCTGTTGTTCGAAGTGGGCTGTTAGGAATTCATCAGTCTCACATAGTCCTAATAGTGGTGCCTGTTGCTCAAGGGAAGAAACTTTCCCATTTCTTCCACATCAGCTCAAAAGGTAGTTGATAAGCTCTTGATAACATCACCAAAGCAAAAAGGAAGCTTCAGGTCTGAAAGCCAACCAGACAACATGATGGTAAGACCTTACAACCTTGGCCTCCATTGCCGCACTTAAAAAAAGGCAATAAATAGAGTTTCTGACTAAGTATGCTTCCCACAGTGCAGCCAAGTATCCTTCCCAGTTGCATAAGGGTTAACTGAGCCCTAAAAATGTGGTTGATGTGTTATAGCCCTGATGTAGCCACCAAAAAGTCCCAGGCAAACAGCAAGTATTTAAAAATATGCAGTTTTCGTAAAATTCCATTGGAGATTTTAGTCTTTTTTCCTTCCTTCGCAGCTTGCTTGTTATCTCTTTTTTTTAAAGTCACTCATGGAAACATTCTCAAATCTAAAATTAAGAAAATCTGTATGTTAAAGGCTACAGTAAAACAGCACCTTTGTTCATAGGTTTAAAAAACGCCAAGTAATAAGATATATATTTATGTAGCAAGGAGTCAGATTTATGAAAAATGCTGTTGTGGCTTGTAATTTCAGATGAAACGGTCCACTCTCAGAATAAGAAATAGCAAATGCTGACATGTAGTGATGTGCAAACTCCCCTGCCTGAGCTTGAGTATATTTCTAACTTTGCTCTAATTATCAATCACTTGATTCATGTCAGACAACTCACATTTAAAACAAGTTTTTTCTGCTATTTAGACAAGTACTCTGTAAACACACAGAGAAGAGGTGGTTTCTGGGATGAATGAGAATGGCTGTCTGAGTCCATGTTCTGTATGAACAAATTAAAAGAAAGAGTCTTTCATGCTAGATTTGTATGGCCCTTCGCACAAATTGCCCTATTTATTTAAGTATTTTGTCGTTGGTGAGATATTTTGGGACACAGGGGTTGATAAAACGCATTAAATAAAACACTGCATGTCAAATTTAAGTATAAAATGAAATTCTTTCTCTTTTGGGTTTGATGTTCTTAATTTAATCCCTGGTGGACTGTAGTCTGCATTACAAAACCTTCACACATAATTTGGCACAGTTTAGATGATTTGTAGTCTCTCCCTCACCCTCTCTGCAGAGGATACCCTGAACAGATCCTCGGTGACCTCTCCTCTCTCAGGAGGGTGGTCTCTTCAGGTCACTGTTCAGGTCATTTCTGCAGCAGAGTAAGGAAGCTTTGACTGTTTCTTCGCTTGTGTGGGTAAACAGAGGACTTTAATTTCCAGCACTACCGGTCCCTAACCTTCAGCAGCTAAGCACTCACTGAGGGGGATGGGGAAGAGATGCCAAAAGAAAGTGCAGAGCAAAGAATGTAAAGAATTTTGCTTATCTGTGACAAGTTTCTAAGCGTGTTTGATTATGGTAATAAGGATACCTCATTAACAAAGGATTTTAAAGGCACGTACACCATTGATAATCAGCCCTGGCCAAAGTACAGCGTACATTTTTAACTACTGCCCCCCCCCCCACCCCCCACCCTCCTAATATGATACGTTTGAAACACAGCAGCACTTTAGTGTGAATGTGGAATTTCACTTGATGCCCGAGGGTGGAGCCACGGCAGCTAAGGAAGGAGCTGTATCTACCGAAGATAAAGTCCCCATCATAGAAAGAGATGACTGTGAAACATGCACAATTCCCAATCCTTAAAACTCTCCCTAATTGCAAATCTGCTCATTGTTTTAACTTATCTCTGCCAATGCTGTGCGGAATTAGTTCTTTGGAGTCCCTGAATGGGATCAAGGGAAGAGAAGAGGAAAGGAAGCATGGGAATGAGAGCAATGAGAAACAGAAGAAACAAGATAGCCAAAGAAAAGGAAGGAGGAGGTGGAGTGTTAAGCATAATTGCCCTTTGGTTTCCTGTGAAATTATAAAAGCTTTTGAACACCCTTGCTGAATCAGCCACAAGAACACTGTCTTCATCCCTGCTGCATGGAAGGCATCTGACCTGGTGTTGGGGGAGAAAAGAAAGAAATGGTTCAGCAGAAATTTATCTCAATTGTTTGGATGCTTTCTGGTGTGTGTCTTGCCTGGAAACTGGTCCAAAGAATGTCCCTCACCACTAGTCTCTGTGCCAGTCCCTCATGTTAGTTCTGTTGGTTATCTCCCCCACACCTACTTCCCTACTTGTGGGATGGGAGATCCACGAATTCTGTTGTCACCCTCTTTTTTGGCCAGTTTGGCACTGCAGCAGGCAACTGTTCTCACCAACAAGCAATCCATGGGAACTTACTCCAGCTCCACCTGATGCCCGTAGTATACCTATTTTTGCATCCTTATCTCCTAATAAGTTTCTAATCCAGAATAGAACGGTACCTTTGCTATTCTCCAGACTCCTTATGGAATGGTTTTGCTATCCAACATGGTCAGATGACAGACAAGCATCTTCTGGCCCCATGTGAGTTCCTATGTGGGTGCTTTTCAGAGTAGGAAAGTTCTTGAGTGGAAATTTTGTGTTATTTCAAATGGGAGAAATAGTAAAACCACCTTTGCACAGGGCTCTTCAGGTGTGTTCCAGGTATAATATTGGGGTACTGACTGCACAACCCTAAATGTGGTAACTCAGTAGTTCTTCTAGTACTTTTGAGTTGAAGAAAGCATTTTAATATCCACACATCTCTAGTAAACTAGCACTGTAATGGGGCTTTTTCTATTTGTATTGCTCTTTTGTTGTTTCCTATGTGCATCCACCATTGATTTTTGCCAGACTCCCCTATACTGTAAATATGCAGTTATAAACTGGTGTTATTGAGGGGAACTGAGGAGAGAAAGAATAGCCATAAAATTGCTGGTTGCAAACAAACACTGCAGCTCTATTTGGGCATTTATCAGTAACACCTGGAGATTATTGCATACAACCTTCCTAATCAGTAAATCAGCCAGCCACCAGTTGTTTCCTTAGACACATCAGACAAAAATGTAACAGCTGTTTAATTTACATTTTTTATGGTAGGAAATTCATATTCTGAATCATTGATATCTTTATTTTGTGACTTGCTGTCATTAAATTATTTCTTTTCTTTTGTCTCAATGTTGCCTACTTTATAGATGGGAAGGTCAGCCTGCACGCATAAAGTGGTCTGCCTGATGTCATCTTTCAGGATGGTGCCCTCATGGAAACCAACTGAAACTCTGGAGCTTTCCTTAGTAAGTTGGGACATCCCCTCAAGTTCAAGGCGGGGCACTTGCTAACCTGAGCAAGAACTGAAGGAAGTACAAGTGCAGAACTGAAGTGTTGCAGGCTCTAGAAACTCTAAAGCAAACGGCCTCTGTTGGCTTGAGACTGTGCAACAGCCAGCTACAACTGAATGCTTTATTGCCGTCTGGAAGTGTTTATTTTCTGAACATAAATTCAAGGGACAGATTCAAGGCATGTCTAGAAATAAAGCATATCATCATGTGAGCTAAGCTGACAAGGACAATTTACTGTACCCTGCATTCGTTCTGGGCCAATCGGAAGAGAAGAGGCTATTAACATTCTGAAATTCCCGCTGTTTGGCTCTCCCTGTCCCTTCACTGAACTCACGAATGGCATGTATTAACCCCTTGAGGGCCTCCTGTGCACGGCGCACATCCAAAGAAGGGACACTTGTTTAGGCCCGGTAGACATATGCAGTATGTCCAGCTCTTATTGACAGCAGCAGAAAACTGCTTTAAAAGCCATGACACGGCCTGTGCTGTCTGGAGGCCCAGCACAGGGTTAACATCTTTCCTAGAGGCAGTTTCAGTGCTGTAGATGAGCGTTGAGTTTGTTTAAATATAAGAGTTCACTGGTCAGCTTGACCTTGAATTCTCTTGCAAAGACAGGAACAAGCTGACATACTGTTCGTGTTTCCAGTGGCTACAAAGTTCAGGGAATACAACACAACTGCAGCTCACATGTGGTGAATATCACTTAAAGAAGAGAAGGGAAAGTTCATTTCCTACTTTTTAAATCCTGCCAGCAAAAAAAGTAACAAAACCAGGAGTCAGAAGGTAAAGCACAAAGGGCACAACAGCAGACATTTCAGAGGAAAGGTGCCATTCATAGTCGGGAACGTTTTATAATAAAATCCACAAGCAAAAGTCCACAGAGTACTGTTTGCATAGCAGCATTACAATATCTACATGTGTAAATAGAGGGAACAGCCTTTAAATCCACGTTGCACCAGCGAGTGTTGGGTCTTTTACCTGCTGCTATGCTTCTCCTGACTTCGTAAATGTCCTTGTATAGGACAGCACTATAAACCCTATTTGAACATTGCAGCTTAGGGAACTTACTGATCTGACTCTGACTATGAGTTTTCTGTATGCAGCACTGCTAAAGGTAGTGCAGTTAACTGGTCTCCAGCTCCTTTTCATTCTGTCCCCTCACTACGCAGTAAGTAGTAGATTCAGCAGAGTAGTTTGTTGCTGCCTCTTGCTCCCTGTGAAAAGCACACGTCTGCACCTCCAGCTCCTGTGTGAGAAAACATAAACTGGAGCCTTATCGAGTGCATGGGGAAAGGGAAGTCAGAGAAGAAAACTCTGTATTTTCTTTTATGTCAAGGCTCGCTTGCACATAGCCTGGTGAGTCTGCAGGCACAGCACATTCAGGCACTCCTGCAGCCACAGACCTATGGAAGCAAGAGCAGAAGCAGGAGTAGACACTGGATCCCGGGTCATGGTCTGTCCCCCAGACAGCCTCTCTATTTGTTTATCACTGTGTTTAAGAACACGTGGAGTAAATCTGCACATATTAAAAAAACACACACTCCCCCCACAATTTGGTCCCATTTTTTTCATTTGTGCCTTAGTCATTCTTCTGTATTTTGGCAGAGTCACGCAGCAATGTCTCTTTACTGCATTGGCATAATGTTCACAGCTGTAATCAAAACACTTGTTCTATTTTACATCAAATCATTTGAGGTCTCCTTCTCCCACCAAGGAGCCTGTCTCATTCGTCGGCTGGCTACTACATGTGGCTTAAATATTGCAACCTGCACTACTAAACCAGAATAATATAAGATCCACAAAGAATCATTTATCTAGCATGACATATTTTATGCTCTTGTGTAAGTTTTCCTAAGGGACTTCTGAATGTCCTACTGGGTGACTGTAAAGACACCAAGGACTCAAAGTCATGGATATCATCTTTATTACAATTCCTAAAACGCTCAGGACAAAGGCAAAGCTGAGTGAATTTGACTTTTCTGAAATTAAGATACCAAATTGTCTCACCAAAGTCCTTCCAAAGATACCTTTATGAGTAGAGTGGCTTAGGGCTGAAAGGATCCTTGTACTGAAATTGATCTTAATCTTCTGTAGAAATATTTCTGCGCTTTAAAACTATACTCCCTATTTCTTACTTTCAGACTACCATAATCTCGAATTAGCCCTCTGAGCAAGGGTCAGGAGTGCAGGAGTGCAGATCTTATTGGTTCAATTAAAGGAAATAACACAAAATCACACAGGCTATTGCAGAAGTTTTTGTCAACAACTTCCTGAATACTGAGAGGCTGTTCAGACATGAGCTGTCTATGCAGCCAGATAATGCTGTTATTAGAAACACATTAGTATGAGATGTTTTTTTAAAGAAATATACACGGCTAATAAATACATTAATCTCAGTTTTCACAGTAAAAGTCTTGGACTAGTGCTCCTGATTAATTATTAATATTTGTCATCTTGGGTTTTTTTCAAGGTGTTTACGACTTAGCCTTGCCTCTCTTTTTCCCGAAATACTTGCACATAACAAAGCTCAGATAACTACACTGGTAACTGTCTTACTATTACTCGCCTATGTCCTTAATAATGATGAAATGTTAAGTATAATGGAACAATAAATATTTTGGAGTTAGAGAACTGGCAGGTATGTGAGGAAAGCACTTTGTGTTAACAGTTTATATACTGTTGTTACATTGGTGAAGAGGGCTAATGCATTTGTGTAAAGATCCTCTTTTAAAATTGATTTTCCTTCCTTTCTTTCTTTCTTTTTTTTTTTTTGTTTGTGTCCTTGTGCCTGAACATTTGACCCTGGGGGAGTAGGATGGAAAGATTGTTTAAACAACAGAGAACTGTTTATTTCAATTTTCTCCCTCTTTTTTCCCCCCTCTTTCTAGTTCTCTTTACAGGTAAATCACTTGCGATATGAGAGAATATCTGAAAGTTCAGAGGTTTGGTGCAGGAAATGTCTCCCCTCCTCTCAAAGTTTGGATTCAGAGCTAAATTTATCTGAATACTGTCATTTCCATGCTTTTCCTTCTCTACCTCCTTCACTACATTCCTCTTTCTCCCTCCCCATTCCCAGCCACCCAGATCTTATCCTTTCCTTGACCTGCAGCTCCCCCTCCCTAGCCTTCCACCGCTCTCAAAAGTTCAGAGGCTGCGGCTCAGGGTGGTAATTTCTCCTGTTGGGTATTTTTATTCCTGAGCTGTGCTATGGCCACAAATGCTCTATAATCCTTTGCCCTCAGAGTCAGATATCAGACACTAAAAGTAGGTTCGGTGGTCACTAAGAAGAAAAGGCAGCAGCAGTGCCCAGTAGAGAAGTTCAGACTTGCTGGGTGCAAGTGCCTGCAGGTGATGCAGCGAAGGGCCTGCGTAGGTGCAGACCATTGCAGTTTGTTTTAGGCAAAAGGATTGTGAAATAGGTGCGGAAGGTCAGCCAAATTGCCGGCTTGCTCCTGCTTTATCTGACACCCATTCTGCACATTTGTATCACTTAGTACTGTCTTGAATGGTCTATCCTGGCAGGAAACACAAAGAGTTCAATAAGAGCCCTCTTTCTTTTTTTCCCCCCTACATTTTTAAATATTGTAGTCTTGCACTGTGCTGCACTGTGGCTATTCTAGTTTTTCACAGAAGTGGCAGGCAGCCAAAGGCTGGAGTCATTATTTGCAAACTCTAAAAATAGAGTCTAGATTTATAGGAAGAAAACAGATATGTGTTGTTATAAAACCATGAATAAGGATTGGCACGAGCATAACGGTTTATTCTTTTTTCATATTGCTTATTGTAAATTGCACTCTATCTTTCTGGGAGATACGCTGGATACTTACAGTACAGAAACATTTCCTTTAGTTGAAAGTACTAGAGAACTGTAGTTTATTTGTTGTAAAGACTTGATTATTCAAAGGAAGCGATAAGAGATGAGGTAGCCCTTGGGAATTTTGCACATTGTTGGGGTGGACAGTTTGTTTTAAAAAAAGTATTAGTGATCTTCTGCAGGTCACTGCTGATAAAAATTACATTCAGCACATCTCTTCGCCCATCGTAAAGGTGCCTCATGAGTTGCACTTCTGGTTGGTATTTCTTGTTACTATTATATAAGCCATGAACATCACTTCCCTGATCTAACTCATGTTAATAACACTCTGTATACTATCTCCTTCCTCATAGGCTCTGCTGGGGCAGCAACAAAGGGAAAAAAATAAATTAAAAAAAAAAGGAGGGGGGAAGCATAGAGAAAGAGAGGGAGAGACTTTCACAGAGTTAAAAAGGCCTGAAATCCTTACAATGTACACCATATGGCTTGACATTTACCAGATTAGTTAAACATTTCTACTGGGGATAAATATTCCTGCACATCGATGTAAAGAAATTGCATGAGACAAGGGCACATACAGCATATTTATGCCATGGAGTAATCTTTTTATTTTTTTTTTTCTCTCCCCCTTGCTAGCAGAATTCAGGTTACTGAACATGTAAGGGCCAAGCGTACTAAACCCGAATGAGCCCCCTTGCTTATGTACACTGCTCAGCCACTTGTGAACGTGGCTGCAAACACGAGCCCCCTCCCAACATCGCCCCAAATGCACTCGAGACTCTCACCCAAAAAAGTTTCAAATGAGCAATCTTGCTAGAAATAAAACACACCAACTCCATGGAGAGGCTTTAACATTAAAGTTTGTCAAAATCTATTTCAAATCTTGGGTTGCCTGTGGAGAGATGACTGTGATGGCTGCCAAACTGATTCGAGGTGGGTTGATGCAGAGAAGGTGACTGCTGGTGCCCATGTCTGGTGTAAACTACTCTGCTCCTTGGTGAACAGCCCTAAAGCCATAGATTTCATTTGATCTTTGCAAAGGCTAACATCTGTCTGCTGTCATTTTAGTAAGATTGATGACAGGCTGGGATAGGGGAGGAGGAGGGGGAGTACAGCAGGAGGAAGGCTGATCCCTGTAGCCCTGATGGCTGTGGCCGAGCCTGCCTGGAGTTGCTGGCCTGGACCCTCTGGTCAGCTGTGGTGCTGGCAGGGAGTCGCTCCTGTACCACTCCGGCAGCAATTGTGCTGGGTTGTTACAGCAGATAGCAGGAACTCAGAGACATAAAGGCAGCATTTTTCACCTTATATATCTTATTAGATTATTCGCGTCACAAGCAACACAGAGCGAAATGTTATGACAACCATAAGAATGTAGTTTACTGTGGCTTAATGTGTCTGGGCAGTGCAGGGTAAAGCTATCAAAAAATATATTTTTTTTTTTAAGTTTCTCAGAGAAACTAGGTGATGTGGACGTGCAGCTATATTTATACAAAACCCTGACTTTCAGCAAGCACTTTCCAGGCCATAGCAGAAAATGCTTACTTTATTTATTAGTGGTAGTATTGAAGTGCCAAACTAAAATTCATATGCTTTCCCACTTGGAAGCTTTCTTGCAAGATGATGTCTCAGCTGATGTAATAGGGGAATTTTCTACAAAGGACAAATGTCCCAGTTGGGGCAGCCAGTTGCTGGCTCCAGCATGCAATATGCCTCGGAAAAAAATAGCTTTCATACTTGGGCAGGATGAAGTCTGTGTATCTTTTTCCATGAATGAATGAGTGAATGAATGACTATCAATGCTGAAATTTGATCTTACTGCAAAATCCTAGAGATTCGGGTTTCACCGGGTATGTGTATGTACACAGGAGGGAACTCTGCGCTTCTGGGAAAGAAATGTGGTTCGCTATGGAAAAAATGCGTAGTGATAGGGTTACTGCCCTCATGGACTAGGAAGTGAGAAATGTACCTGTAAATCTTAATCCCAATATTAGATTGGAAACAATTGAGGCAAGGGCTGGAAGCAACCTTAGATCCTCTCTGGGAGCTGGAGGGGAGACGGGTGCATAAGCTGGTAACTTTAACAAGCTGGAATTCAAAATATGCCTGACCCAAAACCCCAGGCTAAGACATGTATAGGCTTGATGGAAAGCTTAGCTCCATCCCCTCCTGTTGAGATTTACAGTGCTGAGACTGATGCCGTGCGCATTTTAACCGCTCAGTATCCCACCACAACAAAATGACCTCACGTGAGGATGGTATTTCAGCTGTGGGCAGGGAAAAAATTAGTTTAGAGTATGAAAACAACATGTGCACCTCTTATTATTGTAGATCAGGAAAGAGGAGAGACTCCCACCCAAATGGGAGGGCTGGCTTAGGCCCCACATGAACTTTGCACTTGGGTGATCACGGGTGGCTCGATTGATAAAGAGTGAGCCAGAGAGATAAATACACATATGGAGAAAAATAAGAACAGATAATGGATTTGTGTAAGTTGCAGTATATTTCCTCCTAGTGATGAAAGGCTAAGAGTAAGTTATAGATCTTTCTTTCTGATAAGAACAGATATTTTTTTGCAAATCATTTATCTACAAGATATTGAGATATTATTTAGGTCTGCATTGGTATTAATCTGGCTCTATGTTTCCATCTCAGTCCTTCAGCAGGTGAAATTGCACTGGTAGGGACCCTAAAGATTTTACCTACACCTTCCATGGATGAGGAATCTGGTTTTATTGTAAAGAGTTGTGAAGACAGAGGGCATGATTATCCTGGTGTCTCAGGTAAATGTGACATCACTATTTATGCATTACCAGAGTTAAAACCTTCATTTGTTCATGTCCTTAATGTAAGAGAAGCAATTGCTGTAAGTGTTACAAGAGCTGTTTACTGCTCTGTGATATAATTAATGTTAAAAAAAAGAGGATGCCTGTATGAAGAAAACAACCCACTTGACAACTTTGATGTAAGAAAAGCTTTCTCCCTTTGACTGTTCCAGAGATGCTGGTGTGTCAGGTGGATGCACTCAGCCCTTTCATCCCCGGAGTCAAGGCTATATAACACTTCCATGTCCCAGAGATACAACATATATACAGTACGTGTGTGAGAGCAGCTAGCCTAGGCTTGAAAAGAGAATTCAGAAAAATGTAGCATGTTTTTGTCAGTGGGGAAAGATTAGAGTACTGATTTTACAGCTAGAGTAGAGAAATGCTTTCTATGTGATTAGAAAAGTCATTATTATTAATACAATCATAGAATGTCCTGAGTTGGAAGGGACCCACAAGGATCATCAAGTCCAACTCCTGTCCCTGCATTCATGCCATGTGTCTGAGGGTGTTGTCCAAATGCTTCTTGGATATTGTCAGGCTTGGTGCTGTGACTGCTTCCCTGGGGAGCTGTTCCAGTGCTCCACCACCCTCTGGGTGAAGAACCTTTTCCTGATGTCCAGCCTAAACCTCCCTGGCACATCTTCCTGCCATTCCCTCCGGTCCTATGATTGGTCCTCAGAGGGAAGAGACCAGCATCTGCTCCTTCACCTCTCTTTGTGAGGAAGGTGTGAGGGGCTGGGCTGTGCCCTGGGGTGGAGCCACTGGAACATCCAGAACTGACTGGAACATCCAGAACTGGCTCGCAGAGCGCAGCCCCTGCCTCTCCTCACAGAATTGAGCTCTCCCCAAAGCTGCTTTGAACTTGAGGAGGTGATGGAAACATTAGGTGGAGGCCACGACACTGGGGCGGAGAGGAGAGGGCAGCTGAGCTGCGGCCAGAGCCCAGGGTGCATTGCCAACTGGTCAGTGTTAGCCAGGGCTGTGGGAATGAGGGACACAGGGGCTGGTGGTGCAGGCTGGGTACCATGGCTCTGTGACAGCTGTTTGCCTGCAAAGATGCTTGCAGGTCAAGGGAACTTGCATTTCTGCTAAATGGTCTGGTATATCTTCACCTTCTGTGAATCTCAGCTGGAGCCTTTGCTGTCATGCTTTCCCTGCTGTAAAGCCCCTGCTTTTGAATCTTAAGAACAATCTTTACAGTAGTCTGTAAATCCTAATGTTGTACTTCTTCTGTTTTATGCGATTTTCAGTAACACACTGGCTTTGGAGATATGTCACTTGGTAGATCAAACAGCTCTAAGGACACAGCAGACTTGGGCTGAGGAGGGGGAAGAAGTCGACTATCCTCATCTTGTTCAAATGAGCTTCAGGTTCAGTACATTAATGTGATAATAAGGAAGTCTTGTGTTCCCACACTGTTCTTAAAGGCGTTCTCACACTGCTGACCTGACCTGTTTAATCCTGGCTTTCCTGAAGGAGAAGATGATCCATCAGGTCTCCTGTATCTAAAATGGGATGAAAGGTAAGCGATAGACCTGTTCCTACACTGGTGTTTCTCAGGTACCTCAAGCAACCTTGTTCTTTTTGTATTCATCTCTCATTTCCCTGGGAAGGAAAAAGAAAAAAAGGAAAAAAAAACCCCTAGATATGGGGTCTCAAATCACTAAAGATGAGAAACAGCAAAAGGAAGTAAAGAGGTCACACACCTAAGTTAGCTTATGATTAAAAAGAAATTAGTGGGGCTATTTTTAATTTGTTAAATATATTACTTTCTATTAAAAAGGTCTTTATATTTCACTAAGTATGTGATGAAGTGTGTCACCAGAGGAAGATTTTTCAGTTTTAGTCTCTTTTCTCTCAAACAATTAGAAGTCAAATAAACTCCTCTGAAGTCACAAATGTGAAGCTGGTAGAAACGGCAGCAGATTTTTCCTCTGCAGTACAGTGTGGTCACCTTCCAGTGAGGCCAGTTTGCAAGGATTCAGGAAAGAAAAACATAAGCTGTGCACAACAGGTACATTGTGGGTAGGTCTGTGGTACCACGTATCTCCCTAAATATTCAGCCTTTGAATGATGGGCAGCCTTGAGAAGCAAAATGCTGCATCTGTGTACTTGGACTCAGCCCAAGGCATCTGAGGCCCAGCCAGGGAACCGGTGCGAGCCCTCTTGGAGGCTGAAGTGCATCTCGTACCCAAGTTGTGCTACTAGAGCTTACATCCTTTTTTTATATATCTGCTAGGCTATGGATATAGTCAAGCTGCAGCTGACAGGAATTAGTAAGGATAGTTGTAAATGAAGTTTTGTAATGCCAGAAGTCTATGATGGGGCGTTTTTAATCAGTGCGTGAGCTAAACAGTGATTGGACTGTTCTAGGGCTTTCCATGAGATTGTTTGGGTTTTCCTCTATCTCTTTGCTTCTGGAATGTCTCTTTTGTTAAATGGAGTGCCTCAAGAGCAAACACATCAATTGGATTAGTCTCTGCAAACCTGTGAGGGTAATCCACCATAATGTTTTAAAAAAAAATTAATAAAAGTTTTAGTTAAGAATTTGTCACAAAACTCCGAAACAATGCAAACACTCTCAGTTTCATTTTATTCCCAGCTGGAAAGTCAGGCCAAAATCACTGAACATTTCACCAGGTCTTGCTAACCTTCTGAGCTGAATTGTGAGAAATTGTTCTTGACATCACATGAGCTGGGCCACAATGCAGGACTAACGTGATATTTGCTGTCGAAGGTTTCCTAGGAAACATGCTACTTGGAGTGCTCAGCCCTTCCTGCCGCCCTTTCTGCATCCTCCAGTTTCACCTGTTCCCACAAGTTTTGTAGAGGACAGTGATGTCCCCTCTGACCTCCGGAACCCCTTGTTGCAAAACTCCTGCTGCAGTGTGATGCTCCTCAGTAGCCATGGACACCCAGCTGAAGGGAGACTGGTTACAGAGATTTTGAAGCTCATCCACCTAACTGCCCTTTTTTCTGTGATTTATCCCTTTCCTTCCCCCTTAATTTTTCCCAGCACTCTGTAATGGGAGAGTTGACAGAAACTAGGCTACATACTGCAGGACTGGAGCTGGAGAAAAGGAATTATGAGACTTCCCAAAAATCTTAACCTTGCTTGCGAAAGGGGAACCAGTGGAAAAAGGTTAGGAAAACCAGCAGATAGCTTAAAACTTAACTAGTTACCAAGGCTCCTCATCTTTTGACTGCAGTTTACAATGCAGTAGCTGTTGTGGTACATAACCTATAGGGATTTTTCAGCTGAATGGGGTTCCTCAATTCATTCCCACAATTTCATCTAGTGGCTATAGATGCTTTCCTTGACATCAGAAGCACATAAATGATTCCTGTCATTCAGGCCAGACTTTTAGACTTAGCTGTTTGGAATGGCAAGATAACTCCTATTGAGGATGTGATGAATGGAGTCGGTTCACACATGTTAAATGCAAATCCTTAGATGGAAACTCATGGTCAGCTTTTTCCAATGCTATTTTCAGAACTTCCACAAAAGACTGTGCTGTGATTATATGTATTCATGATATGTATATCATGTATTCAGCTCAAACAATATTTGAATGATGCATTTAGAATTCTTCCTAAAAAAAGGACCATGCTTCTGTAAACTGCATCATATTTGTAAAGGAGGAAAAAAATCCAGCTTGCTTTTCCTTTCTTTCTCTCTTTCTTTTTAATGTATCATTTCATAAGGCTGTAAGAATTGATGTTAATGCTACATTACACACAGACACACGTCTACATAATGATATGCATTTGCATGTATGCCATGCATAAAAAAACCCTATGGAATCCCAGCTCCTCGTTGTTAATTTTGTCTCCATACTTTACAAAGCAAAGAAGCTCTGGGTGTCAAACAGTTGTTTTCTTCACTCATTCACTGGACTGTACAGCAAATATAGCAAACTTAATAAAGCATTGGGGGTTTTGTGGGTGGAATTTTTTGAAGGGTGTTGGTTTTATTTTGTTTTCTTTTTCCTACCTGGCCATTTATAATTACCTACTCTCCCTCTTCTCTCTTCCACTGATAAAACACCCTTTTTTTTTTTTTTTATTCCATCGATAAGTGTCCTTCACACTGCCAATACTGATTTCCCCAACACCTTGAAGGCCTCCATGTCACTTCCACGATGCTCCCTGCAGCCACTGACTTGAAAAACAGGAGAGCTAAAGTTGCTACTGCCAGACATTGGTTTCCCACATGGTAGGCAGGAAGACAAGTAGCCTTAAGTCACTGGACTGTCTGAATCATTTATCTCTGTGATGCTATTCACTTCACCTTACCGCATGTTTGTGTAGTGAAGCTGTTTGGCCAACATGCCCTATGGGCCTTGTCTTAGTAATGAAAGTGCAGAGAGCGGAAAAGAAATTCCTTTCTGGATTGTTTAGCTCTATCTTCAGTTTCTGATTGCATCCAAAAGATGGGGCTGGCTTTTGGGTTGGCTTTTCGGTGTGCTTTCAGATTTGGAAGAGCAGCATCTGCTGCACCCTGCAAAGCCAGCAGGACTTCACCTGCGTAAATCTGGGCAGAATGTGGGTCTTTGTGGCCAGAGAAGGGAAAGCACTAGTAGTCTTCTCTATCTGTTCAAACCCAGAAAGAATTCTTCCAATCATTAAGACTGCGGAACACATGATATCAATCAGCTTCAGAGAAACACCATTAGATTGGCTGAGAATCTGCATACAAGTCTCAGGTCTGTATCAGTCTTATAGATCAGCACTTTTGTTGTAGAATCACAATTTTCTTGCGTGAAAGCAATGGCGGATTTGCAAATCAATGTCTACCTGTGAGATACCATCATGAAACCTTGTTCATAGAAGGCAGAACTTTTCTAAATTATCATACAATACACAATATGTAAGATTCTGGTGGGTCACCCAGACAATTCATTCATTTTAGAAGTGCTTTAGTCATGGCACCGTGTGTAATATCTGTCAGGGAATATTGTTATCCCCCATTGCCAGCTGAGGAAGGGAGGAAAGGAGATTACAAAACCACAACTTGAGTTATTGTTGAAGGTAAAACTGGAACTTGGGATTTCCTGGACAGATTGCCACCCTTCACTTCTCCCTCAGTTGGTATAATTAGCTATATACTGGATCTCTCTTATTCCCATGAAAGAACACATTTGAATACATTTTTCTCTGAAATTTTCTGTCTTGGGGTCATTTCTGTTGTGCACTCTAGCTGTTAATGATCTGTTTTCTGCAGTGAAATGCTCACTATTATACTATAAATCATGAACAGATGTAAAGGTGTCCATTTGTGACTACCAATTTCTGAAATTGGCTACCTGTAAAAATTTGGGAGCCATGTCGTGCACAAAGCAATCTTTTGTGGCTCTTTAATTTTTTACTTCTTGGCTGGTAGCCATCCAGATGGATGTCTTACATCCTTGAGATGAACTTAGTGCAGCCCTCATTGACCTAGCAAGCCATTTTCCCTGATGACAAGCTGGGATCACATCTTGTAATGACTGCTGCAAGATTGTCTTGTTAGGGAAAGGGCTAAGGTGGGTTCGTCTTTAATGACAATGAAAGCACCTCATAAAATCCGATTCTTCAGTTTTACAGGCATGGCTCTAGAATTTTAGCCGATGCAGACTTAGTAAATCAGTCAGTCAAAAATTATATCAGTTGAAGTTTAATGTTCATGGCAGTCCAAAAACCTGAACATGTAGGTGATTTGGAGGGCATTTTGTTAACTCTTTAATTGGTCGTTTGAGTGCTGGAGGCAGTAGCTAATTGCCTGTAGGTCAGAGCAGTCCTAGAGCTTAGGTAAATGTATATTGTCATATGTCACATTTTCATATGGCTCCTTTGCACAGGTTGGTAAAAATGATTGCTGCATAATTAAAATTAAGACAAGGTGGGAAAAGTGATTCAATTAAACCCCTGAAGCCATTGCACAAATTATCTGAAGTACCAAAAACTAATGAATAGTTAAAACTAGTTTTATCTTTTTACTCTTCCTTCTTGAATCCTGAGGGTATTAAAACAGCTGGAGTCTCGCTCAAAGTTCTCAAAGGTAAGTTTTTGGGTGGGCAAGTGCAAGTATGAGTCAGCGCAGAGGAATCCAGGCCTTTTAAAATACAAGCACACACAAACTTTGTTGCCTAGTTGTTTTGAATTGAAAATAACCAGACCTTATGCACAAGAGACCTTTTGGTTTCTCCACCAGCCCAGAATTATTTTGAAAACATCTGCAATATTTCACTCTGCATGCAGCAGGTATTATATGCCAGGGAGGGTGATGACAGTAAAAATAAATGAGATATGCTGAAACCAAAACATCCCAAGTTTTACATCATACATTTCACAACCCTAGCAAGCATCCTGTGCTTTGACTTGAAGGCTAAAGGCATGTGGTAGTTTTACGAATGTATATTAGTATTAACAAATATGTTCCATTATTGGACAGTGTGCCACTGCCCCAACCTCCCAGTGCAAGAGGTGAGTTAATATGGCTTATAAAATATAAGAGTGCTGGAAGCACAACTATGGAAATAAGAGCCCCAGCTAAGCAGGAGGTCTCATTACATTCGGTGGGACAACTTCCTAGAGGCCAGAACATGAGTATAAAAGCTGCCCCCCAGCTAAGGCTTTTTATGGTTCCTGTCCTTTCCCAGAGCAATACTGCTTTAGGAGGTTTAGAGCAACAAGGTCTGCACCTTTGGATGCTGGCAGTGTGCTAGTTCTGGCTGAGTTTAAAATGAGAGGTGAATGAAAGAATTGATAGGTACATTTTTGATATCCATGTGATTTTTAACATAATTTTTTGATGGTTGAAAGTAGTGGGGCACACAGGGCTTCCACTCGTCTACAGTTTTGGTTTTTTTTTTTTTACATGTCTCTTTCCTGCTAGCTTAAACCTCCATTTCTGGCAAACAGAGTCTTTCTTGGCCAAGGTTGCCAGGATTGTGAGTTTGTGGACAGAGAAGACCCAACATTCACAGACTATATAAGCAGTACACCTTGCGTGGACATCTTTCTAATCCTGATTAGAGTAGATTTTGTCCTGGAAGATTTCTAATAAATACCCTAGTAGAGACTGTTCTTGCCATCTTGTCTGTAAGTATTGCTTCTTGCAGACGTGGCATAGATGTATGGAACAGAACACAATAGTGTCTTTTTATGCTTCCACCTCTTTGAATGTTATTCTCACTGCATTTGAAATTAGCAGTTATAAAACCTGTTCTGAGGCTTATCCAAGCTTAATCAGAAACCTTAAATAGGAATTAATTTATTATCACGGGTAACATATACATCTGAGTACTAGTTTTATCAAGCCAAGAAAATTGCTGCTGAGGACCAGGATGATTTGGGGTATAGTAGGTTATAAAAACATGTCAACATCAACTCATTAGATGAGTTCTTCATCAACGCGTAAAGCTACTATAGGTAGAAATAGTAAACCTCCTTGAAGATTTCTGTGAATCAAAATCCCAAGAGACGCAGAGAGTAGAGCAGAAGGAGAAAACTGAAACACAGGAAGTGTTCTTGTGATCTCACTGTCCCATGCTTCCTAGCAAAAAAATGAAGAGCCAAATATTGTCAGGAACATCCTAAGAAGTAAAAATTTTGAATGGGCAAATGTCTGTCCCAGTGTTGCTCTCTCTCCACCAACATACTTTCTGCACTCTTTTTTGGTATGCTTTCAGCCTGGTAATCAGAGACAGAAATTCCACTGTTTTCTTTTTTTAACTGCAATTCAAGAAAAACGCTACTTATGTGGTCAAATGGAGTGTTTTTCCATAGCTTTGTCTATATACCCTTGGCCTGAGCTTACCTAAATGCCAGGTAAAGTATTGTTTGTGACCAGTCTAGATCTTTCTTCCACTACAAGGCGTAAGCAACAGTCTATAGTTGCTTGCTTTTATAAATGCAGATTGAGATTTTAGAAGACTACCAACAAAAAAACAGATTATGTTATAGGCTGTTGCAGATCCTACTGAGAGAGCGCTGAAATTCCTGCTCTGCACATGAATGTGGAAATTACTCAAGAATGTTTGGGATGCCTTTGTGGTTTCCATATATATAGCACTGTATTACTTTTATATAGATGTAGATGGCAATACCATACAAAAATAATAGAAGACATAAAAATTGTTAAAAGACACTATGTGACAGATTGACACTTTTTCTTCTGTTTGTAGAGAACAATTCAAGGTCACAGTGCCAAATTCATCTTTCAAAAGTGCCTCATTTCTCATTTCATTGGGTAAAGAAGGTTTGGACCAGTGCCCCATTTTTACTATAAAAATACATATTTTAAGATATTTGAAACCAGTATTTTCATCTGTTAATATGGACCTTACCAAAGAAAAATGCTAGCTATTGCCACCAGCCAGGTCCATTCACATGTCAGGTCGTGCAAATAACAAGTGTACAAAGGGAGTTTAAAACTTTGGTTGAGCATGCAATCATTATTGCTGGTGGAGGTTCGAGGAGCACAAGCCCTTCCTGCTAAGCTTTGTGGAGAAGACCTACACAATGTGCTCATGGTCAAAGCAGTGGACGGTAAAGGCATGTCTTAGGACTTTGGAAAAATTGCTTTTAAAGCCTCTGGAATTGCAGAGACAGTGAGAGAGAATTTCCATAGACTTTCTGGAAATGCCCTCTGAGTCACTGGCACGTTCCCCCGGGAACTGAAGGAGCCAGTAGGAAGACTGTAATGGTCTATTAAATTTGATAGGACATGCTTTGGTGGCGAGTGGTGGGACCATGGCATTTCCACGTGGTTTCACTAGCTAGCAGCAGAGGGGCATACACATTGCACTTCCTTTGGGGTACATTTTACATGCAGTGAGATAGCGTTATGAAGTCAGCTGCCTTCTCCCAGAGAGCCTGCAAGCACTGAATTTCCCTCTGGGCTAGCACTCCTCTTGGTATGCCTCAGTATTTTCTTGTGAGAAGGAGGATTAAAATGTGTTTTTAATAGATGAGACAAACTTAAACCTCATTATGAATGAGTCTGGATACTCACCATCCTTATCTCAGGGAGTCGCAGCCTTTGCTCACATTGTTTCATGTGCAAGGACGAAAATGCTATACTACTCAAGGCAACGTTTCTTGTAACAGCCCAACAAAAAAGTAGGGAGGTGAGAGATTCCTTTGGTAGTGCAGTTGCTCAATGATGCATCTGGAAAGCAAGGTTTGCTTTGCTGTGAGAAGAGCTATTATGCTGATGTTACCAGCTTTGCAAGAGCATAATATTCTCTGGGTGTTCCTACCTTCTTCTGGCTTATGCATAAGATGGCAACAAGACTGAAAAGACCCTCTTGGATGCCCAGAAAGGGACAAAGTTAGTAATGATCCTCATGCAAAGAAAGATTAGGTATGAGTAGTGGAATTGAATTGATTGCTTGAGCAGTGAAACTGGCTTGATTTCTTTAGACAACTTTATGACTATGTTTTCCTTCCTAAAGTATTTGTTGGTTCTTTTTTACTGAAATAAATCACAGCTTGTAAGATAGCACTATGCAAATAAATACCTTGCAAAGTTGCAATATTTTTGGTGACTTACAATTAGCCCTGATAACCCAAAGTATGGAGGGTAGCATATGTCCTGGGTGGAGTCAGGAATAACGTGCATCTTTGTATCTATATATGTTTGACAAATTTCTTCAGTCAGATGCAGGCCAGGCTGAATTTAGCCAGCTTGGCCTTGATATTATCCATGTGGCTAAAATTGCCAGTCCTTTTACCCTGGAAATTATTACAGTTGTTCACTGCCAAATGCACAGTTGTATAGTTCCTTCGCTTCATGCTGTTGTGTGTTAAACATACCTCTGAGTCTTAAGCAAGTCTAGATTGAGTGTTTTCTGTTTAAAGGAAATTATTGGGGAAAGGGGAATCTTTTAGTGTTCTTTCAGAAACTACCAATAGTCTTTGTCATTTACTTCTGGCTTAGGTAGTTATGATTTAACGGATAAGAAGGAGGTTAAAGGGCTTACGTAAGAATTCAGGTAATGGATCACTTGAATTTATAGTGGGAAATCTGTTTTAGTGAAGGCTAGAGTAGGAGCCAGAAAATCCTAGGGTTTTTTGTACACACAGCCAGAGATCAATGACTAACCCAAGCTTGTGAGCCATAAAATGAGTATGCTATTTAGACCTTATGTCAGTGCTGAAGATAAGTCTACCAATGATGTGGAGATGAAAGTTCTCCTGACTTTATCTACAACAATAACAATTTGCTTGGAAATACATATGGAGAGACTTTGCTATACTAAACCAACCCATTTTAAGTCATTTGAGTGTTGGAACCATCTGGGCTGGGAACTATGAGCCCCCTTTTGAACAATGAACAAGCTCAGGGATCTCCAAAAAGCAGCCGTTTAGGGCACTTCTTCTGGAAAGCTGTTAGAATCTGCATGCTTGAGAGGCATCCCAAATTGGGAGGAGATGTTTGTTTTCCAGTTATCTCTTGTCTAAGGAAGAGACCTAAAAGAATGAACCCTCCATTAGGAAAAGTGATGCAAATGATAAATTCTTCACTGTTGTTACCAAAGCAAGAAATTTTGTTAGGGTCACCCGTTCCGCAATAAGAGTTTTCTTACGATTTCATGAGGAAGTAGTCTTATGTCTCCATGGGGAAAGATTCACCTCTCTATATAATTCTTCTTTTGGGTGGGATAAGGAAAGAAATTGCAAGGATTAAAGAGTAACAGCTCTTGTGAAGAAAACACGCTATCAGCCATCTCTGGAAACCAGCACTGCCCGTAAGGGAGAAACTATTCTCCTTGGATAAACCTCAAAATTCACTGTGCGCTTGCAAGGCAAATGTTGAGTATAATATATAACTATATCATATTCAATAAAACCTGAACACAGAGAAGAAATAGAGTGTCCTTTCTTGTTTATTTTGAAGAAGAGTACAGAGGCTTGCTGGCACCAAAATAAACCTTCCCATTTTTGGCTTTTGCTGTCATTTTTTCTCTATAGAAAGGGGGAGGCATTCTGGCTGTAGTTGCATCTGTTTTTACTATTCCCAAGAACAAAACTTCCATTTTCCAAGTGAAGATAAAGTCCAAGGGCCAGATCAGTTTCCTTCAGTAACTCCTGAATCTTTCTCACATGATCAGCTCTTCTCATGACGAGCATGAGAAGGAAGCCAGGAGGGGCAGCACAGCTATCCAAACCCAAATCTTTAGGCTCTTTGCTGAAAATCTCACAAATCAGGGGCAAAATTTCTACTTATTACAAGGTTGAATTATAAAAGCAAGGATAATGTTCTTGTGCAATGTGCTTGTGCTCTCAAATGACTCTAGATGACTACTCTGTTACATGCTGCCCTGCTCTTGAAGCCTGAAAGACTCTGTTAAAAGTAGAGAGAGCCTGGTGGCAGCTTGCAAAAGAAGATAATAATGCACCCCACTGTTTGCTTGTACAGATTCATCCTTGGGTCATGGGAATGCACAACCAGGGTGCACGTGGTCAAGTCTGAAATGTTGTGAATGGTACCTGAAATATAACGTTCTTTTTCACCCCATTTTCTTCCTCTCCTTTTTGTTCCATTTCCCAGCATAATAGCATGTTTTTAGCCCCCTTTTCTCTTCCATCTGGCATTTGCCTCCTTCCTCTTTCCTTGCAGCCCACAAGTGGTTGCTGATCTCAGCTGCTGTCTTGGGCCCTGAATAGTGCTTGATAAACAATGGCCAATGTCGGAGAAGTACATCTGCTCTGCTGGCCACACAGAGGGAAGTGGTGGTTTCCCTCCTGAGCACTGCAGCAAGGTCTCCTCCGGTGATAAGCCCTCACTCCCCACCTTCCCCTTACCAGACTCCTGCTCCATCCAGGCACCTGGGGTGAGTCCTGGGCATGGGGGCAGAGAGGTTGCCTCTGAACAAAGGTGATTAGATTAAGTTAAAAATGAAAAATGTAGTGGATTGGAAGGATTAGTCAGAAAGACAGATAGATAGATAATTCTCATATTTTCACTTGAGTACCTTGAATTTTTAGTAGTTTGGGGTTTTTTTTTTTGTTTTTGTTTGCTGGATGAAGGTAATTATCTGCTATTTGGGCAATAATGCTTTGTTCTTGGTATTGTTTGTTTATGGAACGAAACACTCTTCCAGCCCAAATGTGAGTGTTCTTTCTAAAATTTTCTTTCTAGGAGAAAACATCCCCATAATTGTCATTGCTGAACTGTTTGTAGTAGACAAATACAAAAGGGTTGCAAATGCAGCTAAAGATAGAAATCAAGAGGAATATTCTCAAGAAAATTTGGCACGGTATTTTCACCTTTGGAATATACATCCTGTTCCTTTTCTTAAAATATTTTATTTTTTTAATATAGCTGTGTGAGCTGGTACTTCTACTCAAGCTGTCTCTAAACTTACATTTCCAACAGCGGCAGCAGATTATGAGATGATACTTATAGAAATAGCATTATAGCATTCTTTAAAATGCTGGTCCTGAAAGGCAAAATCTGCAGAAATTATAGGACTAAGAGGCCTCCTTTGAGAGACAGAAACTATTTTAACTCATTATTTTTAGAGCTCTTCAAATCACATATTTTTCTTTTCTTTGGCAATTCAAAAAAAAAATTGGAAATTGTAATAAGGTTTAAAGAAAGAATATTTCACAACTTTTTTCTGTAAAATGGAAAGTTGAAATATGTCATTTGTGGGCAAATGAGATGTTTCATTTTAATTTCAACCATTCTTTTTATTTCCTTTCTTCAAATAAAATTAAATACAAAATGGTCTATAGGATGCTGGCCATCTATACGGACTGGATGGGGTTTTTTTTGGTTAGGACACCTGTCCTGGAGCATGAACACAGATGCATGCCGAACTAAATGGTAATGGTCGTCCAAGAATTCCGTGTGGAATAAAAAGAAACTGACATCCAGTATCACAGAATCACAGAATAGTTTGGGTTGGAAAGGATCTTGAAGATCATCCAGTTCCAAACCCCTGGCGTGACAGGGACACCCTCCACTGGGAGCACGAAAGGTTTTTCAGGATTTACTTTGGCCAACGCAAACATTATAAACAGAGATAGAGCTCAGTAGAAACAGACTTAGCAAATTAAAACAGGAGAAGGAATGTCACCACAGGAACAGAAGCTCTTGGTACTGTCAGGTGTTTCCTAGGAACCATGAAAGTCTGGTTGCTTTTTCCTGCCCTTCTCACTCATGCTTGTTGCTTTGTGAACCTTTTCATTTGCGCCCAAGCCCAGCACCATCTGAGCCTGCTGTGCACCCAGGGGCTGTCCAGCCTGCCCTACTCCCCGCTGGCCATTGCTGGCACTTTGCCACCTGGGGCTGGCAGGTCAGTAATGTTGGCATCGAGCACTGGACTCCGCTGCTGGCTGTAGAAGGAGCACCTGGCACTGGCCTGTGCCTCTGGGACTGCTGCACTTCACAGCACTGTAGCCACCATGGGTCCGACTGACTTAAGGAAGGCGTAGCAGAGCAGATTGGGGTCTGGCTTTTCATTTTTATTTTTGCTGGGAAGGAGATTGGAGTAAAAGGAGACTGCAGCTTCTTGGATGAGAGCCAGCAGCAGATCTGGTGCTTCCGTGACACTGGAGATGAGTAGGTTTGGAGCAATGGAGGAAGATGTTTACAATGTGAAGAAGAGAGACAGATCTGGAGAACTTTAGATGATCAGTGGGGACTGACATGACATTCTGTGAGAAGAAATCATGTTTCTTGGATGTCTTATGGGCAACTAGTTCACTGAGCTCGTGAAGCAGTGTCAGAGTGCACCCTCACTTGCCAGACACTCTACTCACAAGTAGATGTCCTGGTAGATGCAGTCCTGAGCCTTGTTTTCAACTCAGGAAACGACTGCTTCAATATTCATTGTCAATAAAGAATATTAAAGCTTGTATTTCCTTTTCCTTTCTTTTCTTCTTCTTCCTTTTTTTTTTAAAGTTTTTTTAATGAGAAAAGATTTCAGTAGGAGAAACTTAGATTTCAGGGACCTCACTTCCAAAACTTTTTTCTCAGAGTGGTTCAACCAGTAATTTAAGAATTTTTGCTTAATTGCATTTTTAAACTTCAGTTGCTTAATTACTCTTATTTTTTATTAATACCTAAATATGTTACTATTTGGAGCACAAACAGACAGGGATTACAATTAACAGAATAATTACACTCTTTTTGTCAGTGTAACCTCATAGTACAGAAAGTATTACAAATCCATTTTAAAACATATTAAATGTTCATATTAATGAGGATAATAGAGAACAAGTACCAGCAAACTAAATATTGTTAATGATTTTGAGCTATTAAATTCATTACAATTTCCTTTCATAATAAAGTGGTTACTTGCTAATTAGACCTTTTTTAACTCATCATTATTGAATTCATTACATTATGTGCAGTTAACCCTTAAAGAGCTGCTGGGGTATACAGATGCAATTAAAAAATAATTTCAACAGCGTATGAAGCATCTATGCTGTTTGCAAGCCCGCTTGTATTTTTGACAGTAGCTCCATGTACTTTTCTTCTGGTACATTTTCTTGACACATCATGCCTAGCAGCTTCTTAGCTGTCACAGCAGCTTCAGCAACACGTACAGTGGAAACACTCTGTATTCATTTCATTTAATAGCGTTTAATGCTAAAACTGAAGTAGAACCCACTTGTTTGGTCACGGAAAAAAATATCCATCAGTGCACAAAATGGTTGACATCAACAAGCTACTCTTCTCTGAGTTAAATCTGCTGGGAGTTGGGATGATTTACTTTTTCTCCTATGGAGATAGGTATACTTGTTCCTATCTGAGTATCTGCTCTTGCTCTGTAACCCCAGATCGAAAACCTATCTCTGATAAAGTTCATGTAAAAATTTCTCTTGATTTCAAGGTATCCCGAACTTATGTCCCAGCAACTTTGAGGGTTTGTTCCTCTCTAATGCATGTAGGGTTCATGCCACCATTCCTGCATCTTGTCCCACATATGCGATTGCTGGAGAGGTCACTCTCTGGCACTGAGTCAGGGCACTCCTTGGGACTGAGTCAAAGCGCTTTTTTACTTCTCTCTCTTCCCTCTAGTTCTCACTTACTCAAATGAGTAAGAGAATGGAGCCTCTATCTCTTAACGTCTTTCTGTTTTCTCCATGTGCACTTTTTTTTTTTATTCTCAACCCTTCCCCCCTAAAAATAACACCCACACCCACGCACTTTCAAGTTACAGGTATTTAAATAGCACAAATATACTTATTCTGCAAATCTCTGGGACCTAATGGATAACACTCCATGCCTTGCCTGGTCGTGGCACAACATCATGGAAGGAAATGGATAATGATCTCTGATTGGAAAGCACCATTTTTGGAGCAGCTCTGCAGTCACTGCACTGTCTGTTGCAGCGATGGCCACATTGACAGCCGGGCATGCACCACTCAGGTTATTCGCTGTGAGCAAAGCCACTGAGGAATAATTTTACTTGGGTAGGAAAGGCTTTGTGACACTTATTTCTACTGTACTTGATGGCTGAATCTGGGCTGATGGATGCCCTGCAAATCCAATAGATAACAGATTAGATATGTATGTACTCTATGGCTCTGGAGAAATGCGGCTGCTCCGTTATTCAGATCAGGCCGTACTCCTCCTGCCAATCCGAAGCCGTGTCTTTGCGTATGTGAGATATGAGGGTACAGCTGTGGGCCCAGCAGTGGGCCAGGCGCAGCCCAGCGCTCCGCCTGGCTGAGGCACTGCAGCTGCATCACAGTATATAATAACAACAGCGCTACATATTTGTAACCTCTGTTTTATTTAAAGCCAGGTCGCTTTCACCTGTAAATAGCTAGGGTATAAATGTGCCTCACCAATCACATTGGACGATAGTATTATACAGTCTATTGAATGTTTTTGGCAGGCATGAGCCCCTGTGCTACTGTGTCCTTATTTTATTATTGTTTTGAGGGTAGAGCTGTGTGATTATCCATTCTTGCTTCAGGCACAGCAAACCATCTGGAATGCTTATTAAACCCACAGGCAGATCAGAAGGATATAACTCTGATGATGTACATGTACACGGGCTGTACTACATCATCAGAGCATTGCTCCTCTGATGATGTAGTACACATTAGTGGGCCTAGATAATGCATTAGAACTAGCAGAGTGAAAGTTGGACTTTTTGAAGGATGGATATGGTGGGTTTTTTCCTCCCTCCGGCTAACTGCTGGCATAAGATGTGGAAAAGAAAATTTAAAAGTAAGCCAAGGAGGCTTCAAAACTTGTAAGTACTCAGCTTGTCAATGGGGAGGGACAAGTGGTGATCGAGAGGCTTAAGGAGAGAGCTTTGAAACCCTGAATCATTGCAAAGAGGTCATACGTACTTGTCTGCTCGAGTGAAAAGGGACAAGAAACGTGTCCAGAAATAATGCCACTTCTCCAATCCTCCTTTTGTCGGTCATCACTGAGTAGATTTTTGGTAGGACTTTGGCTTTTTGTCATACTTCAGTATCACATCAAAAACCCAACACCCTGTGTTATGACACATCGAACTAGTTTTTCAGCAGTTTCCAAATTTATATTTATCACATATTTGCAAGTACTATTTAGAAATAAGCTTTTCAAATGAATGAGAGATCTGATCAGCTTTCAAACTAGCCATGCGTGTTCTCTTCTGACTAAGTATGAAAAACACATCAGTAAAAAATAAAAATAATTTGGGCAGTATGTATGGAGTAAATGAATGAGTAACTATTTACATCTCTGTGGGGTTCTAAATACAATTTCTGTTTCTCTTTGTTCATAACCCTTCTTGCAATGTTTTTTGGAGGTAGCTGATATTTTTCTGATCATGGAAAGGTGTTTCAAGTCTAAACAAAACCTTTTCCTGTGGAAGCTGCAAAGGTTCATAAAAGTTAGGTCATTCAGTCGGGAAACTGAATGTGTGCTATGCAATTTAGATTACAAATTGCACACTTTAAATATCAAACCGTAAATATCAAGTGCTCAAAAGAATATTGAATTTTTTTAGCAATTCCAAAGAGTAACAGAACTTGGAAAAAGGAGCCATACAAAATGAACATATACTCTAAAAATCATAGCTGTAAAGCAAGGCAAGTGTGTGTTTTAACAACGGTAAATAGTAAGTACATAGAGGTATAGATCACATTTTATTAATGCTTTGTTTGTTTTGGGTTTGACCACTTTTGCCAGCATCCTAAATGTGGACTACATACAGCTGCATGTCTGAGTGAAGTGTGCAGTTCGTGTGGGTAGATGCATTTTCGTAAAAGCAACAATTAAGTTTTCTTGATGCATAATAGCAGTGCTGTAGCAGCAGTAGAGTAATTGCTTTGCCAAAGTCTTTTATTTAGGGGAACTATATGGCTTTCTAGTCTGATGGTGACCAAATTATCCTGGAGGTGTAAGGGAGAGTTAATAAAAATTCCCAGTTGGAAGAGTGGAGTTCATAATGTACATGGCTGTAAACCAACAGTTTACCTTTTTGCGGATTCTGAGGCTTTTCTTTTCACATAGTGAACCCCACTTGGGACCATTACCTATTCCACTTTGCCAGGGCTCAATGGCCACTAGGAGTGGAACAGGTACCAGGCACAGGACCACAGTCACCAGGCTTGGCTCTTGTCTGCTGAGGGCTGAAGAACCTTTCAGCTCCCAGCTTGTTTATGTTTCTGGCAAGTATCTGGAAAAGATTCTATTTCATTCTCATGCAGAATAGAAAAAAACTTGGAAAACTCTTCCCTCTCACTGCAAATCAGCTGGCTCCTTCTTGAATAATCCATGCTAGCATGGCTCCTAGGTAGCAATTTTGGCAGGAGGAGATGGTGTAAGTGTGTGTTTTGATTTCCAGGTTTGCATGCCTCTTAGTGAAGCATCCATCTTTTGCCCTCTTCCCAGCCTTCCTTCTCTTCTTTCCCTTGGTATCCTATGGTGTTTCCACTCACAGACACATCCTTCCTTCTCTCCTCCAGGAATTACCTTCTGTCTTCCAAAGTCTGCCCTCTTGCAACTCACTGCAGGGCTGTTGCTTTCCTCCAGCAAAGCCTCCTGTGTCCCCCGCTAACCTGTGTGTGCTAGTTTGCTTCTTTCCCTGCTATCACATGGTTCCCAGCTCCAGCTCGTTGGAGAAGGAGATGACAGACTGTCACTTTCTCAAACACCCTCTCCTCCACTGACTACTCTTAAAGAGGCAGTGGGATAAATGAAATTCAGCATTCGAAAGGCTCAACTCCTCCAGAAAATATTCCACCCACAAGTAGGGAGCTTCGAAAACAATTCCTAGCAGTTAATGCTCCATCCTAAATGACACAGCTTTTCAGTAGTGACATGTGCATTGATCTGCATTAGAAAAATAAGAGAAATAGCACTTCTATTCCAGCAGCAGTTAATTACCAGCATACATCAGGTTCCCTCCTGCTGATGCTCACAGGGTGGAGGGGATGGGAGTGGGCATTAGGTGGAGGGGATGCGGCCAGTTTGCACGTTCAGCCAGATAAATAATATTGATTTGGATTCATGTAGAGCGCCAGCAACACCCCTCCTTGCTGGTTTGATTAACCACAGGGGTACCTTCGCTACAGTTACAGGATTTCACCCCAATCATGTCTTCCACACAAAGGTGCTAGTTAGGCTATAAACAGAAGTAATATGGGAGCTGACAGGTTCTTCAGCCCTTAGCAGAAAAGACCCAAGTTCTGTGACTGTGGCCTTGGTGGAAGAGCTGGATGAATTATGGGACAGGTACGTGCAAGAAACCCTCTCACCCTCTGTCTAAGGAGAGGGGGTGAAGGCATCCTGGCATTGGTGAAAAACTCCCCTCTCTCCCTTCTCTGCCACCCCTCCACACACATATAATTTGGAGGCTAAGGACGTGGGGAAGGTAATTCCCAATAGCTACCTGCAGATTTTTATAGTCTACATGAGGAGGCTATATGCATCATTGGGGCAAGGGTCTGTCTTGGGTCCTTGCATAGTTCCCCTCTCTGGGGTTTGGCTCTGGGTCCCCAAAGAGCAGCTGCCACACTGTGCAGGTGAATTCAGCATTGCAGGAACTTCTGAGCTCCTCTGCAATGAGCGTCCCTTGGGCAAGAGACACTTCAAATTTTTGCGAGGGAAGGAGTGCCACTCAGCAGCTGCCAAACGCCTGCGCTACCCTCCAGCAGGGCAAGGACCTTTGTTTTACTCACTTCTCTTTTGGACAGATGTATAAAAAAATCATTGCTGTTATTTTTCTGGTTGAACCATCAGTACACAAAACAACTTCTTTTCCACAGGAGTGCTGGAAAAACCACAGCTAGCAGGGAAAGGGTCTGCTGGTGGCTACATGGGACTTTCCCATTTCTCACTTCATAGTCTGTCATTCTTTAGAGGCAAATAAAGCCCATAGGCAATGGGACTGAAAGTACTCTATGGGTCTAAACACGCTTCAGTGTGTTAGATTGACTGAATTTCCTCTCATCAGTGAATGCACTCTGCCGTGGGAAAGTTTTAATGTCTCTGAGTCCTTGTGAAAACATTCTTAGATAATTGAGACATTCCCAAACAATTAAGATAACCAGATGTGTCTTTATTTGTAATTACCTGAACAGGACTTCTTTCTTCAAGAACAGTTCCGTTTTTCCTGCTTTTTGAATTAGTCTAGATAATGGATAGGAAGATTAACTCCTCTGAAAAGTTATCTGTGGTTTGTACCTAGTATGTCTCATTCTGATGCAAAATCACCTCCTCTCACAGTTAAGTACTGGTGTTGAAACAATATGTGAAATGAACTTTCCAGTTCTGCTGCACTGTGGTGCCATTTTGGGTGACACCATGGGTTGAACTCTGAGGCCTAAAATCTGTGAACAACCCATGAAGAAGATGCTAAAATGATATCTTCAAGCAGGGAATATTGCTGACGGCTCGAAAATATTTGTTTGTTTAGTAGCATAGTTTGAATTAAAGGACTTTTGCACATGCTGCATTTGCACCTGAAACTTCCACAACATTTTCATTCTACAAAGCACCCAGCTCTAGCTGCATCGCAATGCATAAAGTGAAGGAAGTAAAGGCATCCCTGACAAACTCATCATGTAAGAAAGACACCTCTGCATTTGGTCAGTCTTTCTCCTAACATTTCTATATCAAGTGGGACTTAGCTCGCAGCTCAAAACTGTTATTTTCAGGGCAGTAATCATTTTGTTGCAAAACTTTTGTCTTTGAAATCATCCTCCCTCCTCACTTCATCAAACAGAGCTTCATCAAACAGAGCTTGAATCAGAATCTGCCTTTCACATTCAGTGCTGTTGTATGCATTTGCCCATCCCTTTTCAAAGAAGCCTCTTTCTCGGTTCCTTGCTCTCTGATGGTTTCCCTCCTGCTCTGCCTGCGAACCATGCTGCAGACAAGTGTTTCACCTGGGCATTCGTGCTACTTTCATGGATTGCAGGCATTTTGTTGGGAGTTCCCTAAATTCATCTCCCTGGTACCTCAGGGGATCTTTCTGCACTGAGGGCTGTAGCTTGGTCCTCTGTGCTGATTATTCCTGAATCAGTGTCATCACTCCTTGCAGTCCTCCACTGAGCTTTGCACTGCTGACTCCCTCCAAATCTCTCATTCTGTTCCTTGTCCTGGTATTGTCCCTAACTCTAGGCAAAGGGGAGCAATGTTGCAGCTCAGGGAAAAGTTAAGATCACTGCCTCCGTCTTCCCTGCAGTGCTCTGTACCCGCTACACTTGTTGTCCAACCATTCAGTAAGCTCATATGATTCACTAGTCCAGTAGAAAATAGAGACTCATATTCTTTTCCATGTTACGTTTCTGCTGGGTTAATGAGTTTCTTTGTTTCTCCATATTGTTAAGGAGGTGCCCGGGCTGGCAAAAAGAGGGGAAGCAGCACCAAGGGTGATAGGGCTAAGGGGAAGCGGGGAAGCGGGGAAGCAGGGAAGCAGTCGTGCCGGTTGATCTCCTTAAGTGTGCTGTGTAATTTTGCTCTTTGTCTCCAAAACAGAACTTTTCTTTGTGTATTTCTTTCTGCTCTTTCTTTTTTTTTTTTTTCTTAAACAACTGACAGTTATACCAATGTGCTCAATGTATTTTCCAGCTGGCTTTCAATTTTTCAACATACTCAGGAAGTCCTATATCCTATTACTAATCACAACTATTATCCTCATCTTCAGTACATATCCTACTGCTCATGCTTTCATCATCTGATACCTGGGCACTGTAAATAGGAAGATGAGGAGTGTCCAAATACCACGGTTCTTGTCTACTTTTCCTTTTCTCTTTACTCCACTTTTACTATATGAGTTTATGGTCTCACTTTTACTATATGAGTTCATGGCTCATCTCTGTTTTCTCCCCTGACAGCTTCCTCCTGTTCTGCATTTTTACCTGTTCTTATTAATAGTGGTAAGACCAATGACAATGATGTCATCTCCAGTCATTCTAAGAAAAGTTTTTTGCAGAAGAAAGAAGAAAAGTAATTATTGCAGGGTACTCTACAAATACATGGGGACTGGTGAGTTCAGTATAGAGCTTTTTTTCTTGAAACTCATTCAAACCTTCCCTCCTTCTCTTGACAGTTTTGCCCTGGGCACTGTTATCTTTGTTGTCCCAAAGGAATATGCTTGAATCTGTTAGTCGTGTACATATCAACTGAGACTTCTGTCACCACTTTCCATCCTGCTGAGGACGTAAAGACACAGCATTGACTTGGTGCTAAAAATAAATAGACCTTAAAGTGGTTTGGAAGAGTAGTGAGGAATGCCTGTTTTCACTCCTGCTAATTATTTAAAAGGTCTACTCAATACAAATTAAGCTTCATCCTCTTCTACATCCTCTCATACAGTGAGTTATGACAACTTTGCCCAAGTGTGAAAAATACATGATAGAGTACCTGGTTGTTAAACTGCCACCTCAGTCTCTGTCAGAATTGGAAGGCATCAGTCAGTTGGTACTGGAGAGCCAATGATGTTTTCAGGAAGGCCTGAGCATTTTTTGTCCTTGTTAAATCTAAGCAGGATTTCTGGTGCAGGGAGGCAGTTTGTCACTGATTTCTTTACTAGGTTCTTTTAGGCCTGATTCTTCTCAATTAGACAGGTCCTTTTTAGGTCCATGGGAGCATTTTATCTCTTCAGGATAGCCAGAAATACACTGGTACCGGTGGAATAAGGTACCTTTCCCAAAAGACCTGTATCTTATCGCATCTTCGTCTTGTTGCTTCCAGTGGCTTTCCCAAGTCTGACTCCTGCCTCTTCAACCTCCATCTGCGCTTTAAGGGAATAGTTTCCCCTGTTAATACATTTCTCAGAGACCCCATTTACGACATACTACTTGTGTCATTGCCTACTTATTAGTTAGGTAGCTAGGCCTAAATGTCTCATGATATTGCATATATTGTATCATTTTTTGTGTAATAAGAAAGGAAAGTGCACCTTTCTTTTGTATGGTCATTTTGTAGATAGTCTATAGCTTCACATGGCAAAGTTTTGAGCTAAACTTTGTACTGGTGGGATAAGGAGAAGTCTTATCTGAAGCAAAACGTGCTCAAGTTTGCATTCAGGTTAACTAAGACTTTACAAAGATTGGCTTGGGATTTCAGGAGTGTCTTGGAGACCTAGAATGAAATAGAGAGTTACACAAAAGGATTTAACTTTAATAGCATTGTGTGTGAGAGTGAGAGAGAGAGGTCTGAAGCCAAGTCACATAGAACCAAAATATAACAGAAAGGAGGGAGCCCTAGGGAGAGGAATATCGGGCCAGGTCAAAAAGATTGCAAAAAGATGCAACAAAGGAAAAAAGAAAGGCATGAAGCATAAAGTGGGCTAGTAGAAAAGTATTCAGTTTGCATGTATTGGGGTAAGAGTGAGGCAAGAAGGGGAAGGAAAGGAAATTGAGCCTAGAACTATTTATCTAGTTACTGAAGAGCTGCATTTCTTCCCTTTTCTTGGAGGTTTCATTAAAATGTGAGTGCTTTTTTTTTTTTTCCCCGAAAAGTTTCTGAATGTCTCTTTCTACTAATGGTAAAGCAAACATCATAGTCCTATGGTGAGCAATGCAGAAGGAGTGGCTGGAGGAGCCCGGAAAACTAAACGAAAGAATATGCCTTTTTATCAAAATCTTAATGTTTTGTCAGATGCAAGCTGTTCTCAGGAAAATTCATTCCTCCTAGGAATGTTTCTAGAGAAAGGGGGTTGGCAGGGCCACAAAAAGCGCTTCACACTTGGGACTTCCCATTTCCAGGTCACTCCAGACTTCCAGGTTGCTTGCACAGCTCCTTTTCTCTCTCTGCCCAGCAGTGCCCACTGATATAAAATGGTAGTTTACAGTCCCTGCCTCGTAAATGCACTGTGAAATTCATTGCCTGTTATTTTCCAACGTGCAGAGGGAAGGTGGAGAAGCATGACAGGGCTAAGCCAGGGATGCCCTAGAACAGCACTGGTGTTGGGGACTACTGCTGAGGCCGTGTACAAACAGTATTCGAACCTGTTTATCCAGCCCACCCTCATCACAAATCTTGTATTTCTAGATGAATATTTTAAAGGAAGGGAATTGTGTAGATTGTTATTGTAGCTTATTAAGTTTTAAAAATTCATGTTTTCTAAAGTTCTGGTATTATTTTCCCCTTGCTTTAAAGAAAAAAAGGAGGCGGAAATTCTCTTTTCAATGAGGACATAATTGTCTGTTTCATCTGGAAAGCCCTCTGAATTGAAACTCCCTTCTCAACAGTGCTACCTGAGCGCTTTGCCATTTTTCCTTTTTGAAGTGTCTATTGTACAGTTTGTCTCACTTTCAGACTTCTAGCTAGAACTGGACACTTGCAGTCAGACAGAGAAATTTAAAGTAAGTAACATGTTATGGACTTCAGTATTCAGTAGGGGCTGTGCTTTTGCCAAACATGCCTGACCATCAACATGAACCTAAGGGTGAGGGTCATTTTATGCCACTTTAGCCCTCTAAAAACCAAGCTACTTCTTTTAATCAGTTTGACTTTGCCAAAGGGAGAACTACCAAAAGTGAAATCCATCTGTTTCACTTCACTTACCTTAGGCATTTTTGGATGAGTGTCCCTCTGGGTTTCTCCAGGGGCTTGGTCTGGATGCCTCCCTTCTAGACAGCTCAAGCCATGTGAAAAGAAGCCCATGACATGGAACTTTAGCTCGAGCTTCAGCAGTTGGCATAGTTTGTTACATTGACCGACCTGAACTCTAATTTTGAGAAACAGTGTCTGGAAGAATGTTGGAAGCCAAGTGAAGGGAGGCTGTGACAAGGTACCTGAAGTGAAGGTGAGCAATGGTTGCTCTCAATTGATATGCTTATTCAGAAAGCTACGTAATTAAAATAAAAAATCATTTGTGCTGAGACATACACATGTTGACTTTGAGACAGGCAGCAGCTGAATCAGGCAACCACATTTTTGATGCGCTTTGTGTTTTAGCATACAAATATCCCAACTCTTAAAAGAAAAATAGTTGCAACAAAAGTACTCTTTTATTTTTAAACAAGGACACACTACCAGTGACTCTGCTTGGATTGTATCACTCTGATGCTACACCAGCTAAAGCACAGGGCGTTAATATTAGACCATTCAAAGCAGACCTGCAACTCAGATGAGAGAATTTCACTGAATTACCCATTGCATCTTTCTAATGACCTTACCACTGTGTTTGAGAGATGCCTGGACTAAGAACAATCTTCTCCCTCTTTGGGTTTTTATTTGGTTTGGGGTTTTTTTTTTTTTGCTTGTTTGTTTGGTTTGTTTTTTTTTTTTAAAGTTCCTGGAGAAACGTATTTGTCTATCAGGAAACAATTTGCTTTACCTGGAGTACCTTGGGATATGAAAATTTTATTTTCTGTCTCATTTCATTACCAGACTTAGAGCTTAGGTCTGGAAATGGTGTACACTTAGTGATATTAATGGTGTGGCAAAAGGGGCTGCCTTGTAATATGTGGTAAGGACACCTGAGTCTGGCAGAATTTTGCAATAGGACACAATAATGAATATGAGTGATAGATCAGTTAAATGACAGATAATTGTTTGCCAAAACTTCAAAGGGTCACTAGACTGGAGCTTCTGTAAGTCTGTGAAAGAGTAGATGCCCCAGAAGCACACCGACAGACAGGAGTATCAGCACTAGAAGATAATTTAGGATATAAAAATCCTGTGCTGTTACTGTCAGTACTCAGGTACATTGCAAGTATGCCCCTTCCAATTGCTTAGAAACTGTCCAGAAGGCATAAAATATGCTAAGCAGCTGTTAAAGGAGAAAAAATAACCTGTGGCAGAGAAAGATGAAGGGTATGCATAAAAATATATTGAAGACACTTCTGATCAAGATGTGACATATGACATTTTTCTGTTTGTGATGGTGCAGAGTGCTGTAGCTGTTATGGTGGCAAGGGTGTGGAGGGGTGGTTTTTCTATTAAGGGCAAACAAAACGAGGGTAAAATTTTAAGCTGAGGAATTTTCTTCTGCTAGAAGGCAAATTACTACACGCACTACTACAAAAGAGCAGGGGTAAACAATACAATATGCTGTGAATTGCAGATGCGTGTGCAGTAATGCCGTGAATACATTAACTTCCCCGTGTTGTCAAGGCAAGTGACAGCGGCTGACTGAAATCCAGAAAGCAGCTACTGTCAGCGCGGTACTCGCTTGGGCAAAGTCACATCGCTCCTAATAACAAAGTCTATTCCGTTTACGTTTGACATGCTGATCGAGAGGCTCTTGTTTGGGGAATTTTATTTGTTTTGACCCAGGGAAATCCACTGAGTGGCTCGATCAAGCTCCAGCCTCCTGCCACAGCAATTAAACAAACTCATCCACACTGTTTCATCAGTAGGACTCAATTTTCTCCACCTCTTTTTCCTTCCAGTAAGTTTTTTCCCTCCTGCTGGACTTTACAGTAGAAAGGACAAAAAGAAAAGGGCAGGAGTAAATAAAGAAAGCATTTCTGGAGTTGTGCCTTGGATCCTCCAGCCTTTAGTGAAGAAAGAGTTATTTCTTGAGGGGGAATGAGTCACAGAGTTCTGTAGTTTTGTGCCTACAACTGTGCACCAATCTGTGCAAGAAACGGACTGCTCAGCCCAATATTTCTCTTTCCTTGTGCTATGCACGTCCCCAGGAAAACCCTTCAAAGGCTAAACCAGCAGTTTTAGTCTGTGTCCCAGTTTGATTAAGGTAAGTCTGTATGTGAGTTACCCTGTGCTGAGCATATCCAAGGCAGGAAAGTAAACATCCCATTGTGCTGGATGTGATGAAATAAAATCCTGGAAAATGTTACACTTGTCTAAGAAAACTGCCAGAGGCAAATTATTAGGTCTGAATTAAAATGCAGACGAGATTCATTAAATTGTTGACCCTGCCCCCTCCAAAAAAAAGTCAGGTTGCCATCTTAAATTGACAGCATTAGAGACAAATTATGTGCACTGATTAATAAGTGTGGGCTAAATTATGTCTCAGAGAGCAGGTGGAGCGCTGTGGGAACAGGAGCGAGGGAAGGAGCAGAGGAGTTGAAAGCCATCCTGCCTGCGGAGACAGGGCAGTGCCAAGGCGTGGGGGTTCCTGTGGCACCAGGGGTGCAGAGGGTTATGGAAGGCGATTGATGGGGGGCAGGAGGAAGGAACTGAGACTCCTCCAAGGATCCTATTCCCTCTGGGAAGTAGATGATGATGCAGCACCCATTGTACAACAGTTGGCCAATGTACTCCTCTGATACAGCAGTGGGGGGGCATGAATGGTGAGCTCAGGTACAGTTACCCCTTTTCTTTGGGGTAGAGGGAACATTTCATCTAAAAAAAGAAGGAAAATTCCTAACCAAACCTTGGAAGGGTTGGATTTAAGAAATTAAATAAGAGAGGTAAGGTAAATTAGAGACTTGAGAAGCCGATTTCCATCAGAGTGGGGAAAAAAGCCATACTGACCATTTCCCCATTTCAGGCAAAAACCAGAAAAATCAGGCATAACCGTATGTGTATTATTCACAGGACATAATTCTCTGAAAATACTATGACCAGTACCTAAATAGCAAAATGAATGTTATTAACATGTTAATTTTACTAACCCTTTAACCTATTGATTAGGCAAACAGAAGGAAACAGCATCTTTTCATGCTTCAACCTCCCCCTACACCCCCACCCCCTCGCCTCCTTTCATGTAATTGGATTCAAATTCGCATATGTAGCTACTAAACCAATGTTTTCAACCTTTCTTCTACACCTCCCCACCCCCAACTGTGTAACCTCCCATCTCCATCTCTGGCATGAATGTAAGCCTTTATTTGTGAATATTCCGATAAGCACTTTGCCTCCAACGATATTGTTCAAGTACCAGAATCATTGTTACAGCTGTAATTGTTACTATCAAGACACAGTTCTTTGTAATTAGAAAGTCAAGATGGTATTCAGCAGTATGGCAGCACAGATTCTCATTTGTTAGGCTATTAGAAAAAAATGTTTACAGAGAAAACAGTGTCATTGTTTAGTGCTTTTAATTGACCATCTGCCTGGTAAAAAAATGTCCAAAGGAGGATAAATAAGACTATAGTACACTTATTTATTTATTTTCTTTGTGCAATGAGTAAATTAGGAAAAGCAACAGCAGATCCAAACTAGACAAGACATTGCTAAATCAGGCTGCAAGTGAAATCATGTCATGAATACATTAACTTTTATTTCTCTCAGTGTCAAGACTCATGTCTGCATCTTCCTCAAAGTTTGTTGGGAAGAAAAAGGAGGCCAGATCCTGGTGGGCACTGTGGAGTTGACAGCATTCATCTTTTAACAAAGTCAAGCATATGCTGCTTTGAGTGCAGCATCTTTGCATGCTCAATGACGTGTTTAATGTCACCTTTCCCACTGTAAATCATCCCTGAGTAAATCCACAAGGGAGAGTGGTACTAGGAATTAAGCAGGAGAGAAATAAAATTCATGACCATGTGGTTCTATCTCAGGGAATTTGGTACGTATTGACAAGAGAGATTCACACCTGACGGGGCCGAGAGCTAATTTGTAGTAGGGCTGTTTATCTTCTGCCTGAAAGGAATGCTTTTTCATATTTAATATGCATTTTCCTCATATCTGTGTGTGTATGTGTTTATGATTTAACGTGGCTAAGGGTACATCTGGTTTTGTTTATTGGCTAAAAGGTAATTTCTGATTTTGGGCTAATTCAAAATTCTGATTTTTTTCCTATTAGAAGGTAAAGGCGGGGCAGTTTGGCCTTCAAAAAAGAGATTTGATGTTTTCGTTGTAAAAGGCACTGTCTTTCGTACGGGATATTTGATCTGTTTTCTTGCAACATTTATTTACAGTTTTGAAATAAGAAATCAAAGAAAACCCAAAAGTATTACCATGCTAAACCAATACAGTAAATGACCAAAATAATCTTTTGTACTATTTGTCTTCCAACATTACAGGTGGAAATAATCCAGTACATTTGTATGTTGATTTATTACAGTGTGGAGTAAAACAAAATAGAGAGAAGCAATAGGGAGAAAGAAGGAAAAAGAGGAATGAACCAAAAAGAAAGAATCACATTTATAGGCAATAATAATCCCTAAAAACATTGCATTTCAGTTTCCAAAAGCACTCACATACCAGCAAGAGGAGCCCAGTTCTGCCTCCTGCACGCCCATTGCGATGTCCATACAGAGGTACAGCTGCTCAGATGGTGGCAGGAGGACAGCAACCTCGACTCTCACAACAATTAGCCATGCGACAACTGTGGTGATGTCAGTAGGTAAAATTTCCCAATACTTAAAAAGCTGACAGTTCCCAGAATGATAAATGCATTAATGACTCAAAGTGAATTTTCTTTCCATAAAATCCCTCCTTTCATGTGTTTACCTGATTTCTCATGTGCATCATCCCTTGTCCTCTTTTTTTCATCTTTCCTAATCACAGCTCTAAATACAGCTCTAATCCTTTTTGTTTCTTTTTGTCCCCTGGATACTTACTCTTGGGCTCAGATTCTTTCTTACTTTTGAAGGACAACCTCAAAAATCTTATCTTTTTTTCATGATGGCTTTTGAGAAGGGGTGATAGTTATGGAATCTAGTTATCAGTTATCTTAAAATGCCATCATGTAATACATTGCTTCTAAATTTAAAATTTTCTTTCCCATTTTTGGAGGTCTTTCATTGTGCCAACTGCATTTTTTTCAGAGAGCAATGACCCACCTTTTTAATATTTTTTTTCTCTTTCTAGTAGGGAATATAACTTCTATAAAAGTTCCATCAACAGATGCAGGAAGGTGAGAAGCATGCAGGGCTTTGATGGTACTGTACCTTTTTCCTGATCTAGAGACACTCAAGTTTATGAGGTCCAAAGTCTTTCTTTTATATCTTCTGAATGTGAATCAAGGGAAATAGACACCTGACATTACCAAGACCAGAAAGTCTGCTCGGATAGCCTCTTGCTTGTGCATGCTGCTGTCCCCATACACACTGCCTATTTCACTTATTACTTCGTGAATTTTCATAGTGGTAAGATAATGGCTTCTTGAAGATGCCTTTATGAACTGCATCTGTACCTGTTTCCCCAGTACTAAGTGTGTGTGTTGGCACCTGTATGTCAGCATGCACCTCACTGGAACAGGTGTTTTTACGTGGAGCCTGTACACGTTTGTACGTGGAGCCTATATTTTGCCTGCATGTGCTCTGGAGTACCAAGCAGAATAAGTGGCTCAGAAAAATCTGATTGACACTGGTAGTTTTAAGCTCATGCGTGTGTAGCTACTTGTTCAATTTGTTTAGTCCAGTGGTCTCCTTTATTAGGAGCCTTAGGGTTTTTCTTTTGATTTGGCAGGATGATTATAATGAGAGCTCCTTAGTGCTACTACACCAGGGTATCTGCCCACTTGCTCTCAGCCTCTGCTGTATAGCTTGTGATTAATGTAAAACAGTCAGATGCCCTTTAGATCAGTCGAATTTGGGGATTCTATTATAAACACGAAAAGCGTGCTGACTGCACAAAGCCCTTGGTGCAACCAATTAAAGACAGCGTCATTCAGAATTGGCACTTCTCATGCCGCTGCTTTTTTTTTTTCCCTTTTTCCATTTTCTTTTTCCTTTGCACAGCAAATCTGTTCCATAGCAATGGTGACCCCTCTGCTGCCATGCACCTGTGCCATGCTCCAGCCCCAACGCATGACTTCCTTGGGTAGTCAGGAAACACCTCGCTTTCCAATCTTGCTGTCCAATTTCTGTGCCCCTTAGCTAGTTCTCCATCTGGCCAGATGTGAGCAATGTGATTCGGGTACAATATCTCTTCATGCCATCATGCAGGGATGGGGAGTATTGCCTGGACTCCCCCTAGCAAAAAGCCCCATGGTGTCCCTTCCCTACTGCTGTAGCAGCTCCGGGCTGCCACCACAGATCATTTGATGAATTTCATGGTAAGACCCTAGCTTATCCACGTTATCTTTTTATTCCAGTCAGTATTCCAAGTATTCCTTGACTGTCACAAGTGAAGAGCTGGATTATTCACAAAGTGTCCGGTGTTAAATCCTATTTACATGCAAAAGTCGTGTCAGCTTACCCTGAGGTTAAATCTGTGCAAACCCCTTCTGTGAGGACTCTTCTGAACTAATTAGAATGACCTCCCATGATTTCTTTAATTAAAGAACAACAACCACCTAAATCAAGATAAAACATGTTTCATATTAAATAAGGTTGGCCAAGCAAAATGTTTTGCATTACTTGATATGCTGACTGCACTTTTTGCGCTGACTGAATTATGTGAGTGCTGGTTTCTAAATTCTAGTTGAGTGGCTGCAGCTGAGGAGGGGGGTTGGTTTACACCTGCCCCCCACCAAAGTCATTGGAGGCTTTACCTTTTCTTGTGAGGTGGCAGAGGTCTCTCTCCAACATACACATTTGGTGCCAAATCCCATGAATCACTTTTGATATCTCACAATTTCACATAAAGTGTCTGGATCAAGACAAAGCATTCATTTTCATGAAAGATACTCCCCCTGTCCCAGCTCTGTGTTTGTCAGAAAAGAATAAAACTGCACCATCCAAGAGCAGAGATAAAAATCCTTTATTTCTGAAATTTTATCTTCCAAAGTCGGGCTTTTTCTTGTGTAAGACTCTCCATAAATCTGGGGTCTTGTAACTTCGATCTATTCACCCTCTGTCTACTCTATGTGAATCACAGTTCTTACTTAATGAACTGCAAGGAATTGAGGATCCCTAGTGTAAGAAAAAAGCCCCAAACAGTAATGGTTTCTTATTTCTCTGCTCATTTCTTACAAAAAAAAAAAAAGACCTTTCCAAGCTTCTTAGATGGCACTTTCAGTTGTGAAGACAATGGCCATCCTCC
This sequence comes from Dromococcyx pavoninus, assembly GCA_033558185.1. NCBI lineage: Eukaryota > Metazoa > Chordata > Aves > Cuculiformes > Neomorphidae > Dromococcyx > Dromococcyx pavoninus. The sequence continues at coordinate 1,017,801 of JAUMJL010000026.1, forward strand.
TTTCTTTCATTGCTGATTCAGGAAACTGCTGAGAACCGAAGTAGCATTGTTTCCTGTCGAACAACAATCTCATCACACATCTTGCAACTTTCTAAGAAGATCACCCTGTTTCTCTCAATGTATCCCTTTCTAATGAAGGTATTTTCTAAGTCTGTCCTGAGAGATGATTATTCAGCTGCTTTTCACATACCTAAACCCTTCACTTGCTCAGATCACCCGTTCATGTAGGGGCTGGTGTCTCCCCATAGATCTTTCCCCATCAGTGCCCAAACCCTTCTGGAAGGTGCTCTATGCCTGGTAAAGCCAACCAGTACAGTTGCCCCATGAGGCTACAGGATGTCAGTGGTGTTTGCTGGGCCTGTATTTTACTGTAACAAGAACTTTAAGAACCAAATCACTGTGATGAATCGTAGCAGAAAACATGGGCAAAACTAGAATGTGGTTTTCTTCTCAATCAATATTATGTAGCTCCCATCAATTCTTTAATAATGTTTTATTCATGGATGAAAAGATACAAGGGTCCCAATATATTATTGCCATTCGTGTTTAGACCTGTGAATGAACCCCAAAATAATCGTAATATTTTGTTTCCTGCTTCACGTAGAGTATACACTCAGCTTACTAGTATATAAATTAAAGCTAAATTGCATTTAATCCCATTCAGCATTAAAACGTAAGCAAACAAATTGACTAACAAAATATAGCGAGATGGCAGAAAAGGAAAATAAGCTCAGAAAATAATTGGTTCTAAAGAAGTTAATGAAACTTTGTAGTATGTTTTTATATGAATAGAGTTCAAAAGAGATTATTTTTTTGAAGTGTTACTCACAAATCTCCCATATCCACAATAGATCTTTTGTTAACTGTACCTGCACATTTATTGTGTATGACAGCCTAATAAAATGAAGTCATTTTAATAAACATTGTATCAGAATATCCTATCTTCTATGTGGCAATGTGAATTTCCAGTACTGAAGGAAACATTTAACATTCTCACGATTTTAATACTTTTAATAAATATTTGCAGTTCCTGTGATAACGCATAATGGCAGAAAAATGCATTGCCTCCAGAATTTATGTGGCTGCTGGCAGGTGGCCATTTTCCAATTTTCTGTCTCGCTAATATACATTTATTATGTATTTCTAAGGGCTTTTTTTTTTCGGTATTTGGCTTACCATAAAATTGTTGTTTCTTTTACAAGAGAAAGCACTCATGACAAAGAAATTCCAATTGAACCTCAAACTGACAAATGGACATCTGCTGGCCAACCCAGAGAAGAAAAGCATTTTCCTGACATAGCTCTCAGTTTGATCCCTTCTCATCAGCCGAAGCCACAATATGTTTGGATCAGAGACTCGTATTCTGAACTGATTACAAGAATCAGTTCTCACTTAGCAATATTTTCTGAAGTGTGACATTGCATTGCATCATGTTACGCATGACATGACATGAAATAACATAGCATTACATGATGGGTTATGACATAGGGAAGTAAGATGCAAATTAATGTTATGCACTACATATTACTTTTTTCTAAATTGTTGGATCTCAGCTTATGATGAGCTGTGAGTGGTCTCTTCCGTGCTGGCTTTATACAACAGCCATCATTATAGTATCTGACCATCCACCAGCTGATAATTAAGCTTCTATTGACAGCTGAAATACTTGAATCTTTCAATAAGCACATATCGTTCTCTATATTTAAGTAGTTGTACTCATTTGAAGAGCAAGGGATCTGTGACTTTATGCTATGAAGCATAAACAGACAAGCATGAGAAGTGGTAAAACAAGTAAAATGATATGTACTTATCCTCTAAATGGAAGGAAGCAGATTTTGTAAAATTCTTTATTGCATTTGTAACAAAGCGGGGGATATCTTAGATCACAGTGTATGTGCTTCTTGAAGATCCTTTCTGGTAGCAAATGATGTTCAGAGAGCTTGTCTTGTTATCAGAGAGTTATTTATGATGGCCAAGATAGAAGGGCGCTGAATAAATATCTAGAGCTCTCAGGAACTGAACATGATGGTGCAAAAGATGGAACGAAATATCTCACATAAGCAGAGGAACAGAACCTCCTTACCAAAGGTGACCACAAGTTCAATAGCTTTTTCTTTTGTCTTGTTTCAAAGCTGTGAAACAATAGGATAATCCCAATTACTAATATACTTTAATGGAAAGGAAGAGATTGGTATGTGCCTAAGCAGGCTTCGGTATGTTGGGTGGTTTTTTTTCCTGAATGTGCATGGGAGAGATCTTTTATAAATAAGAACCGTATAAAACGAGACCAACTATGAGACCTTTTCAGTCTTCCCTGCCAATGAAACCTGGGGCAGATTGGCATTATTACTTTTTAGGTATAGCATGGACATGTAGCCACTAGTAGACTCCGTTTCTTTTGAGAGGACCCGATATATGCAGCATTGTAAAAATGAAACTTGGGCTACTTACACATTACCGTTGTGAACACTCTTCCTTGCTACCACCCTGACTGAATTCAATTTCCTCTGTTTGCGACGCTCACTAAAAAATATAGGTACAATATCAAGAAGGAATTGCAAAAAAGCACCAGACTCTGGTCAGATGTTCAGAAGCACTGAGCACCTGCTGTTTCCAACAACTTCAGAAATAAAATGTGCCCTGGCAGGAGGAAGGCATTGTTTCGGGCCCTACCAGCCAAAACCCTGGTGTCTTGATGCCCTGGAAATCCTTTCTCCAAAAGGATACAGCTCGGTTTACTGACCATGCAGGTGATACATGTAGAAATTAAAGATTGATGGCTGACTTGTAATGAATTAAGCGTTAAAGGTACAGAGTATTTTTCATATATATAATTTATATTTGTCTGTTATCAGACTGAATTCCACTTATCCTGGCTCTATTCCAAGAATGCATTAGCATTACTGCGATTAGTGTAAGAGAAATTAGGTTTCTTCAACTTATTTTTCCAATAGGACTTTAGGACTTCTGCAGGAGGTGACAGGACTTCTTGTCAAGATGTACAAATAGATGGAACATTACTAAGACTGATTTCTGATGCCAATTTGTTCTGTTCCTCTAGTCCATCTATTATTTTTCTTTGATTAAACTAATTCCTGGAATGTCCCTAGCAAATGAGACTTTTCTGTATGTGTGCTCACAATATCAGGAGAGGTAGATTTGCTTAATCAAATGTTGTTAAATATTCTCAAAAACAACTTCTTGGCCATAAAGAGGGAAGTTAGAAAAATATGGTTCATTTTGGTAACTTTCATGCACTTCCTGACATCAGGGAGCACAATTCCATCTTGCTGTAGCTGCAACCTATGCAGTAAAAGAGCTGCAAGTGAGGAACACAGTACATGGCCACAGCAGTGACTGCTAAGGATTACTGCATCTTCTGTGTGTGGATTGAAAAAAAAGGGGCATATCCCTGCCAACTTGTTTGGGTTTTTTTCCCCTGGTGCAGGCCTTACAGATAGATATATTGATGTCCGTGGCAGGTATAGACAGCCTGGCATTTGCTGAGCCTACACTAGCTCAATGAAGCTTGGCAGGCTGACTTAGGTGACCGTTTGCTTTGGTGAAAGTAAGGCATAGCTGCTGTTGCTAAAAACTCAGATTTTCACTGTCATGCCTGACAGAGTGTATTTGCTCAGGAAAAGTTGCAATTCGTGTTAGATTACTGGTTGGCATTTGACTGTAATTCATAGAGCAATAAAGGCTACAGAAGTCTAGTTAGGAAAAATGCAGCTGAGCAGTACGTAATAGCTGCTGGGGCACACAGGCTGTGTTCGAGTTAATCCACTGCCATCTTTCTTTATCTTGGTCAGACACAGCCTTCATGTTTTCACCAAAGCAACAAAGTGACTTTTCATTATGCAAAATACTATTTGCAGTATGGGAAGGCCTCAAAAAAAGAATGTCTTTCTCTGAACCAAAAAAGAACAAGACTACAAACAGTTAATTGAGACTGGCTTCTGTACAAGAGGTTAAATCTCTAATTTGTTGGGGAATTACAGGCAAGTTTCTTCATTGTCTGTATTTCTGTTTTTCCCTTTACTTGACCTATGTTGGCCTCAGTTCAGGAAAGAATTGCTCTTTGGGTAAGTTCTTATTGGACTTAATGTGAATGTTTCAGTGCTTTCCTGAACCAGTCCCAGAGATACTGCAGCACTGAATTGATATGTAGAAGAGCGAAAGCACATTTTTTCACTGATGACCATGAGTTTATGCCAGGACTAAAATTGCAGTTTGGAAGTGATCAGGTAGAAATATTCTGGGTTTGGGGGGTTTTTTTGCTTTTTTTTTTTTAATTTAAACTGAAAATTAAAGGCGTCTAATTCTTTTTCATGAAAAGCATCTATTTTGGAACTAATTCAGCTGAAAACTATGACAATTAGCTGCAAACTTTTCCATTTTCCACCAGAATTTCTCAGATGTCTGAAAAACCATGGCAGACAGATGAAAGCCCCTTCCTCCTGCCACTGAAGTAAGTGGCAAAGTGCAGCTCAGAAATTTGCTCATGAATTCCCTGTTACTTAATGGTAGGCCTTTCTCCATATTTTTTTTGACTAATTGATTTCTCCTTTCTGAATTTACAGCCACGTGGCCTTTTTAGAACTGCTTTGTAGACTTGCTCTCATGTAATACTTTGTTGTAATTAACCTATCCCACACTACAGAAAAGTCTGTTTTGTTTCCATTTATTTTATTAAGTGAAGTATACATCATTAAGTTTTTCTGTTGCTCATGTTCAATGCAAGCTGATAAGAAGCTGATATTTGAAGAAACGGAGAAAAGTAGATAAAGATTTCCTGTCCTCTCATGGCTAACCCTCTCTTAGATCAAACAAAGGATTTGAGAGCGGAGACAAGTGGGTGATACAATCATTTCTTTACCAGTAAGCTAACTGTATGGGTGGTCTGAATCTTAGCATTTTTTGATAATGATTTACTAGTGATAAGAATTCACATATACATGTTTCTTACTCTTGTGCCTTCATGCTGTTTCCTTAGTAATGGACTGTGTATTACTGTCCAACTCTGCTGGGTCAGTTCTGAAAGTGTAATAATTCACCTAGACACTTTTTTGGGGGGTGATACACCAGTATTTTCAAGTCAGGATGCTCTCTGAAAGGGAGCACATGGTAAATTTTAATCTCACAACACAAAGGTTACCTCAGATGCGAACAGTGGTAGAGGAACAGGAAACAAAGAGATTGTTAAAGAAACGACAAACTGTGCTTTGCACAAATGATGCACTTGAGTAGTGAACCTTATTGTCATGCAGAGATTTGAACTGATGCTGATGCTGCATCCTATCACCCCGACCCTTATGAACCTCAGCCCCCGAACCTGCAGGGGAGCATGTGCGTTCTCCCCAGCAGCGAGCATGGTGCTGCTGATTTCATCCATGTCAGTGAGTTGAGTTTTCTTGAAAAAGATTTCTTGGAAGTAACTTTTCATTACAAAGGGTGGCCATTAAAAAAAAAAAGAAAAGAAAAAAACAGGCAAACAAAAACACCTGACAACTGTGGCACTTCTCCGTGAATCTTTTTAAGCTCATACATTTTATAAGTATTTAATGTGATACCTTGTAGGAATAGACAGCAGCAGATGACTGCAACTACTTCAAAGAACAGCTTTTTTTCTGTTGCTTCTTTTACAGTGTGGCTCAATAGACTTCCTAACATGTATTGCTTGCACAGTATCACCATTTCTCTTAGGATAATCAGTATAGGTTAGTAATAATGCATACCACCATACGATTAAAAATTAATTGTGAAATGATTACATTATTCTCTTCTAGCAGAAAAAACCTCCACCTTACAACAAAGGCCTTTAAACCACTTTGGCTGTTTTCCAAAATAGCTAATTAATACTCCACCTAGCACTACTTCTGTGAAACAGACACACTATTGCCAGGCAGGAATTGCCAACTGTCCGTCTCAAGGAACTGGGCAGGTGGCAGGGAAGACTCTGCAATCGGCATTACCACACCAGGAAAGCCTGCTCAAATGGTAACAGCACGGCGAGTCAGTCTTTTCTATTATCAGAATAATCCGTGACATTCAAAACTGGGAAACAATGCGTTAGGAAGTCTAGAGAGAGTGGATTTGCTTTCCTCAACACTAAAACAAAGGCTTTGCAATGTTACACATATTATTCTGATCACAAAAGTATCTTGCATTAGGGCTTTCAGCATGAGATAATTGACCTTGACATTGCTTTCAGCTAAGGGCACATAACTCTTATCGCAGTGACTTATCTTGAAGAAAAGCGTGCAACTGCAAAGAATATTTACTTACTATCGTCGCTTTTTTTTATTATTATTCTTGAAAACAGTGTGCTGCAAGGACAAGTAGGCAGAAGTGTAGTGACGGATGGAAGGTATTTTATGTGGATGAACACGTGAAGAGGTGATTATGTATTGCTAAAAGTCTAATCCTTGGATAAACTACAGTTTGCTATTAATTCTTTGGACTTGCTTAGCTGCTACTTAACATTTCCATGACTTAACAATTATATTCTTGAGCTAAGAGTAACTTTTCAACAAAATGTGTAGGGATTAGAAACACTGATAATTATATTAATTAATATTAATGGGAGTGACAATATTTGTAGTCATATGACAAACATGAGGAAAGCAGGGCTTTAATTTTATCAATTAATTCTCTTTCTAATTGCTTTCACTATTCAATTGTCAGAACGTGTTCCACTTGCAATAGGGAATGTGTTAAGCAGGAAATGCAAACCAGAATTAAGGGGAAAGAGAGATGTGTATTTGTATATAGTACTATCGTTATCCAGAAACATATTTAGCCTTGTCTGTGGGCTTTGCATTTTCTCCTCTCTGTTTATTATAAATATCAATCATCTGGAGTAATGGGTTCATTCTCAGTTAAGATGAGTTAGTAGGTACAGAGGCAGTCAAAAGTAGAAAATGCCACTTATTAAAGAGCTTTCCAAATTAACAAATATCCCTCTTCCCACACCTTACCACAGGTGCAGGAGGAGCACAGGACAACAAGACAAACAGACCATGGAAAAGAGAGTTCACTGTGTTTTTTTATAATGACAACTCAGATTTGTTTAATGCACTTGATTGGATTGAAGTTGTCTCCAGAGGAAGGCAGAGAGTTGTACTCCATTGGTCTTAATCCTTCCCTGTGCTCCCGTATCTTTATTTTGCTCCACCAGCTCAGCACCACAGTAAACCCAACAAAATCCACCCTCTGCACTCCCTGGTGTGCAGGAAATCCCTCACCAGATCCCTTGCTGAGCATCACAGCTGCCACAGAGCCTTCTTGGCATCACAGAAAAGGAAAACCGTCTCTGCAGATGTGTCCAGTGAAGGGCAGAGCCATGAGATGATGTTCTTGCTTGGTGTCCTGCCAGACGGGGCGTGTGCAAAACCTCACCCATAAGGTTGGAGGCATCCTTCAGAAAAAAAACATGCCATAAAGTTTTCTACATTAAAGTCTTCATGTCCTGAAATCACTCTCCTCAGAGAGATTTCAGCCCATAAAGAAATCTTAACGTGTTAAAGTTTCCCTCCACACAGAGCCTTCACCACATAACAATCCAAGAGGCCAATAAAACAAACAATGACTATCTCCTGGGGCAGCTGCAATAAAAAAAAATGCTGCCAGCTAAAAATTGTGCCTTTCATGGCTATTCAGGCAACATCTACAAGTGCTCATCCTCTTATGTGGTTTTACACTGGCTGCCCTCTTGGCCTGTGCCCAGGTACTATATGCAATGTTTTGGGGTCCACTTTTCTTCTTAGCTCATCCCTCCTCTGGTCCTCCTTAGGATTCCACCCTTATAAGACTCTGAATAAACATCTTGCCAGACATTGTATGCACAGATGAAGGAAGATATATCACCTGTGAAATCCTGGTTTAGTTGCCTTTTGGCAGCTAGAATGGGAAAAGTTGGTATCTGCTCGCCTTAGCCATATGGGTGTTGGATGTTAGTGTGGGAGGGAAAGTGGTCTGAGGAGTTCCTCATCAACACCCCAGTGAATCTGGTGGGACTTGCCGATGAAGAGGAGGTTATGTCCCCAAATTTCAGCTTTTTGGGGACTGGATACTCTGCCCACCGCTTTCCCCCTCCTTGTTGACTGGCAATGCTGATCCCTAGCATCTATGCATCTATGCATATTTTTTAGGATAGAATCAGGAAGCATAATTTTATCTTGTTGTGTGAGCCACATTGTCAAAAGGCATTCAGGACAGATTCAGATTTTTGTGCTGGTGTAAGCGTTGCTCCTTCTCCATATCCCCATCATGGGACAGAGCTCAGAATTAGTCCTTTTGTGTTTGTTTCCACTACACCGGATGGACCCGTGAGCCTTTGCTTTTCCCCATCAGGAACATAGTTTTAACGTATCGAATGCACCAGAATTGCTTAATGAGTGCTCAGTGAATATTAATAAAAGTTTGGACGTGACTCAGGCTACAATGGATAAGAAGTTTGAAAGCTTTACTTCAAGATTACAGGAGGCTGTGAGAAAATATGGTATCCAGCAGCTAGCATATAGTGCAGATATTTTACTATCCAGGGATCTCTAATTACTAATAATGTACAGGAACAGTATGATATGTCCTTACAATTGCAGAATCCTTTTCAAAGATAATCTTTAATAGTTTATTTGACAACCTGTAAAATTATAGAAAATTATTAGTCTTGGGAATTACAAAAATCCCCATAGCATAGTCAAACAATAAAATTATAATTACCTGTGGGTAATTGAAATTTAACTGTTTTTTTATTGTATATTACACATCAATAGCAACAGAAGTTCAAGAGTGTCCCCCTCCCCTCCTTTTTCTTTTCCTTGCAGAAGCAGGGAAAATGGACAACGCTGCTGGTAGCTTGTGAGCCCTTGTCACAGAACAGAGCTTGAACAATTTCGATTAAAGCAGTATGTTCGAGACTGTCATTAGACCTGCATTAAATTACATATCTGGAATGTTAAAAATAAAGAGTATTGAAGCTTATTCACAGCTGCCTGTTGTAAAGTATGTAGTCAAGGTTTTGATTATCTTTAAAGTTCTTATTTTTCTCTCTTCTAAAACTTATTGTTTCGTCAAACAAATATCTAGCACATTTAAGAACAGTATGAGCACATGAGCAGAATGTCTTAAGATGGATAAAGCATTAGCGTGTTTCTATTCTGTGCTCAGTAGTATTGTTTAGTACTAACAATGGTAATTTATCAATTATACAAGAGGGAACAAAGCTCTTCGTCGTCTCTCAGCTCCGGAACTACCTATTACAAGGTTCAAAGCTTGAGACCCCTTCCAGACCTTGGGAGGCTTTATTTAATGCTAGCATTTACATTACCAGTTTTTGCATTGTCCTCTCTTAGTGATCCCATTGAGGCTGCTCAGTACTCAGCACCATGGCACATCAAGACATCCATGGCTTTTTTTTCTAACCCTGGAAAATTATAACCTTTTTTTTTCTTTTTTCCCTTCTGAACTAGGGTGCTTGACAAGGAGGCATGACTGTTTGCTAGCCCTTCTGTCTGCAGCCTGCTCTTTTTGCGTAGTAGATAAGACCATCCAGTCCCCTTTGGCTGTGTTGCTTGCGATGGCATTAGATATTTTTAGAGCAAGCTTAAGGACAAAATCCAAGTTTTTGGATGCTCTTTGGCCAATATAAACCCAAACCACGTCATTTTTGACAGTTTATTTTCTGTATGACAGCTTTGCCATATACCACTAAGATGAACAATAAGAGTGTTTGCTTCTATACAAGAATCAGGCTGGCTACTTTTATCTGATTCTGTAAAGTGCTTTGTGATCATTATGTGAATACAACTGCATAAGTGGAAGTATGTCAGTTTTATTAAGAGTTTCAATTAAAATGTTTAATACAATGACTTTATCGTGAGAGAAGCATCACAGACTGAGTAAAACATAATGGCAAGCCAAGTATTGTTATGATCATTATTACTATTATTTATATATAATCATTGAAGCATTCAGGGAAAACTGGGAAATGAAGTTGCTGAGCCCCAAAGAACTCATACTAACAGCTTGTTTTGGAGGAGATAACAGTAGCAAACAGTCTCCACTTTGTGGCACAATTAATAGTGTGTACAGATCAGTCTGCAAATCTGCAGTCCTGAATGTTTTTCCTCATTTCCAAAGAACAAAGAAGGCAAAAAAACAGTTGTATCCATCATTGCCTGCCTTTTTTATTTAGGTGCCTTTTACCCTTCCCACTGCATTTTTTTTTTTATCTGCCTATTGGTGTTAAGGGCATGCCTGCATATTAAAGCTGTGATGCATCTGTTTACCCAGCAAAGCAGCTGAAAAGTTCTCATCAAAATGGTATTTGAGCACCTTTACAAGGGACCTGAGGAGAGATATTTTGACTTCCTCACTTATCCTGCCCATCTGAGATTTTTAAGGGTTTTGGCCTACTAAAAGCTAAAGTGGAGCATTCATATTACATTTAAACCAAGTATAAATCTTTCAAAAGGAGAAACCCCAAGAGAGACTGTATCATCAAAGCAATTGATGGTCTAAGCTACAGCAGGGGAGAGTCTGGGCTGGACCAAATTCATGGTCCTCATGCCAAATAGCCATGATCTTTTGTACCACAGTGAGGAGATGTAGCAGAGAGAGTCTAGTTCTGTTTTAGCTGTTTCCTAATTGTGACCCATGGCCAACACCTGAAGGCTACAGAAAAGTTTATCTTCATCCTTGTCTCAAACCTTATTCTCTGGTAGATTCCAGCTGCTTAGCTCAACCGCCCTAAAAAAAGAAGCTGGAGAGTTTTTGTCCACTAGGATGTATATATATTTGGGATACTTGATAACTAAATCTTCCAACCTCTAAAATGCACCATATTGTAAGACAAAGAGCAGGAGATAAATTTTCCAGCATTTTAAATTTCTGCTCGTGTCACTCACTGAGGCTAATTTTACCATTTTAACTACAGTGAGAAGAGCTATTCCAACATGAGTGTCTTCCTTTGCTGTGATGCAGGGATGAAGTGGAAGCTAAGGATAAGCAGTTGTAGCATGGTTAGGATTAAAGCCAGGGCAATTATTTTTTTTGTTAAAAGTCAGTTATTTTTTTACATGTTAATTGGGAAAATGCATTGATACAATGTGTTGAAAAGGACCAAAAGTTTATTAATTTGCTCCAAATTGCTTCTGAATCAATTAGAGAGAACCAAGCCTCAAGGTAATGGGAAAATACTTTCAAGTGACAACACAAGCTTTTAGGCATAGCCTTTAACACTGAGTACAACATAATTGGTGATGGGGGGGGAGTCCAAAGGGGCTTCAGGGAGCTCCTCATGGAAATCACCATTGATGGTCCTCATTTTGTTGGATGTTTGAGCTCACAATTATTTTAGTTAAAGAAGGCTTCAAGCTTCCAAATAATAATAATAATAATAAAACTTAGGCTATTTTTCTTTCTCTTGGATGAGGTTAGAAGGTTAATAAAAGAGTTAATCCAGCCTGCCCTGCAAAAGCGAATAGCTCACATGTGTGAGACTTCAAAAGCCTTTGGAGTCCATGCGTATGCATGTTATTTCCTGCCAGAGCTGTCCCAAGAAGATAGGGGTTGTTTTTTAGAAAAGGAGTTTGACCTTTAACTAAAATCATCCGAAGTGAAAATAAAAATGTTAGTGTAAAATGTTGTTGCAAGTGAACGTCAATAAAGTTCTGGGTATTTGTTCATCTTTTCCTGTGAGAACCTAAAATTAAAACTTACCACAGAGCAATGGAGACCAACCACAGCATTTCAAATAAATGAGCCAGACAATCTGGTTGTTTGCTTTTTAAAAATTTCATTAAGTTGATTTAAACTTTTAAATATGTTGACAGTTTGAAAGAAGAAAAAAATAGTCAATTTAGGAAACATTCAACAAAACTATCTCTCCTCAAATTAAAAAATAAGGTGTAGTACTGAAAGATATTATATTTACAAAATGTACTGGGGGACCTGAAAATGTAAAAGATACGAATGGCATTCTGTCTGAAAAACAAATTGTGCACACACAGCGCTTGTTCTCAAATGATGCCCACTGAATGTTTCTTTGCATTCAACTACTCTCAGCTCACTGGATCTCCAGCTTCAAGAAAGCCTCAATACTGTGATAAAGCTGGCCATTCCTTAAAGAAATTGGACTTGCTCTTAAGCAGCATCTTGTATCAAATAAGGGAAAACGTGGCCAAAGCTCTGCTGCACAATCTTTTGTCAATAGACAAACACATAACCCAGTGATTTTGCTGCACTCAGCAAAGGGATTTAAAAGCGCAGCTCTTTGGGCTTGTAGTTTTCAGGGTTTTGCTCAATCTGCTGCATGATGGCTGCATGAATGTTAGCCGTGTGGAACAAAGCCATCTTAGAGAGGGAGATCAATTACAGAATAGGTTTTCTGAGCCTCTTCTCATTTTTGTGTTGTTTACATTCTTGTCATTTCTAACCGCAGAACCGTTTGAGACCAGTGGTGGAGGACATGCCTGCACTATGGCCTTGTGGGTGTGCAGAGAGGGGTTGGACCATTGTGTTTCTTGTCTTCAGGTGGCTCTACGTTACGCCCAGCCGATTACAGAACCAAGCATTTATTTATAAGGAGAGCTGGGTGTCCATTTGCTTTCCAGCATTGAGGAAATGCTTATTGCACAGCATAGAAAATTACCTCAGGCCTTGTTAGACGTATCTGGAAAAATATATACTGCAGACTGGGTTACTTAAATGTCTCCATGACTTTGTGTCCTCCTGCACAGATGAGGGTCCGTACTAGGAAACAGTGGAAATGTTATAGTCAATATCCCTTGGCAGAGAAAGCACTTTGCAATTTCTTTTTTCTTCTTTTCTTCTTTTTGCACGAGGCCCCTGTGCTACCAGCTAACTATTTCCTATAAGGCATTGTATTAAAGTTATATAGTCTATCATATTAAATTTTATAACAGTGCTTAGTGTTTGGAAAAGACTTGGGGGGAAACAGCATCAATCAGGGAACCACATTTGGTAGACTTGGAAGAGGTCTCCTGGGTCATTTTGTCCAAGACCTCTCTGAAACAGGAAGGCTTCAGCAAAAATACCTTTCCCATAAATGTATCTAACCTTTCCTTAAAGACACTGAGTGATTGTGCCATAAATACCTCAAGCCGGTAAACTAGTCTGATTGACCTTATGATCAAAAAGTGTCTCCTAATACTGTATATAAGGTACAATACTCCATTCTTTCAGCTGTAGCTAAGCAAGAAAAAGGGGCAAATACACAGTAATGGGAAAAAAATACAGACTGTGCAAACGGTTTTGCTTTCACTTTACTGCCATCACCTATCATAAATCTGGATATACCACTGATACTTGGTTTCCCAGTGTAGTGCCTGTGATCCTTGTAGTATCTATCTCACTTTGTCTCTGACTTTGGAGAGCCAACATTACAGAGAGTAGAAATAACGAAGATGTACGAGCAGCACTTTCCGATTCAGAAAGCCATTCAAAACCCTATGCCATGTAGTTAAAGTATTTATTTCTATTTTCTATTTATTAGAATTTGTGAGTTGTTTCTTGTCTGGACCATGGGAGCTAGGGGAAGCACAGAGCTTTCTACGTCTCTGTCACAGTGTCAAAGAATAATTTCCACACTCCTCCAACAATTGTGCGTACTGAAAAATAAATACCTGGTAGTTTGTTGTTACAATAGTAATGCATGGTGTGCTGGTTATGGCCCTCTGCTGCTTGGCCTTCTTTCTCTCACTGAATATTAGGAGAAGTGTCATTTTGTGTAGATGTGTTACTAAAACATATACAGATTCATTTCCAAGAGCTTCATGAGCTGCACATGAACTATCTTCGGCTTGCTTTTTTTTGGCTGAAAGATGGTGAGAGCACAGAAGGACCTACCTATTTCTGTCAGGCCTATGCTAGTAATGGAAAGTGGTTGTCTCATGGTGTCCATCTCACCTGGCTGATCATTACCTAATTCATTCGGAATGCAGGAGAAAGTTAGACACCCTTCAGTGTATCCTCACAGTTCCCAGGGAAAAGCATGTCGTTAAAAGCCGAATATGCCACCTTGGCAGCAGTGAGGCTTCATTGTCAGATGTAAGAATGAAAAATCATCTTTCTTACAGTCATATATCAGGTTTTATTGTTGCCACAAGCCACTTATGGAACAATCAACATCATATCAGAATGAGACACTGAAGTCCAGTAAAAGCTCGAGAAAAGGTTTGGGACAGATACTGATCCCCAGCATGTCCAGATGGACAGCCTTTCTTCACCAGACAACTTCATAAAAATACTATTCACAACCCGATCCAGAGAAGTATTTCAGTCTAGCTGAGGCAGACTCTAGAGGCATTTCTTCTTCACAAGATCTAAGAAAGAACTTTTACACAGTTGAGGTATCCTGAGCTTGGGTTTAATGTCCATTTGTTGTTCCAGGGTAGATTAGGCTCTAATTATTTGGGGGGTTTTAGGTTGTTTGGTTGGCTTGGGTTTTCGGGGGGGATGTTTGTTTCATAGTTGTACTTCTCATACACAGAGGACTGCATAATGGGCCAGCGAAACTGGAGTTCAGTCCTAGAAGCACAAAAGATATGGAAAAGGTAAAATAATTTAGAAAGACTGTGGTGATCCCAGGTTTGAAGACACATTGCATATCCCTGCACACACTTTTATGCTGTCCCTCCTATATGCCTCATGCTTTTTTGCCAGTTCAGATTGGCACTTACTTGTCCTTCTCAGTTCAGTGCTAATCATTTCAAAAATACCTTAAATAAATGCTGAAAATACAGACTTTTTAAAAATGCCATCCTTTCTCTGATGTGTAGAATATTAAAGTATTTGTTTAGTATTTAATCACATAGAAATACAGGCTAAAATACAGCTCATCGAGCTGTTTAAGGGCAGGGGCTGGTGAGATCTTGACAATTCAATCTGATATTATAAAACCTCAAGGGAATATAAAATGCCTATGCGAAGACACAGAATAGAAATACTAACAGATCTTCTGTTTATTGCTTATATTCTTTTCAGCCATTGCCTTTTTTCCTCATCAAATCACCAAATGAAGCTTCCCTCATCACAACAGAGATGAGAGAATCCCAAGCCCAACTCACCCTCACTCCCCTCCTGCCTTAAACTCAAGCTGTAACAGCAGCCCTTCTCTTCTCAGATAATTTGAAGCCCACGCAGTATTTGCTCACATAGCATCTTGGGTACTTGACCCACACGCCAAAATCATCTCCGCTTCCTTCAGGTTGACCTGTTTCAGTCCCGCATATCCTCCATTTTACTCTTGGTGCCCCTCCATTCCCTAGATGGTAAATACGTGATGGGGGACATAAATATATTTTTTGGTTTTGTTAGGATCAAGTATGAAGGCAAAGAGGACCTCTTTTGTTTTTGGGGTTTTTTTTTAAGGGAGAGTTTTTGTTTAGTTTTGTGTGTTTTATTTAGCACAGAATTCTGACCTGTAACTGTGCTGTTAAATACTCCTGAAAACAAAAGGTGTATTTGCATCTGGTGCTCCTAAAACAAACAAATAAAGGAAATATCATAAAGATTTTCTGATCCTGTTCAGTGCACAAATGCCAATCAGAAGCAAATATAGGGCTGTATCTTGCAATCCATTTTGATATTTACAACAGAACATGGCATATCATTTAATTTAAATTTGCAGCATGCTCAATGTAATTAATGCTGTGCAGTGCCTAGAAAATCCTGATTTCTTAATGTGATACAATGCATGCATGCTGAGACCATTTTTTTTTAAACTACTGTATAATTTTGGAACATTAATGGGGAGGCACTACCATTAAACAGGGAAAAAAAAAAGCCATCTCACTTTCTCTTTATGAAACTTCCACGCAGCTCCCCAAAACATGATGCAAACTACAGGTCTGTTTTAAAAGGAGAGGGGAGTCAGGGATTTAATTTTCCCTCGACACAGCATGATGCCTGAATAGCCAGGCAGCTATTCCTAAATTATGTGCATTTCATTCCTAGGAGCTGTGAGCATTTTGAATGTGCTGCTGTTAAATACAGTACACAAGCATAAATACTCAAGGGAACAGCTAGCTGAAATTTTGGCACAAGCAGAAATCTGATATCTATCATGGTAGTATCTGAGCACGTAATAATAATGCATATTGATTTGTTGGGACTGATAAGAGAAGGGGTTTGGTATTCTGGGCTGAGAACTGTTAAACTTGGGAACATCTTGTGTGATTATAATAAGCCATGGTATTTGTGTGCTGTGGTTTTGGCAGGCATGAAATTCTTCACAGGTAATCTTTAGACCTGTGAGACTGGCCTGGGTCTTGTTTTTTGGAACTGAACCCAAGAGACTGAATGCATGATGCAGATACATATATAATACATAAATGAAACATGGGGAGTTTACATCTGAACCTAGAAAATTAGGTAACAAAAATACAATGGACTTGGCAAAAAGGGTCAGGACCAAAAGCCCTTCAAGATCAGGAGCTTTACTGCTATGACTTCAGTGAGTTTGGGTGTTGGTTTACCTACTTTATCGGACAGTTATATGATCAAAATTGTGGAAAAAAAAGAAGAGAAAAGAAAAACCATCCAACATCATCCCTATCATTTTACAAGATATCAGTTTCTACAAGAATGAACTGTAAAAGCTCTTTCAAAGACCTATTGATACCAAAGCAAATTCCTCAGGTCCTCTAAATAAATCTGTTCCTAAATATAACGCTTCAACTTCTATATTCTCATCTGACACCTGACAATTCAACCTTAAGAGTAATTGGTCCTGTCTTTGAACCTCTGCAAATACTGTATGAGGAGGGTTGGCAATTTATTGATTTAGATTGATTTTTGTAAGAAGCATATGAGACAGATATGGTATCAGGTGTCACACGCTGTATATATTACACGCCTTGAAAACATCCATAGGCGATGAGGCAGGGTTCAAAAGTATAGGGAGTTACTATTAAGAGAGCACCTGCAAACAAACCCATCCTACTCTGTGATACCTCTCTGAGTAATATACCGAGAGAGACACCAGCCAGGAACAATTGATTGGCCAATGTGAATTTCAAGATTGTGATGGCATAGATTTTCTGTTCGGAAGCGACCACAAGGTATGTACTATCTCCACATGCAGGAACCCAAAAAAGTTATTCTAGTGCAGGTTGCCCAACCTATTGGTCTCTTCCTGGTTTTGGTGTCAAGCCTCAGGAAGGGCTGGAGGAATGGATGGATATTGAAATGAACGGTCAGATGTTTCTACATCTGTAACTATATTCTTTAGTGTTGTGGTTATTTGAGAATGTTATGAGACAGGGCAATGGATTTGTCAGGAATTAAAGCATTTGTGAACTGTCTGTTTAGTTCGTGACAAAAATTGTCATTGATATTAAAAGCTCTGAGCCCAGGTAAAGACCTAAAAAACCCTAGGGAAATAGCAGAACAAAACAAGAGAAAGAAGGTGGCACTAAGGGTCTAATCACTAGGGATGATGATTAAGACGTGAGACAGAGTGCTGTCCCACTTGTGTACGATTTTGGCTGGGGAAATCACCCTCCTCCCGCTGCCTTGTTTCCCTCATCTATAATGAGGGAAAGAATAACTTTGCAGCATACTTTACATTGGCATTGCATGCTAACTTCATTACTGTTTGCAACAGCCTGTGCAATCCTCAGAGGAAAGGAATAATAACAAAGAAAAAAAATGATAATTACCGAGCACATAGTTTTCATCTATAATCTTCATTTCAGTATTCGCTATTTCTGATGTCAATATTTTATAATGGAAGAATGAGATATGCAAAGTTTCTGTTTGATGGAAGTAAATTCAGATTTAATATTGCCAAGGAGCTGAATTTTTAATACACTAGAGCAGTATGCAGATATTCCTCCTGTTTGCTGCTCCTGCCGCTCCTTTGTACCAGTTCAGCAATGTTCCTGTGACCAGGCAGAAAAATGGAAAGAAGCTGCTCTGAATTTTCAGTGGGGTGACAGTACTTTGTCATTTATCTCTGTCACGATAATTGGGATTGTCACACCCCCAGAATATGAAGAGTTTTCAAAGTGTTGTACAGCCCCTGTCACTGCCAAAGCTTTTGTTTGTTCACAGTTAGGCAGCATTTCCAGAAGAAAAAAAAAAAGAACACACTGAAAAGACACACAAAGTTTGTTGTGAATTAATTTCCTCTGTGTTTTTGTAGGACTCGATATATTGGATGAACGGTAGGAAAATATCCTCTTTTCTCACACACGCCCAGCTTCCAACCCGCTGAGGACTTTCCACAAACTCTTTAGGAATTTACCTCTTTCTGTTAAATTGGGTTGGATCTCATTAATAAAAGAATGGTCTGATGGAAAAGAGTTTCTAAAATTATACTGTAACCTAGAATTGCAGGATTCAGCTTTCTATGCCTGAAGAAAAAAAATTCTGAAGCATTAAACTTACTTTATCAAGCATTGCACCTGACATGCTCTCATAAATTTTACATACATTTTAACTTATTTTAATATTATGCAGGCTTGGTTTAAAATATTCTCATGAAGTAACTAAAATGAAGCTGCTCAGCCATAAATTAGAGCTAAAAAAATACTTGTTCCCCCCCCGCCCTATCAATATTTCTTTACTTAAAATCATGTGTTGCATGTAAGTTAAATTTTCCCTTGCTGAGATACTTGTATGTCTTAATAGGACTACCACAGAACCAGTGAGCCTTATTTCTCTAGGGTTAAGTGCACTCTCTTCACTTTTTTTTAGAAGTATCTTTTCTAAAAGCAGGCATTAGTAACCCCTTGTGTGCCACACTTCAGCTAGGCCCAGGGCCCACCAGTAAAAATTCAGACATATATATTATTAAAGGAGTAGCCCTATAGCCTCCCCGCTGGTCGGATGGGCAGATGAAGGGAAATACAGAGGCTTTGTGGCAGAGTCTCTTGCAGCACAGCACGTTTGCAGCACCCCAAGGATGCCCCTTCAGCTGATATCATCATCTAGCAGGTACGACATCATTGACAACTAATCACAAAGCTCCATTTGTGTTCTGATTTCTCTAGCTATTTCAAAGTCAGAGCTAAATTACACAAACATTTGCCTATCCAGACATAACAGGACTGTTATGAAATACTGTCAGCTTGTTGCTATTTAGCCTGAACACACATTGTATGTGTCTGTCAGGCCATACTTGGGCAGCTCTGCAGCATGCAACGTGTCCCAGACACTGGAGTGATTATGTCTGAATACCCCTTATCTGATTTAAAGGCCGACAATGCTACACATCTGTGCTTGCAAGGCTCTGCTGTTACACTGCCATGCCAGTATTTATTTTGGTTCTGCAAGTTAGTTTTCCTTGAGAAGCAGCAGGGGCCTTCTTCAATGAACTGAAAAATGTGTATTGTATGAAGGTCTGTGGAGGGTTTGTACTGTAGTTCAATGGGCAAATGTGAACTTAGGGGATGACATTTCATTTAAACATTTGGTTTACATCTTTACATGCCAAAAATATTAACGTCTTGACTTCAGCAAACTGAATTCAGCACTTTTTTCTTTTTTTTTTTTTTCCTTAAATGAAGTAATTATAGCCAAAACATTCTGTGGATATTTATTCTTCCTTCTCAAAGGTGGAGTTTCGCACACGAACATTTGGTTTTAGGGCTGGATTGTCAGTACCAGCTCACTTGACACTTTTCCGTTAGTTTGTATTGGAAACCACCAGTAGTTTCTTTTCTTGTGTTTATTGTATTAATCTCAGATCTTTGATCAAGGCATCTTGGATAACAGCAGAGTATAGCTTAATGCCTATTTGATATTTCGGAAAAAAGTGAAGAATATGGTTTGTGTCAAAGGATCTATGGAGACAGTTAATGTAATTGAGAAGCAGAAGGGCATTTACAGAAGTGCATCTGAATGTCCTTTTCACATATAATTGCATCAGGAATTCTACATTAACATGCAAGTCCTGTACAAAGGAAAAGAGAGAAAAAAAAAAAGCTTATTTTTAGGTAGAAGCCCTCAGTGGGCAGTAAATTACCCATAATATCCCCCAAACTAGCAATTAGCCCTGTTTGCTGACTACCTGAATTGTTTCACAGTAGTTCAGCACAGTCTTACCAGTTATAACCATACTTATCATCAGAGATTCAGCATACGAATCCCGCAGCGTCACAGACTGTATGCCTAAGGTCAGCCACAATAACAAATACATTTTATTTGCTGCTTTTGGCCCTTCAGGACTGTTGTCTCAGGCTTCAATATGTGAGAATAGCTAATGCTGCCATGCTGATTAAATGACAAGAATTTGAAAACAGAAAGCAATTCAGAAGTGTAGGTATATTTTGGTATTATTTAAGGAGAGTGTTCAGTTTGTTCCCATATTAGCAGATAGTCCTAAGCATCTGCTTTGAGAGACTGAGCTTTCTACCCTTTTCTAGGGTTCTCTTTTCAGATATTCTGACACTGGAAGGCATTTTTCAACATAGGCCTGTATCTGAGGAGTGAAAATATGGAAAGAAAAAAAAGTGGAATTTTTTTAATTAAGACTGCTCACTCATTTTCATATCCCTAAGTACGAATACTTTGCGAAAATAGTAATTCAGTTTTGAAAATAATAGCTGTATTGCCTGCTTTAGAAACAATCATGGGCCTGCACATGCACACAAATCCTAACAAACAGCATAATTTTTACTAAACAGGCCTCGGTTTTAAAGAAAGAAAACCAAGTGAAAATGAGACAATTTAAGCATTTGAAGTAGAATACAGAAATGTTTACAACCTGAGCGTTAAAGATTACGTTTAAGCACTGTGCACACCTTTCTGAATAAAGCTTTCCAGGTCCATCAGGCAAGGAAGAAGATGGAACAGGAAGTCATGCTGAAGAGGAACATTTGTAGACTGCTTCCATTTGCAAATGTACTCTGAGAAGCAGAAAACGGGAACGTTGCTTTTGTCTGTCTCAAGCTAAAATGCTGAAATGTTTCATGATCAGAAACATCAGCATCAGACAAACTGCCTACTCCACATATCCAAAAGAGGCGCTCAAAAGAGCAAAACTGTCTTGCAAAGGGTAAGCTATTGCTCTGATTTTTTTTTTTTGCTTATAGGGACTATGTGAAAATTAATGTGAAACACAGTGCATGGCTGCAGAAGGAAATAACCCTGAGCTGCCCTGCGATTTCATACCCATTCATGCTGCTGGAAACCAAAGGCAAAGGCCACATAGAAGACCACAGATTTCCTTCTCAGCTAGGACTTAAGCCAGGAGACTGAGACCAGAATCAGATGACCAACTTTACTGACCTGAGAATCACCAGAAATGGCCCCAAACCTACTACTTCAGTAGTAGACCCTCAGATAGGGAGTTCACATGCATTGAGCTCCCAGTTACTGGCTTGGTGAGGCAGTGGCTACAGTGAGCTGTTTAGCCATCTTCACAAGGCACTCAAGGTGAAAGACTTGGTGTGGCCAGTGCCAGTAGACTCCTTCTTCAAAAGAAGAACTTTTTCCCCAGGGAAGAAAAATAGTCTTTTGGTTGAATATTGTTTCCATCCTTACTAAACCTGGCCTGGACCAAGAAGAATACAAATAAGCTGATCATAAATTAACACTCCTCCCCATTGTGAGCATGCATATGCATACCTGGCCAAGGCAGCCAAAGCAGGTTGATTAAACAACAAAGTTCACCTTGTTTTCCGAGTTGAAAGCTCATGCTGTTTCTTGGCAGAACAGCCATGTCAGGTCTGTAATAACCACTTGCTTTCCTGCTTCAATCAGTGTTAAAACCAGCACAATATTAACATCTTGGGGAAAATCCATCTGGAAACTGCTTTCTGGGGGAAAAATGAAAGGGAGGTAGCACATCCAGTGTTTATTTATTGATTCCATAGTAACTTTAAGGAACTTCAGTTTTCTCCCATCCCTCACCCAAAAGCTTTGTGTTTCAACCGTTTTCTGTTAAAGTGTGAGCTGAACGCTTATTCACAAAGAACAGGTGTTCTTCAGCGGAAGGTAAATCACTTGGTTTGGCAGAGGCAGCGGTTTGTATTTGCTATTTGGTTTTTTTTTACTCTGGAGGAGGCTTGCGTGCACGCATTTTAACATTAATCCCCATGCCAAGTACAGCAAGGTGGTGTTACCTGAGACAAAGCCAACTTGACAAAGACATTACTCCTATAACAACCGAGTGGTCAGAGCACCCCTAAACTTGGATTCAGAGCAGCTGCACTTACATGCAGGAGAGCTGTTGAGCTTACATCTTACTGTTTTGAGGCTGGAACATAAGAGATGAACTTTAAAAAGGCTGTGTGAAAAAAAAAAGGTTACATTTTGCTGACATAATATTTCTAAAATTGACTTTTTTCCTCTTGATGTCCTGGTATGACTATAGACTTGACATTATTCAGTGGCACATGTTTTTTCTGTTGAATCAACTAATATGATAGTTTCAGGATCCAGAGGACACTCGCGTTTGGCATGAAAAATTTTATGTAAATCTTGTTATGCGAAAGTTAATGCAAAGCTATCTGGGTAAATGAGCCAAAGAAAGCCTTTTGCTTCTGGTTTGCTTTATAGTTTGCTATGATTTTATTATTTTTTATTTTTAACTGAAACACTGTACTCTAGTGTTGATAAAGTCTGAAGACAACACTAATGATGTACTGCAAACATGACCTAAAATCCATCTACTCTGTGTGAATGCTACCCTGTACTGCTAGTTCAGCTTGGAAGCTCACTGGGAATGTTTTGAAGACTTTTGGCATCTCCAAAGTATTTTTGGAAAGTAAGCAAATGATTCTGGGTCTGGACTCTGGATTTTTAAATTAGCAAAATATTTATTGCTTACTCTGAAAATCAGTTTGTCACAAAGAACTGGACTATGAAGAGGGCATTTGGCTCTGGATTAATTTTAGATGAAGTTTTAGGACGAGGCTAGGCTGTAGGTTCGTGTTCAATGATCCTTAAATGTAATGGCCTGGCCTTCCTACATGCTGGCCTGTAACTGCATGGGATCATGCTCTGCCAAATTTCTGTCACCTTGGGCTTTATTGGAACGAGAAAACCACCCCTTTGTGGCTTTGTGTCTCACTGAAAAATAAACCACTGTGGCTAGCTTGCCAGTCATCTCTTTTGGCCAGCTGTGTACAGCTGCCTTATACACTCAACTTTAAAGGAATTTGGACAGGATTCATTTAGGTTTACTCTTTTTTTATTTTGTTGTTTATTACAGGTCTTAAATAGGTATCAGAGAGAAGGTTCCCATTTACAACGGTGAACATTTACTGAGGTCACTACTCCTAAAGGACCCAAGAACACTGGCCAACTACGTACTAAGCAGAATGACCAAATATTTTATAATTAAGCCCTAAATTAGAATTCTGTACCTTCTGTATGCAATATTACCTGTGCATTTAAGAGGGACAGGGGCAGCTTTCACTTTGTCCAGCTATCATAATAGCTATTTTAATATATGGATATATAAGTACAATGTTTGCCACGGTGAGAGAACCAGAATACTTACAAATATTTGCAGAAAGAAATTCTGAACAAATAACACAGATAACCAGCAGGTAATTTTTCTTAAATGAAGAAACTTTCATTTGTCACATGCATTCAACCAGTGAAAAGAAATAGTGCCACATAACCAGCACATGTGCACAGCAAGCCTTTTGTCTACAGCACAAATACTATGTTTTACCTTTGAACTAGCTATGTAGGGAGGAAAAAATTATCCTCTCTTCACAAATGATTTTGGGAATAATTATGTCTAATGGAAAAAAAAAATCCACCTGTTTATGGACAATGTGATTGGAAAGGGATGTGAAATTTGTGAAGGTACTAATTCATTATGAATTATTCCTATATTTGGTTGGCAACAGTCATTGAACACAAATATAATTATATTAAGGGTAGTAGGAGCCCAGGCTAGATAGAAAGGAGTAAGGCAGTCAGAATTTTGGAAAGACAGCTAGAGGGGGTACAGATCGTGCTGTGATCTATTCAGCACAGGTGAAAAGAGCACTCTAAATGTTTATTTACTTTTTGTACTCATTGGCTTCTTAAATAAAAGAACTGATACTACTTAGAAGCTCTTACGGTGTCACGCTGCTCCCCTCCTCTCTTCAAACTGCTGAAGCTGAATGCCTATCCCAAGTTTTCTGCATTATTGTTGCTTGCATGGGACATGGGTCAGCGCTGCAGCCGGCAAGATCAAGGCAGAAAGAATTAGTGTCACATAATGGGAGAGACGTTGAAAACCCTCTGCTGGATGCCCACTGAAAATGGTACAAGCCCCTTTTCTTTGAAAGCCAAGGTTATGGACACGGTTTTAGAGCAGCATCATTTGATAAGACTGAAAGTAACTTTAATTGTTTTCAAGCCACACAATGATTAATACATGTATTTTTTAAATTTCTGAATCACATGGCAATGAAAATACATGTTAACATGATTGAGTTCAGTGGCATAACACTAGGATAAGAATAGGTTCACTGAGATCAGAGGCTGAGCACATTTAAAACTGAGGCTTCAAGAAGGATTTTTAGAATCACCCTACTTTTATATACCCAAACAAACTTACTCCTTTGGCTAGGTATGAGGAGGTTTTTGCTTCCTTTGGAATTCTGGGGTAAACTGTCCTTGTACAAAATTTGTTCAGGGTCAAGTTTTAGGCAATATTTTGTGCTACAATAACCACACCATGACAGACAACCTTTCCAATAGATAAGGAAAAAGATCCTCTTCAGGTCAGTACAAGAAAGGAGCATGAGAGAGCCATAAATACAGAGTCTGGAGGTGCAAAATCTTGTGCATTAAATACAGTCACCGTCTGTGTTTAATTTTTTCCCAAACATTTCACATGTTCAGACAGAGAGCAAATACATGCATAGGGGATTCTCAGGAATGAAAGCAGCTTATCATTGTTAAATGATTCCCTCTGATAATTTCTGTGAATTTTTTTCAGACAATTATTTAAAAAATATATAACTTATTAGAGAGAATTGAATTGGGTAAACCAGTTACACGTGCAACCTCATGTTTACAGGAAGAAGTCGCTGTAAACTGAGGGGAAAAGCTCCCTGAATATGTTTCCATTTGCCAGGGAGAGGCCAAAGAAACCTGGCAGGGCTAAATTAAGATTTTTTCAGATAACGATTTGAACATTTTAATCTGTGACAGTAAAAGAAAAATCCTGGTCACCAAGCAACTAAAGTCAGACATTTAAATTATGCAACTGGTTTCCAGAGGTGTGCAAATACACTACAATGCCCAATAAAGTCAGAGAGAGAGAGATGAGAAGTACTCAGAGCATGAATGGGGCAAGGAAAAAAAAAATTGCACATGCTGCTCTTGGGTGTCTAAAGCTAAGTTTAATCACTTAAGTAGTGATATTTTTAAATCCTGTCTCCAAAGGTGTCTTGGACAAGCTCTGCTGTGAGGGTGGTTGCACGATGGTTGGGTGAAACTATTTTAAATGGCTGTCAGATATTGTAGTCTTGATTTTGTTAAAAATAATATGAACCCACACTTGAAATTATAAGGTGTTTCTGTTGTCAAAGGTTACCATTGGCTAGAAAGAGTTTTTGAGATGCTATCTTAAGAACAGTGTTTAAAAACAGAGACTTTTACAGGATGTTACTGGCTGTTTGCATGAATGTATGTGGGAAGTCTCCCGAGGCTTCTCCACCACTGGATTAGATAAAGTCATGCCCAGGTCAGTGCAGCCAGAAGGATGGTCCTGATAAGGCAAGCAAGGAATGAATGTGAAATGGGAGAGGAGATACTGGTGATTCATTGCTAATCCTAAGACTTTGCTTACTAACCTTGCCAGAAAAAAAAAAAAAAAAACAGAGTAGAAATGGCACAAAATTTTATCCAAAGAAATATATAAAAAGCAATTTTATCCTATTAGCATATTGGTTCATTTTTTCAACAGAAGAAACAAAATTACTTAAGATTTTTTTCTGAGTGGCACTTTGGAAAATATTCTCAGCTGGGGGGTACAAGAAGAAAGTCCCTGCATTCTGGAGGGTTCCCCATGGCTTTCAGTCAGGCATCCATGGCATCGGGGTCTGCTGTGAGGCTGGGATTTGGAGGCACCTGCGACCCTCAGTGAGCTCAGAAGCAGTTTTTCAAACAGCTACATCACTGCACAGTGGTCTCTCCCTACGAACACTATGCTAAATGAGCTTCCAGGCTGCCCAGTTACAATGAAAAAATGGCACTAACACAATTTTAAGATGACAGTGGTATGGCAAACCAGTCATCATATGCTTGAGTTACTAGCACAAGCAGTAGATATAAAGTATTATGAAAATATATGCATTCTGAAGTGCTGTGAATTATACCAAATAATTCTGAATCTCTCTTTTACTATACTAATGAATCAAAGCAGAGCATACCACATTATCTGCAATCACCATGGAGAAAAAGGATTTCAGTGTACATAGTTTCTGTATAAATAGTGCATCCCCGGCACATTCTTTAATTAAGTAGTGTCTGATTGCATAATAATAACAATAATAGAGAGATGTCCAGCTTACACACAGGCCAATTAAAGTATGAAATGCACAAGGCTAAAGCACTCCTGCGTGTGGAAAAGTCAGCAGGGAGGTGTCCAGCTTTCCAGTGTACTCACCTCCGTGCCTTTGCCTCCCACCAGCCCTTCTGGCAGCAAATCTTGGAGTCCGGAGGCCTTTCTCCCTTGCACAGAAACGAGTTGTGGGAACAGCATGGACTCCACCACTTTACAGGCTCCTGGCAGAAACCAAGGAAGTCGCGATTGCAGGATAGAGGCACAACTTACTAGTTTAGGTGAAGTTTTAGCACTTGCTTCACATGGAGCCTTACAGATTTGCTGGGTAGGGGTTTTCACTGGCTGGAGGGACCAAACCCACTGGGTGCCATAGGCGTAGTTGAGAATTCATGGAAAGCAGTAAGCAGTGGGAATGTACTTTATGGGGTGGCTGGATAATATATTTATGGCCTGAAATAGGAGATCCCAACCTGAACCACTTTGTTGTTTTTTAATGGTGAGAGGCAGAATGTGAAGATCATATAATTCATGCTGGGGAGTGGATATGAAAAGAGAATGTGGGCAAAACTTGGGACAACCCACAGACTCAATAGCTGTCTTACTATTAATTATGGTTAATGTCCTAATACCAGTAATAAACACCTTCAAATTTATTGCATTCCTTATTCAGCTTTTAGAAACTCCCTTTACAGAGACGGTCCACAAGTTAAATGATTTAAAAACTAGGACACTAGAATTATGCATTGCTAACAACATTGGCGTAAAAGTAGTAGAGAAGTGGGTGCTCTGATTCCTTGGAGACTATAACTTACCAAGCAAAAGGAACTTCTGGCAGTTGACAAAATTCATACCATAATTTTTGTACCCTCTGCACGGGAGAATTGGGTGCTCAAGACAGTACCGGTATGGATGGAAGGACTCTCTGCTTGAGCCTAGCTGCAGTGGAGCTGGTGAGGTGGCTGGAAAAGCAACACCTGTGCTGTGATTTCATGGGCACATCCCAGCCTAGACATACGCATGTTAATGCACTGCCCAGATGGCCTTTTTGGGAGGATAATTGCATGCACTGCCTTGAGCGCCAGGAATGGGCCACTTTAGGGAATGAGTCCGCTCCTTAAGATACAGTCACTTATTCTCTCCTCTGCACAGGAGAAGGGCAAATGTCCCTGGTTCAGGCCTTGGAAATAATGAGGTAAAACGGACTCTGCACCATTAAAACCTCCCCAAAGACAGGACTAAATATTAGAATATCTGATTGGAAAAAAAGCAACAGAAAAACACAGGCTGCTTTGACATGACCCATCCTCTCAAAGAGCCATGGTAAAAACTCCCTGGTCACAGAAGGACAGCTGTGAACTAAACATGACGTAGTCTGCAGAGATGCTAGAACAAAAATAAATAAGCCAAAAAGCACTGCAATGGAAAAGGAGGTTCTGCAGGCGGTTTGTAACACTGCAGCTGAATACCAGGGTTTTCCTTGTTCTCCCAACAAAAACAGGTGAGCAGTAACTTGCTGTTATCCCTAACAAAAAAAGGGAAAAAAACCCCAGACAGACACATGCTCAGGATGAATGTAGACTGTTAGATAAAACCAAATCTTCTTTCAGCTGAAAGTAGCCCACTTTTAGTGTACATTAACTTGCTGTACTGACGCGGGCCATGGCTATCATGCTTTGACCACATTTTCCAGAGATAGCCAGTTATGGGGCCGTTTTCTCTTCAAATCCTTCCTAAATTTGGCTGCTTAAGATAGAATTTATGTGTTTTTAAGTATCTAACAAAACATCCAGTTCAAAACATCAGGGTTCATCAATGGTCTCATTCATGTTGTTGAAATAAAGCACATGCTGAAGGATGCTACTGAATCAAGGCCTGCAGTACCGAGTTGCCAGAAATGCTGAGCTCCTGGGTGCTGCTGAGTAAACAGACGGCTCTTTATTTTGGAAGCCTAAATACGGAACTGGTGCCCAACTTTAGATATTCAGAATTTCATCCTCTCCACATTCACCATGAAACCAATAGTTGCCTTTTATATTTTACCTTAACTTTACTGAAATCAAAAGTTTCTCAGTAACTTTGCCACCAATTATGAAGAAAAAAAATCTCACGATCCTTTTATAAGGAAAAATACAGGGGATGTAGCTCCCTTGCCCTGGATGCACTTACATTTAGCTTGGTTTCTTTCCAAAGACCACGATCCAAGAAGATATTCAAACACCTGTATAACTTAAACCTACTTCTCAGTACTGCACTGAATTTCGGAGAAAGTAGAGAAAAATAAATTCTGTTAAAATACCACTTTATTTCTTTCAAATCTGATTTTGTGAGAATCTTGACTGCAATGCATCATTGAAAAATATTTCCTTCTTTGTGTAGAATATTTTAATATTAAGCCAGAGTTTTTTTTATATTTCGACAAATTAAATGCACCATGGCTGAAGGTTTGACAGAAGCTTTAATTTGCACATAAAAAGGTAGAATGATTTCAGTTTTGACAGCATAAGCTTTTGATTTGTTAATAAAG
Source organism: Dromococcyx pavoninus (assembly GCA_033558185.1). Taxonomy (NCBI): domain Eukaryota; kingdom Metazoa; phylum Chordata; class Aves; order Cuculiformes; family Neomorphidae; genus Dromococcyx; species Dromococcyx pavoninus. Next base: position 1,046,819 of record JAUMJL010000026.1, read on the forward strand.
GCAATTCTTTCTCAATTGTGAACATATTCCCCAAATAAGACAATGCAGTTTGTAACAAAAAAACCATCTTCCTGGTGTGGAGAATAAACTTTTGATCCAAAGTTATTAAAGAAATTCAAATTTTATAAAAATAAAAGAATGAAACTTTCACATTCAAGCTTTAGTAGTAACAGAACAAGAATCAGAGGAAGATACATGTTCCCATGTTCCTGCCACGTTCTCTATACCTATTGTTATTAATGTAACCTACCTTCAATATATTTGGATGAAGTTCACTGCTAGAAAGTACCTGCAAAATGTTGAATTCATTTGGGGGCCGGGCACAAGAAAGCTGTGTTTTTGGGAATGGCTTTGCTGAAAATCAGTGCAGGTTTTCCTTGCGATGTTCTAATCGAACTGCAATCTAAGAAAACTATGATTTCAGATTCTTGTGATGAAATCCAACCGCCACAAAGTTTGTAAACAAAGATATAACTGAAGGAAGCAGATGTCAAGCTGTCAGATTGACCTTTTCTCTGCCCATGTTCTCCTTTTCTCCTGAGAGACTCCAGAGGAGGGAGAGATTGTGGAGCTACAAAACAGTTTGAGTAGAGCCAGCTTAAGCATGGGAAAAAAAAAAAAATTTGGATTTCTGATCTCAGATCAAACAAATTATTCTAAACTTTTCCCCATGTGACAGCCAAAAGCTGCGGCATAGAAGCAAAGCTGAAAGTACCCAGGATACATTTCACTATATAAAAGGGTAAAGCACCCGCCCACACGCTTGCCAAGTTCTCAGCTTTTATAGGCTCAGCAAGCACTTTGCTCTGGCATCAAAAGTTGACTAAAGCTTCTCAACGAGAGAAGCAATGTGTCCAAACAGTTTGAGGTACAAAATAGCCAGTGTTGTTATTACAAGTCCACCCCTTTTAACTTTGAGAGCAGCCACTAATCCAGACCACCGTCAGTCAGACAGGCTCCTGGATATGGCTTGTGTGGTCATGGGCAAAGCACTGAGCAAACTATGTGAATTTGCCTGAAATAAGATGTAATGCCTCTCCCATACATTACTAGAAAACTCTTCCTGGACATCTGCAGCCATGGCATGAAGCCATTGACTGTCTGTGTCAGTGGAGAGAGCAGTTACCTGCAGGTGACTGGCAGCAGCACATCCTGCTATAATGATAACTGAGCCTGTGACACAGCCTGCTATCAATATTTTACTCTATTGCACGTCGCATTCTGCACTGACACTAGATACAGAGCTCTGAGGCTTACTGGTTCATAGTCCTTCTATTTAATGACAAAGTCTCTCGATTTTTGTAAAATTCCAAGCTTTTACAGGAGGAAGTCAAGCAGTTCATTGTTAAAAGACATTTTTGTTTTCCAAACACTACCCCCTCATGATATTCTTCGCTTGCGTTTCACCACAGTTGCCTCCTAATCCAGTGTTGGTGAAACAAGGCTGAAGGTATTTTGATCAAGTTTTCACACTACTGATGTACAGTTGCCTTGTCTCCTTCCACTTTCATTCTGACTACACTCTGTTTCACAAATGCAGCCATCTGGCACAACATCTCATTTTTTTATATCGACACCTGAGTAATCAGAGCCCTTTTTTTTTTTTTAAATAAAGCAACTGTTTCCAACTCCAATGCATAGGTTTATAATAGGCAAGCCACGTCTCATTAAAGAAAAGCAGCAGAAGTGAGAGGTCACTGGCATTAACGCTAGAAAACATTTAGGGTGAGAGAAGAAGGAAAAATATCCAGCATTGTCAATGAGATTATCACAAACCACCTCCACTGCTTTTTTTCCCTTCAGGCTGGTTTACTTACAGCCTCAGAAATTATTGTTTTAAAATTCAGCCTTCTCCAGATTTGTGCAGTAAAAACGCTAGGCTCGGTTGCCCTGGTGGAAAAACCTACGGGATACCAGGGACAGCAGGTGGGACACAGCAGGATCATATGCTAGAGCAAATCCAGCTTGGTGTGGTAGGAGCGGCATTTAAAGAGCATTCATTTCATCACTGGATGCTATTCTTGACAATGAAAATAATTTGTGTCATGGACAGTTTAGTGGTGTAGCCACTTCTGGGAGTGGGAATGAACTTGATAGTTTAATTCTCCGTCTTTATGATGATCGGCTGCAATTCCACTAACTCCAGTGGTTTCATGCTGGGAACGGATTTCCCTTTCATCAGGGTTCAGCGCATTGGTCATGTCTGAATACAGTTCTTCAAGACCAAAACTCACAATACTATTAAGTCAAGCATCACTCGAGACCTTTCTTTATCTTTTTATTGCAAAATGAAGTGTTTTCATATTTTGTGTGTATGAAATACACTTATAAAAACATTGATGGCAAAGTTGTGGCCTCAAAAATCCAGAAGGGTCTTACCACGCATTGCTGTATGGCTGAAGCTGCATCCCAAGAGAATATTCCTGGCCTTGTCTCAAAGGATATCTTTCAGCCTTACTCACTCTCGCTAACACTCACCTTTCCTCCCATGCTAGAAATAAATTTGATAACACTAACTTGATCTCCACCTGACTGCCATTTCCTCCACACATTTGATCCTACCTCTGAACTCTATCCCTCCTGAAATAAAAGGTGGCCACCACCCCGTGGATGAACTGACTGGAAACTCTGCACAGAGATATTTAAGCAATGGAGCAACTGTGCCAAAGAAAACTCACAAATAACATACTCCGGGCATTAGGACAACTGGCAGAAAGACGAAATAAAATGAGTGCCTCTCTACCTTTCACAGACTCCCTCAGCTGACACCACTACTGTCTCCTGCTGAAGCCTACCTGAATCAGCTAAACTTTCTGTTTCTCTAACAAACCTGTTGTTGCAGTCCTTCAAAGGAGGAATTGGGGCAGCCCAGGCTGGGATGGTGCTGTGAGCCAGGAGAACCATTTCCTATCAGCTTAACAAATACCCAAAGACAGAGGAGCAGAAGGGTGGACAACAGACTGATTTCAAGTGGCTGCCCTATAAGGACCCTACCAGTCCCTTCAAGTAGTGCAGCATGTTCAGATATGAAGTAATCACTGCATCACCTGCAATAAAAGACACAAATTCTCAGGCACAACAGCTGATGCCCCATCTTTCAAGTTGTCACAAACCACAGATGTCAACAGTATGATTTTTGCTGTCAATATCAATTTGGAAAGTGCCATTGATAATGTGCTAGTACAATTCAATAATGTTTGACTCTACAGGATGAACCTGCACTGAAATCCTTCCTTTTTTCTCCATGTGTTTTAAACAGACTTTTCCAATAGATTCTGGGTGCAGGCTTGGCAAGAGTACCGGGCATCTGTGCCACATCAGTTCAGTGTTGCTTTGCTTTGGTGGGTTAGCAAAGAAGATTTTGTGATGCTACAAGAAGCATCCTCACTGTGTGAGTGGTCAGCAGGGGCCACAGCATTCTTTTTGGATGGATTTACATCTCACAGAGATGCCAAAGGGGAAGGAAGAAGTTTGACCTAAAATGCCTAATCTAGATCCCCTCAGGACCTGTATACAGACTCAGATTCAGAACTCAGCTAGGACAATCTGGACTTGTTTTTGTGAGAAATACGTGTTTTTCAAGATGTAGCCACCTGGAAGATTCTCTTCTTCACTTTCAACCTGAAAAGACAGATTGAGCAGTTAACGGGGAAAGAGAAAGGCCATGAAAATTAGAAGCCATATAAAAAGTTTCTTTGCAAATAACAGTTTAACGCCCCTAAGAAGTTAGGTTAAAATTATTTCAAAGTCTAAAATTAGCTACATTTTAAACTAACAGCATATGCTTTTATTGTCTGTGATCTAAAATATAATCCCAGGAGGCTGTGAAAAGCATGCAAATTATGGAAAGCTAATTTGCTCCAACAGCGACACCTCCCATGTAGTTGGGAGGTCTATTAGACCTAGTGTACTCTCCATTATTTGCATATTAATAGCACCTGCTGAAATACTTTGGGATTTACTTTTCCTGCCAGCAGAGGGACAAAACAAACAAACAAAAAAATATTATAAAATTTCTTTCATACAGATTTGATGAATAATAAACTATTTAGACAGTGCTAAGAATGCCAAATTAGAGAAAGGCAGTGGGGTAGGACTGCAGATGCCATCTGTGATTTTCAGAGAAACTGGACTGCAAGTTTGATTAAAAAAAATAATCCAAAATATATTAACACACACACACACCCCCCAAAACAACAAAAACGCCCTCTCTGGAAAGCACTGGGTAATTTGAAATCACTCACTTGGTTCAAGACTGAAGAACGGAAAAGTTTAAGTAAAGAAATCCAGACACAGCAGTAAGAAGAAAAACAAAAACATAACAAAAAACTTACATATCCACAACCACCAAAGAGCAGACCCCCCAAAAATCTACAAAACCCCAGGCTTTGATATTGGCCAGGCCTGCAAGACCCAGTCTCCTGCACATAAAACAAAAAATAAATTAAAACCAGCTACAGCCTGCGATTTACTTAACAAGCCAACTTCCAATCTCTGCTTATGACCACTGCTTCCCCTTCTGGCCCCCTAACTATAAAAACTCCCCTTCTATGTTCCTATAGCTCATCTTCTTCAGGGTAAGGGTGAAAGCAGCTTCCTTTCCACGGTAGCAAATGGAAAAAGCTCACTTTTCAGTGCAAAGCTGAGCCAGAGCCCACAGGCTGGATGTATAACACACGCCTCTCTCTGTAGAGCGGATTCAGGAAGCTGACAACGGAGGCTGGGGCGTTCCCCTGTACTTCTTTTTCCAATCAGGCGATTGGTATTCCTAATGAAGTTCCAGCCAGGTACTTATATTCCCTTCAAGAGTTAAAAGGGGACTATATTTTTCCCTGCTTTTTAAACCCACTGCTTTAATTCTGATTATGCACCCTTTTTTAAATAGGCACTGAAAGGCCCACTAGAGTTATTTACTGCTGGTGTGCTGAATTTCTGTAACGTTTTAACTACCTTCATATTCTCAAATGAAGAAGGCAATTGACTTTAAGTTAAAAAGACTAAATTGTTCTACACATATTAAAAAAAGTAGGGAAAGAGCTTTTCTCGCAAGACAATGAAAGAGAGAAAAATGACGTTTTGAGCAGCCTGGCCAGTGCTCTGCTAGGAGGGTGAATTGAGAGTCTCTTCTGAGCAAGGGCAACTTTCAGCCGCTGCCCCGGTGAAACCCTGCAGCCACCTTTCCGTGTGGCAGCAGAGACTCCAACTCCATCCCTTTGTGCTGGTTGGCTTCTATGTGAGGAGGGTGGAGAGAAGAAGGGACTGTTATTGGACAATATATTATTATTACCCTCTTCCCTCTTCACTACAGACAGAGCTCAATATGTCTTTGGCTTTGCACAGACAAATGAGACCTATGAAAACCTTGCTCAGTGTCAATTATAATTACTGAAGGAGGCAATCAAACATTACAGCAATGAGGACCCCTGAAATGTTATAGACAGGCAACTCCCACCGTAGCTGTCAACAAACGCTAATTCACATTAATGTATGTGTAACTCTTAAATGCTGCAACACTGGTAGCTATTATTATTAGCTGGTAGCTAATTACTTATAAGTAGTAGAACTAGTTAAAATAGGAGGATGGCAAACAGATGAAGATGAGAAGATTCAGCTCTGATCTTATCATCACCATTGGTAATAATTTTCAGCATATTTCTGCATAGTCAAGAACCTCTAAACAGCTGGAAGGGAAAGGGGCTACCTGAATGATTCCTAGGAGGCTTCCGTGGTTCAGTGCACTGAGAAGCAAAGCTGCCTCTTTATGTTTAATATATTACTTCAAAACTGTTAAGGACTGAGTGTTGCTATCTTTCAGATAGATTCAGGGCCCTATAAAAATGAGTTTGCACCCCATTTCTAGAAAAAGAGGGCAGGATCCAACTTCTCTAACGCTTCTGTGTCCATTAACCAGTTACCTCCTCTGCGCTGGTAACGGATGCTGTGCTTCAGGGATGGTGAGAGCGGACACTGCACATTGGGAGGGCAAATGTCTCCACCAACACAGAGAAAGCCCAGCCCCAACAAGCAGGACTTGGTAACACAAATCGTTTGCCTCAACACAGCCTTTCCTCCTGCTGGCACATTGTGTTTCAGAGAGGTGAACGCATGAAGAAGGGTTCAGAGTGACCTGTCCTCTTATAGCCAGGAACACATCCTGCTCTGGGTGTATAGTATGGTGGGGAGAGATCTTCTGCTACCACCTGTCACGAACATGGCTGAAAGCTTTCTGTGCTGCCGCCGCCCCAACCATTTTGTACAGTGTTCTGCCAAACATGAAGAGCCATGTATTTGTAATGACAGCAACAAAAATAATAATAAAACCCCCACCCTGAAATGCAAACTCCAGGCCATTACCTATTCTAACAAATTGAATGGTATGTTCCTTACCTGAAATTTCATGAGCAATTAGCAAACAGAATGATCCACAAATGCATGTACGCCCTATTATCCTTGTAGCAATTTCAGCAGCCACGTTTCAAGCTGGCAGTTTGCTATTTAGCAGCCTGCAAACAACTGCTTTTTCTTCTATATTTTTTTAACACGAAGTCCACAGCAGCCAACTTTTTACCACCTGCACACTGGGGGAGAAAAAATGCAAGGGGGAGAGGATCAATATATACATTATGTTTATATTTAGCAAGAGCGTGTTGCAGAGTGGGGAGCTGTGATGTGTGTGTTTGCATTGTCTGTGAAAGGACCCTCTGTGGCCCTACAGATGGAAAAATAATGGAAGATCAGGGGACTGTCTTCAGTGACAAAATTTCATCTCGTAAGTTATAGAAAATTATAGGAAATGATACAATAGACCACAACTAATCTGTGAGTCCCAGGAAAGGTAGATTACTGATTTTTCATCAGGGCTGCAGAATCTGATCTATAAAAATTTGGGCCTCAGCAAGAGGTTGTATGCAAGTGTGATTTGCATTTCAATTCTTAGTCCACCACAACTTTTAAATCTTCCCGCAGCACTATCACAATGGAAATTTTTGTTCTCAGTGTGCTCAAAATACATACTAAAAAGTAAAAAATCCTGGTACAATGGAAGTCAGTTGTTAATGGGAAAGAACATGGCATTTATGCTCAAATTGTTTCACAAAACAACATTACATAAGAATCTTTCATCATTTTATGGGGGATCGAGCCCCCTGATGCCATCTTCAGGGAATTCATGTGGTGCTTGTCACTATCATTCTACTTGCACAAACGCCACAGTCCTTTCAATTTTTATCTGCCCAGAACTCAGCATATGTTATATTATTTAGTTTTTGTAAGAAGCTTTTCTATATGAAGAATTCACAACAAATAAAAGCCATTTCCCCGAAAAAAATGAGCTTGCGAGTGATGGTTAAGGGAATTTTGGGCAGGCCCCTTTTACAGATGGCAGCAGCTTTGCCATCCTTCCCGCTGGTTGATGGCACAGGTCCAACTGATCCTACATAAACCAGCAATCAGCACTGGCAACCATGGCATGATGCTCACATATTTCCTAACAAACTTCATGGGTCAGCCTACAAGTCCTGTATATGTGCTGGAGATGGGTTATTCGTAGTAACAGGAGGGCTTCTTAGTGCCACTGCTTAATTAGGAAGACAAGTTTGCAGAGAGAGATAAAAAAAATCTACTCCTGACTTCTTTAGCCAGGGAAATGTTCCTCATCAAATGCTCACAGCCTCTTAACTCCGGGTCAACAAAGACAGGTCTTCCTGCTCTTCCTGTATGTTCGTGAAGCCAACTGAGCCAAACTCTTTGAGAGGAAGCCAGTGCACAGAGCCATCCACAGACCACAGAAGATGGCTCAGCTGCCTCTCCTTGATGCATATGGAGCCAGGTTTTGTCCTGAAGACCTTCACACAACTATGAATTAAAATTTACATTTATTTTGTCAATTTGATGTGTGTTTTCCTCTGAGTAGAATTTTATTGCCATTTACTTAGATATGGTTAAACTCAGCAGCACTTTCCAGGGACATGTTCTCCAGCTGATTGAATTTTCAGGGTGCAAGAGTTTGTCTACCAGCAATAGGAGAACATCAAACACACATCCCAACTGCACTTCCAAGTTTCTTTCTGCTTTTGTTGTTACTGGAGTTGGTAGGAGCTTTCTATTGACTCCAGCAGACACAGGTTTAATGAGGACATTTTTTCTACCCATTTCATAACATCACTTTCATTCCCTTACTCTAATTTGACATGTTGGGACCCAGTGATTTGTTTTATTATATAGTGATACATTCTGGCATTTGCAAGATTGCAGCACTTTCACTGTGAACTTTCATACAAGCTGCTCTCCTATGACAAATGGAAAGCAAATCTCCACACTGAAGGTTACAACTCTTCTTGAAATGCACTCAGTGCATTTTCCGTAAGGAAAGGCTAAGTTTTGGAGAAGTTACTGCTATGTGAGTACCTGTATTCAGGGACATTTACAGGGGGCTGGTTTTACAGTATACCAAGACACTGGTGCTCTCTGAGGTTTCTGACCTGGGATATCCCAATCACTTACTTTTCAAAATGTTTGCTTTGACTCCACTAAGAGTCTGAGACCCCAATCAGAATAATTCAGACTGAAAAAGAATTCTGGTCCTGAACTTCCGAATAAAACTAAATAAATACAAATCCTCATAAAATGCAGGATAAATAATTTTCCTTTTTTTTAGGGTGCTTCCTTGTTAAGAGCACAGAAAGCAGTCAGAAATACAGATCTTACCAACTGCTCTTCAGCTTAACATCTCTGGCATTCAAAACATACAACTTCTGTGTTTGTACTACATTTCCCTAACAGCTTACATCGAGGCCAAACAGACAGCATTCTCCAAAGGTCTAAAATAAGCTTATTTAAAAGAGCAAGGTCAATGCCCAACATATGTCAGATTTCGTGAGTAGAAATCAAAGAGTTAGGAGCAAATGGAATATGTCAGAACTAGGTGGTTTTCCACGCCAGTCTCTTTTACCAAGTTTGCATTTCTGCTGCCAAAAACAGTAAGGAACCCATCACATGGACTTCAGCTTTGAAAAAGTGTCTAAAACACCACTCTCCCCCAATGTCTGTATACAGGCTACTTAGCTCAATAAATACAACTAATGCATAGATAAATGTGTTTGTCTGTACATGCTATTTATTTTATCTATAACTGTATTTTTCTTTTAATGGGACACATGTTGATTCCATGCTTCAGCCCTAGGCTCTATTAAAACCAGATTAAAAGGAGTAGTAATGTAGTTAATTCCATTGATAATATGGCCATCAAGAGAAAAGAGAACATTAAAATAGAAAAATATACAGAAACAGGATTTAAGAATTTCTTAAAAAGCATTCCGCTCCATTTTGATCTTTGCAAAAATGGGCATTTTTTAAAAATAAAAACGGAAAACTTTTTCCTCTGTCCAGATAAAGTAACTCTGCCTGGTCTTTTAAGCCATATCTTGCAGAATAATATTTGTGATTTCAATTAAAATATGCTATTGTCACTTTAGTCTCCCTCTTCAGTATTTTAAATTGATCCTAATGGCTTTGCCTTAAGTGATTTGCATCCCGTAGTGAATCCCTGTCACTTACAGCATCTCCCACTACTGCCCTCCTGAATAATCACTACCAGATAATCACTTCTTCCCCCTTCTCCCAGTACTATGGTTCTCTTCCTCTCTGACTCTGCATGTTGGTACAGTCCGCAACGTATTTGCTCTTTAACACCTTTAACATATGGCTTGTTGCTCTGGCACACAACAGTCAGGGATTTAAAAGGATAAAGGCTGCATGAAAAGGACCATACCCACGGCTCTACAGGTAGGCTTATGTCTCTTCAAGGCCTGTTTTCCAGTGAAGTGAGTAAAGAAAGAGAGAAAGAGTGGGTTATGATTAAAATTGCTCTGATAAACTCACAATTTAGGGCCTGGCAGATGCTTATGCAGCCCAGGTCCGCTTGCTGCTTGCTGCTTGCTGCTTTCTAAAAGAGCCCTGTGAGATGGAGACAGTGCGAGGTGAAACGGTTTAGGAGTGCAAAATTTCTATTGAAGATTTTCTGCCCAAAAGATGATATCAGCAGAGCTCCTAAAAGGTGTTGCTTGAAAGCTGCACACCACAATTGCCCTCTGCCCTCTATATTGCCCTTCAGCATTGTATCCCTCACACAGCCTGGTACGCACAAGAGGATGTATGGGGAACCGCAGGTTTTCTCCTTCTGAGTGGAGGATCCTTTCTCCTTTGCCTTTCATGGATCTCATTATTAATTGAAGAATCTTTTAGTTTGCATAATTGTCCTCTGCCATACATAATTCCAACCTTTCTCTTTAAATTGGCTTATTAAACTAAATACAGTCTTTTGTTTTCCTGACTCCATCTATTAAAGCTTCTAGATGGACAGTCAGTGTGATGAGAAGAAAATAAACCAAACTAATAATATTTGGAGTCATGCCTTTATGTACATTTATGAGATCTACCACCAGGTGACTCCATTCCAAAATATCAATATTTTCATAAAACATAACACTTTCTTTCCTACACCCTGAACAGCACCTTAATGCTCCCCTCCATAAGATTTTGCAGTCTGAAAAAATAGTGCCAAATAAATAGCACTCTTACTTAAGATGTGAGCTATTTCTTTTTCAATAGCACATGAAATTGTATTAAAGACATTCAAGTATTTCCGGAACAGCCTGATCTGTTCCTGTCTAATCAGAACTGATTAATTCAAATCAAACTGCAAATCTTAATTTTATTTTGCTTTAAGGACTCAAGATCAACAACAAATGAGCAGTGTGAAGGTATCATAGAGGCAGTTAACATGGAAAGCCTACAGACATGGAGTTTCATAGAGTCAAATGGATACGATTAAACATTTGGAACCGTTTATTAATATTTTATATATTCAAATATATACAGAGCAGATAGGACCAGTTAGAGTGATGCACTCCACAGGGGACTTTATTATATTTATGCCTAAGAACAGGAGATTCAGCTTAGGTGTCAAAGGCTGTTCCTTAAAAATATAAAAATTATTAACAAATAATAGGGTTATGCAGGAGGGTTTGTAACACAGAACTGCAGTAAAACATGCAATGATTTACACGGATAATCAGAGTGTTTGGGTGATACCAAGAACGGCAGAAAAAACATAAGATAAAATAAAATAAAATAAAATAAAATAAAATAAAATAAAATAAAATAAAATAAAATAAAATAAAATAAAATAAAATAAAATAAAATAAAATAAAATAAAATAAAATAAAATAAAATAAAATAAAATAAAATAAAATAAAACAATCTTGCAAATGCAAGATTACAAGTGCAAAATAAGGAGTCATGGAGGAACTAATTCAGAGATTTACTGAGCCATTATTTCTGTGGTCCACACACTCAGATAGGCTCTCAGACCTGACCAGTTTAATCCACATCAGACCAGGGAGACACAGGGTCAGGAGGCTGAATGTGGATTTGGGCACTTGGCACAGCTGTTTTCCTTAGGTGCAATACACTTGTCACTAGTGGTGGCATTTTGCAATTGCTGTATGGCAGCATATGTGCTTGCCACATTTGGGACCCATTATATCTCTTTACCCTCCAGCCACTTCCCTTCCCTTCTTGTTAGCTGCATGTCCATATACTCTTCCATGCTCTTTTGCTACATTGCAATGCCAGCTCTTTGCCCTCTCTGCTTGGTCTGCCAACTAGGCATACTGCCTGGACACTTTACAAGCTTCCCATATTACAACCATCTGTAGATGGGGCAGACCTTTTATATATATATTAGTGCATTTTATATATAGATATAATATACGCACACATATACACAAACGCACATTGATAAATGTTTTATCATATCTATTGTATCACTGAAACTTTACCTGTTCAGAATTGGTTTTGTTATGAGGGAGAGCACACACAGACAAAGAAAAGTTGAAGAATAGTCAATAAATTCTTTTAAAGCATAGTGTAAACACAAACTAGAAGCTAAGGTGAAAAAAAAAGGGAGGGGATGGACTACATGCTCACATTTCAGCCTCTGCAATTAAAACCATAGCTGCTGCAATAGCACAGACCAATTAGTACATGTTGATATATTGGCTTGTAGTATCTGACTGCATGTCCAAAAGAGGTAGTTAAATGTTTCCGCTTGCTTTGTACACACAGTTGCACAGACAGGACTGACTGTGGGACTCATTTTTGCTCAGTGTTGGGTCATTGCATACGACAACAACAGTTAAGAAGAAATTTGGTTGATGTCTCATTTTGAAGGGCTGTACTGTCAGCCTCCTAACTCTAAATACACGATGTTTCCTACCAGGATGCCGGGACATTGGTTCAGAGGAAAAAGCCTCCAGTCTGGAGAGAGAAGCTTGCCCAGGCAAGTTCCCAGATAAGCAGTGCCCGAGCCCAGCAGAGGCTCTTTCTCAGGATCCCTGAAGGTGTGGGGGTGCAGTCAACAAAGGAACATGAGGTTCAGATAAAAGACCTCTGCACTATTTTAAAGAACATTAAAAATGTAGCAGCCTCTGTTTCACATTCGCAACTATAACTATCTACTTGATGACTGGTATTCAGATAAGGCCACGTCTCCTCCTTGTCCCCTTCAAAACCAGAACAACCCACGGTTTGGGAGCTTCATGCCTGGTTGCACAGATGTGAGCCAGTCCAGTGGAGAGATCCCCCTGGGAAATGCAGATCCATGTTCAGTTTTTTCTTTCCACAAGTATGAGCAAGTTTTAAATCAAAATTACAGTTCATAATAAAACTCCAACCTCCAAACTCTAATTAAACAGGATTTTTTTTAAAAAAAAAAAATACTTAGCTTTGGTCTGCTTCTGTTTTCATTAAGTTTATCTTTAGGTATTTTCTAAAATCTCATCCCAAGGAAGCAATCACAAAAACCCATTAGGGTTATTTTTATACAACAGTGAGGACACTGAAGTACATTCCTGGTGTAGCTGCTGTCTAGGTAAGTGACACAGCCAAACCTTGATCTACATGTCCTATATGCCAGCCCTGCTATTTTTAAATGCTACTCAAAGGCAGCAGTTGGGAAAATGATGTTGCAGCCATGGCCTACGTGGGCTGCCATCTCAGGGAGCGTCGTTTCTCTCGGCAGCTGCTCTCAGCAGCTATATCCCTCACCTGACAATTGCCTCATTCAGCGACAGGTCAGGCCAGCGAAAGTCCCTCGCTTACTTTCAAGCTTCCTAAGTATCAGTGACGGAGCGCAAATCGCTTCTGGTTTTCTCTGCAGCCTCCATTGCATTAATGAATGGCATTACATAAAAAAATTGCTGCTGACAATTAAAAACTTTGGTAAGTCATAACACTTTTCAACATGTTTATCCATTCTCCCATCCTCCCTTACACATACACACACACAGTGACAAGGTTTAGGAAGAAGTTAAAAAAATAAGAGAAATTTTGATGATCTCTCTGAGGTGACCATTTGTGAATTGGCACGGGAGATTAGTTTGCTCACTTTTGGATGAACAGTTTAAAAGCAGTTGACTGGAGAGAGAGACCATCTGCAGATCAACAAGAGACAGGTTTTTCATCAGTACCTGTTGCTGCAGAGGGGGAGGTTGCCTTACCCTCTAACACAAGTCACATGAAAGAAAATTCATAGCAAGGGCAGGAGAGGTGAGAGACTGGAAAATGCCTGGCCGTTTTAATGTAAATAGTTACAATACGCACACACATTTCATGCCTTCTCACTGCTCTTATGAATGTCAGGAATGTTAAGTAGGTAGGAGGCCCCTCTAAGCACCAAGATGTCCGTAGCTCACAGCCACACTCTCAGAGCACAGTCCGTAGGCCTGAGAAGCTTTTGTAAGCAACATACAATGGCCTTTTTAATTGTGTCCATTCTTGCAGAGCAACTGATTGTCAGTGTTACAGTGGTGACAAGATGCCTGGCAGTGGTACAGGTACCACGCGAGCAGGAATTAGATGAGAACATAAAGTTCTCCTCTCTGTGCTTTGCACAGGTGAAGAACATCTCGGTCCATCTTCTGAACAGAAACCTCCTGCATTTCAGGTGAATTTTGTTCAGGAGTCTAATAGCCATGACATTAAGCATCCCTGCAGGAACAAAACTTTGAAAACTCCTTGCTGAGGAGGCCGGTACTGAAGCTACAACCTGTAATCCAGGTCAAGGTTTTATCAGCCATCAAGATCAGATGGAAAGAAGCATATATGTGAACGGCCAACGCAACTGCTTGGAGAAAGGAGTTGATTCAGGCTGCCAATACTGGCTCTTACATAGATAATAAACTAGACTGGCCTTTCTCCTGACATCACACTTCAATCAAAAACTTTCTCGCAAAATGTCACTTTCAAAGTTGCAGCTTTAAAAAAAAAAAAGTCTTTATAAAAAATTCATGGCCACAATGATCTGATAATGCAGCTTTCTGATACCAGCAGATGTTTTGTCTAACATGTTCCCTGAAGCTGTACTCTGTGCCTTCATATCTTTCATTTCCAGTTGCTATCTGCTGACTGTGGGATGTCATGTACGTACCCTATAGCGATGCGCAGCAATTCGCATCTAACACCACCGTGCGTAATGAGCTTCACAAGATGCTTGTCGCAATAACTCCGCACTTCCCCAACCATATGGAACACAACACTCCAAAGCCCACAGACACTTTTTTTTTATTACAGTTCAGATCCTTAAAACATAATCTGTGTGATGTCTAGTGAATGTACGTGAAGAGCTGCTGAAAACAAAGTTAACACTTGTTCACATCATCTGTTACAAATGTCCAATTTGGGACAATAAATTTCCTCGGAACCTGTTCTTTTGCTGACTCGTTGCTTTATCTTTTTTCTCTTTCTCTCACGTCGTTTTTTTTATGAACTATGCATATGTATTAAATGGGATTTGTTGTCCCTAGATACCAATTTGCATAAAGTGCAAGCCATCATTGGTTGGAGAGAAGCAAATTACTTCTCCAGCAAGATCACACTTCTTTTTTTTTTTCTTTTTCCCTTTTTTTTTTAATTTTAACAAACCGCAGGCAGAGGCTGTTAACAGCACTTAGCCAGATATGCAAAGTATCACTTTTCTCAAAAGCAGCTTGATCAATGAGCAAAAAAAAAGGAAGAAAGCGAAGGTATTATTCAGTTAAGTACAATGCAGAAATGACCTAAGACTGAAGCAGCTAACTCTGCCACACACCTGTAACTCACGCTGCCTGATTCCCAGCGAAATACAATTCGTGTATGGCTTGGCACTCACGACACAAAGCAAAACACCTCGAAGGAGCAGAGCCTCCCGGAATCACCATCCCCTTTTCCAAGTGTCCTTGGTGCGTATCCAGAAGTCCCAAGTGTGCTTATTACTTTTCCATCTTGCTCAGCTGCCTCGGAGAAGTCTTGCTTCCTTGTTCACATCCCCACACCTTTACTCATGTTGGACTCTCTGAAGGACTGTGTAAATATCAGTTTGAAATATTTTCACAAGTACGGGGAGGCTTTCCTCTGCCCTCCCCTAATTCTACTGGCTCCCTGGCACCAGAGGTGCTCCATGGGATGGCAGCTGCCATCCTAGCAGGCTTTGGACAATTAGAATCTTCCTTTTTTCCTTTTGCTCCTAATTGTGCACATCTGTGATACGTTGGCAAGAGGCTCCACTATAACAATGTGACAGATTCCCAGGTTCAGAGCTAGCCCTGTATGAGACCTCTATTTTTGGGGAGGAGGAAAAGCAGAGGAGGGAAACATTACAGTGAGGGGATTTTACAAATATTTCAAGAAACAGATCATCTAAGCAACCTTGTGCTGCACAGGACAATGTACCAACTCAACAGCCCACTACTAAAAGGATTTGCAAGCCATGAGCCAGGCTCAGTTAAAAACTGTGGGATATTAAACTCTCTAACGGGAACACATTAGCAAGGATGCTTAGCTGCAAAGTTTCCAGCTAGGTTTGAACTTCAGGAGAATTTAGTGCTGGGACATTTCTTGAGGTGTGGGGCACAAGGGATGCTCTGTACACATAAGCTTTATTCTTTTGAGGTCTCCAAAAACGACTACAGGATCCATCTCTCACGAAATGGTCACTCAGAATTTAATCCCAAATCCATCAATATCATGTGCTTGGATTATTTTACTTCTGTATTTACTGGACAGATCACACTCTCTTAAGAACGTTCCTGAGATCACACAGAACATTAGTAATTGATTGTAGACATAGGACAATTAATCTGGGAAACAGTGATGACTAGATGCTAGGGTGCCTGTCAGGGAGTTGTGAGTGCCAAAAGAATACTCTAGGACACAGGGTGTGTAAATTCTTAAGAGACAGTCTGTATTCCCTTGCTACCTTTAGCATCTATCCAAAGATACACAAATAGCCACAGATTTTATGCTGTGTGATGATTTGAAGGTGGAAAAAAATAGTTTCCGTCTGCAGAAATATTGGCAACTTCTTGTGGCTTTTGCAAAAAGGCAAAAATCCCTCAATTTCACACATCCCTATTATTAACGCATGCTGCTATTTTTCTGTATTTATATTTGCCACATTTAAAAAGAATGAAATAGAATTTAAAAGAAGAACCTCACTCTCAAATGATCACAAAAGCACAAAGAAGTCATGCAAAGAATATGAGAAAAACTCATAAGAGCTGTTTTTGAAAATGGGTTTTTTTTTGCAACGAAGGACACTGTCATTGTTAACCAATAGAGCTGCTGTGGGATCGAGTGATATGATGTTTGGGACACTTGCCCTCAGACCAAGAGAAGCACATGGACCTTGTCTCTAAATCTGCTGTCTTAAAAGACAAGAATGATCAACAGCTTTCTCTCTCAGGCTTCTCTCGCTTGAAAAATCCCAGCACACTCAGCTGGCAGTTCAAAAAGGCAGTGTCTAGGTGCCTCTGTACAGGTGCATCTGCAGCCTGATTCCTCTAGAGACACACATAGCCAAAGAAATATATTGCTAAAGCTTAGCTGAATGCAGCATATGAGACCCAACTGTACAGTAGACGCCAGATAACATGCAATCATGGCCTCTTATAGCAGCAAATTCCACAGAAACCCAGGCCTTTGAAAGAGAAGAAGTAAAAAAAATATGTTTTTCTCATTCCTTATCTGCACCTACTCCATTTTACCTAAGGCTGGCTATTAGCTCAGCTGGTGATGTCACTTACTTCACTGGAACCTGTTATCATGAAAGATTTCTCACAGGATTCTCTATTTTGTTAGCTTACTGCTTTGTGCAAGGTTGTATTCATTCCATTAAATAAAGGGTTAAGTAATTCACGTTTTACCCATATAGACTAAGTTATACTCCCTGTGGGTTGCTGGCTTCCTATTGGCTAGAACGATGACCTTGGAAACAGACAAAAATGATGCATTGTTGCAATAAATATTATAGCTTGCACCTGTTTCTAATTAAGTCTGCCAAACAACTTCAGATACTGAAAAGAGAAATGTGTTGGCTTCTAATCGGGTGTTCTCTGCTGTTTGATCTGGATTTTTCAGCCCCCTGCACGACCTCACCTTCTTGGTTCTTGTTTTTCTTTTTATTTTCAGACTTGTAGAAAGCGCTAGATTGAAAGAAGCCTTCTCAAAGAGGAACATCTCTGCCTAAAATCTGTTGCAACTAAATCCTGAAAACTGATGGATTTGCACCAACACTCAAAGCAGTTTATGGCAGGATATTTCAGACAATTCCAATATGGCTCTTAGGTTTCACAGGTCTGTTGTGGTCTTTTCTTTCACTCATCCTCCTCTCTTCTCTTTTTTTTTTTTTTTTAAATGCAAAGTTTAAAGCAATCTCTAGCTATTACCAAAGCTGACTGGGAAGCTGGAATTTTTTGCAACTGCATTTCAACTTGTTGGGGAACTAGTTCAGGAAGGATTTTCCTGCTAACATTCACCAAACAAATGTAAACAGAGCAGTGGTTACCTTCATGTTTCAGAGTTAACGATGCCTTGGGAAGTTGTTGCCTATCAGAGCAATTGCTTTAGAGCTGGTATAGATTCTGGAAGAGAACACTGACAGGTCATGGTTTATCATTCAGTAACATGCTTTTCACTAGTTTTCTTGATTCTCAAGTTGATCTCCCACTGAAAGTGCTTCTTGGTGAAATGAGCATTCAGTTTCTTGCACATCTACCTACTCAAATTGTTGATACTTTTAACGCCAGCTCTGAGAGCTAGCTCTATGGTCTAATGCAAATATATGTGGCAAATGAAGTAAAGAAATAAGGAATCACTATTATCTCCATTTTCTAAATGGGGACTGGAAGCCACAGCTCAGCCAACACTTTTGTTTGTCAATGATAGAAACAGTCCAGTCCCTTTGGTCCCTATGGGGTCCTTTTCCTCACTCTGGGATAAGCATTTGTGCATCTGTATTTTGGAACTGGTTGAGGAATTTATCCAGTGGAAAACTAATGCAAGGAGAAAAAAAAAAGAGTTTTTATTTCAGTCACATATTTCCTGAATTTGGTTTGCACATGGCCTGGCAGGGCAGGTCTGAACAGCTAAGACAGAGAGAGCGCAAAGCAACCTTTTTGGATGGAATTGCATGAAACCACAGAATACACATCTAGTGACATCAAGAAGACAACGTAGATGTCCAGAATCCATAGATATCTTTATGTGTTGTTGCCATCAACATCACAATCTAGCACAGATTTGCTTAGTTGCGCACAGCCCTCTGAGCCACCTGAAGTTTCTCACTTTTAGACAACATATCTCAGAAGTATTATTTTTGGTGGAATTAAATGACCCTCTGTTCAGTTAAAAATAAATTATTTGGGGGTGGAGATTGTAAAGAGATTATTTTAGTAGCCGTACTGAAGTAGGTAGGGTCAGACGTGCTAAAAAGATGACTAGACACAAAATAGATGTGGCAAGGAGAGAGAACAGCTTAGCCTGTGGGGTGTGATGAAGCCCTGTATCAGTACTACGGCACAAGTTTTGCTCAGGAGGAGAGACAGAACTATGGAGGGTTTGCACATCTTCTTCTGTCTGATACACTCTCTCTTTTCCACTTTTCCCCCAATGGCAGGTAATAAAATGACTCCTGGTACCCCCCTTGACTGGAGGTACCCAGAGTGGTTCAGCCCATCGTGAGTGCTGTGCCAATCATTTAATAATTCCCACAGCTGCCTTTGTGAGAAGCCTCTCTCTTAAGCCTCTGGTTTAAGAATTTAGAGTAATCATGTAAAAATGATACCCCTGTGCTCTATGATCCGCTGAATCTCACTAATGCCGGATCCCAGAAGAGGGCTTATTAATGAAAAGATGCAATGCCTCTCTCTCTGCTCATGTTTCACATGAATATCTCTCATGGATTCGGCAGTAAACCTTACTGCTGATAAAGTAAGTATAATGAACCTCCATGCTCCACGAGAATGAAATCTCAGACTGATGAAGTAGCTACCTGCTCTACTTTTCCAGTACAATGGCAGGCTTGAGAGGTACAAGAAGAAGTACTCAGCTGCTATGGGAATAGCGGTGCAATATCCCAGCCTCCTAAATCTTGAGTCTGATTTGCTAGCGATGCCTTTGTCTGCGTAAAAAGATCAAGAGTTTGGAAGGGAGCAGCTCATAATTAGCTGAGAGAAATGAAATTATGCTTTATTGTAAATCACAGAGTCAACAGAAGAAAAGAGGTTTTTAAAGGGACAGCAACACCTTGAGGCTACTCGGTGTCCTTTCAATATTACACAGTAGTCAAAAACACAGTCAGCTCCTGCCAGCTGGCTAGCTTCTCAGAAAGACTAGCACCAAGTGTTCTGCAAACAGTGAGAGCCTGCTGCTTCCAACCCCCGACATCTAACCAGTTTTCAAGAAGGCACTGAAAATACTTTCCGGTATGTCTGCGTCCTGAAGGCCCTTTGCTAATTGCTGCACATCTTGCTGTCAAGAATTTCAAAATGTTATAAATCCTTTTGCTGTAGCTGTTTGCAAAGAAACAAAGAAACAAACAAACAAACCCCCTAGACTAACAAGAAGAAAGACTGATTCCATGTCTATCCATGGGAAAAGAAAGCAAGTGACTACCCACAAAGCATTGTGAGGCTAAGAAAAAGAATAGGTAAAACGCTGCAGGCAGTAGTGAATTAGTCTCTGTATTTATTTGACACCCTCTGCGATTTATGTTTTCCTTTAAATTAAGACACACAGGACAAGCAACAAGAGTCTGGAAGGTGTCACTCAGAAGTATCCCAAAATGATCACAGAGACTCATTTAAAGTCCAACAATTTAGACTAAACCTGCTCAGTGCATCTCTGATACATGGGTCACAGCTCATCTTTACAGAGTGAGCCGCATGTAACCAAATCCAAACTTTGCAAACCTTTGTGAGACACAAATCTGAATTTGGAAAATTATCACAGAATATGGAAAATTATCACAGAGTGAATACAGTCCCATCTCAAACACTGGCTATTATCATTGCAGGTCTATTCAATGATTTAAACAAAATGTTAGCATCACGCCTCACTTTGAGGAGATTCTCTGCTAGACGGAATTCAAACATCCTGAAACTCCGTGGAACCTTAAACCGGGGCCACACATCATATTAACAGCTGGGGTATAACTCCTGATAGTATTAATACCTAAATGCCCATTGTTGTCTTTAGAAAGGAAGGCAGTCACACCTTTATATGTGTGCTTTCTTCCCTTTGCTTTTACATTTCTTCAACACGCAAAATGTGCTTAACTCACTGCTTATTGAATGAAGGATTAGTATTATTTTCCTTCCTCCAGTGAACTTTGTTTCACTTCATCCTGCATATATTTTGCTAGGCTGTGTTTTCCTGCCAGCACACCACTGTTCAGCAAACTACTGTACTTAAGGCCAGCCAGCTAACACAGTGATACCTTTTTACTCACAAGGAGTGTTTCTGTAATCGTGGTTGTGCTTGTGGTATGAATGACAGCTTACACTAAGAAGCACAAAAGGCACCTCCAGAAGCTTTGCTGAGCTGGGACAGAACTAAAGCAGCTTCAAACTATCGAGACATTTGAAACACCTAGGGGAAGACCGATTTCGAAATGTAACCTGCTACCTAGCTACTCTGCTAGCGTAAATGTTGACCAGGGACTGTGAAGGGAGATACTTCCCCATCCCCCCTTTACTGTGCTGCTTTATCTCATGTTGAGCTAGACTGGCAGTGCCTGAAAAATGCCCTGCTTTGGTTCCTGTAAAAATGAGTATAAAACAAATAGGTAACAAATTTGCAATGGCTTTCTATAAGGTTTATAGTTATTTTTTTTTGTTAAGAGTGGCTATGTTGTGGATTAGGAAAGCAAGCAGAAAAGAAGGGTATCTTTACAACTCACCATACTCTTAGAAGACCACATTCGAAGTTCCTGTTCACATCACTGCAGCAAAGCAGACCTCTATGGTGGAAGTATTC
The DNA here is from genome assembly GCA_033558185.1 of Dromococcyx pavoninus. Lineage (NCBI taxonomy): Eukaryota > Metazoa > Chordata > Aves > Cuculiformes > Neomorphidae > Dromococcyx > Dromococcyx pavoninus. Next base: position 1,068,170 of record JAUMJL010000026.1, read on the forward strand.
TCTTTTTCTTGTGGAATTATACCTCAAGTCCTGCTAGGCAGTTACTCTCTTTGTTCCTGTGAGCCAAGCTAGTTGCAAGATCATGCTATGCCATGCTCATAACCTCACACTAAAAAGAGGAGATTACAAAGGGGGCAAAATACCCTCGAGGGTTCCCCTTTATCAGAACCTTCCCTGTCAGTTTGCCTTCTCATTTCCTGAGCTCTTGTCTGATTATTAGTGTACTGACAGAATAAAAATAACCTCATATTCCTACATGAATCATAAATAAAACCCTTTTATTTCATCAAAGAGGTTGGCAGGTTTATAGTCCTTTGCAATGCATGCACAATGTGAATGACATACCTTTAATTTTGCTGACAAGCTTGTCGGGGTCCTAATGAAAAAGAGTGAAAAGTGGGTGACTTCTCTAAAGGTTTAGCAGTTGCTTTTTGGTGAGGATATATATTTCACCTTGCCACTGTAATCAAGGAGCCAACTGATCTCAGTAATGAACTCTTCAATTACAGTCCACTTCTGACTCCTCAAGAATGCCTAGGCAACAATACCACAGTGATTATTGCTGATATTACAGATTAAAGCAACCTGGGGGAACAAGAAAAGGAGGGGGGGAAAGAAAAAAGAAAATCTGTGCAATGTCCTTGCTAGAGTGTCAGGTATCAGGGTGCATCAGCAATGAACAAAAAGGAGTGATCAAATTCCAGATTTTGGATAGCTAGATTTTGTATTGCTGTTGTACATTGGACAATAATAAAATCACTATTCTCACCTGTAGCTTGACCTTATGTATTCCTCCCCATTTGTTCAACTACCCAGTGTGCTTTTAGAAACCAATGTCAAGTATGGTGGAGGTTAACTTGGGACAGCCCCATAAAATAGAAAAGGATAATCCAAAGTATTTCTTTTGGTGTCTCTGGTAAGCAAGTTTCCTGATAAAGGTTGCACAAAGAAAGAATAATCTAGGAACACAGAAAATGAATACAGTATAAACAAACAGAAAATCTTCCCTTTTTCCAATCTTTCGTAGAGTGAAAACTTTAATTGTTCACAAAAAGGGACGTAAACAGTTAAAAATACATATTTTTAGCAGAGATGAAAATGCTTTCCCCTTCCACAACACATCCTCTCTTACTTCTACTTTCCTTTTACAGTCTCCCATTTTGCTCATGTGAAAGCCAGAGTACTGGTCCCTAAGTTTGTTTTCTGACCACAAACAAATTGTCAAAGCCATAAGTCTTTTCCATTTCATAAAATAAGTCCTGCTTTTTTGGAAATGTCCCAGGTCTGCACTAATAATTCGGAAACAGATTAAGAGAATGGGACAGCTTTATTTGATGTCTCGGAGATTATCCTTTGTTTTGCTGGTGATTCCTTTTTTTTCAGCAATAACTCCTCAGGGAAAGTTTGGATTTTGGCACGTTACCTCAGCCTGATTGCTGTGGGGTTTTTGTCTCTTTTTTTTATTCATTATGGTAGGGTTTAGAGGTGGAGCTGCTGAGAGAGAAAATGACAGTGACACAACTAAGGTCTATCCGACAAGAGAAAGAAGCAGGGGTTCTGTTTGTGGATTGTGTGTGCATGGAGAGATGGGATAGAAAAATGGAAAACATCATGGATACAAATTTCAGATTGTTGTCTTGTCAGGATTTTACAAGATTCCAGAGTTGCAATTTTCATTTTAATTATTTTCCATTTTCTTTTGATAAGCTTAGAAGCAGTATCTAATTTTATTAGGAGCTTTCATCAAACGTGCATATCTTCCTTCCTCAAGGGACTCCCTAGCCACAAAAACATCAGGTTCTGTGAAACATTAGCTAATCCCAGTTAGAGTTACTTGACCTTATCAAGCTAAGAAATAAATTTTACTCTTCATGAGAGTCCTACAGTTTACACTCCAGACCAAATTCTTAGATCTCAAAGTTTTCAGAGGAAAAACATTTTTCATAATGCCAGAAAACTGGCCTTAAAGACCTAGGCCACACAAGCCTGAAACTGTTTCTTGTTTCAAATTAAACATATTGACAGACTTCCTCTTGACTGCAGCTGAACCAGTGCCTGATTTTCTTGGCATAAAATCCAACTGGGTAACAGTAGGAGCCATTACTGGCAACATCTAGTCCTACACTCCACACATCACTACTTTGTGCCCTCCAACTTCCCCCTTGTGGCTGCTCACAAAGGCAGATTGCTGAGATTCAAATCGCTTTTCATTTTTCAGTGCAGACAACGTATGCTTCAAGAAGAGGCTCAAAGTTTGATGAACCTCATACTGCAAGTGTTTGTGTGGTGTGTGACTATGCAAGGCACTGTGGCATGGCCTGGTGAGCAAAGTAAGAGCAGTCAAGTGGGAAGCTGCTGCTAGCAGCCATCAACGTGGCATAGGGGAAATGCAGAAAAATTGGGGATGCATATACAGATGAGAGCAAAGTACATGCTCTAAAACAAAGGGCCAGAATCTTTTCAAAGCTGTTTTGCTCCACTCTTAACAGATTTAATAGTTAGAATCATCCCAGGCTCGGTACACTAGAAGGATGTTGAGTCACACCAAGTTTTAAAACATAGCATAGCTTATTTTAAAGATTAAATGGAATGTGGTTTGTACTTACTTAGTGCATTACTCAATCAGCAGAATCCCAGTGCTTTGAAAAAGAGGGGTTAAGGCACACTGGCTGTAGTTGCTTGTTCAGCTGTTTGCAACAAAATGTCTGGCTAGAAAAGGTTAAGAAAAGACTCATACACTCCAAAATTATCAGTTTGTTATCACTATTAATAATACTTTATAGTACTTAACATGCTACTTTTCATCTTCAAAGCACTTTGCAAATATTAATTAATCCTCACAATCTGCCTGTGGGGTAAGCAAACGCTGTTGCTCCCAGCAGTTGAGTCACAGGGTTAACTGACTTGCCCAAGCATAGAGGGTCAGGATCAGCCTCCACACATCCTGCTCTGATGCTCAAAACATTGTAACACAGTGAGATGGCAGATGTGTGCCACTTTTATACATGAGATACTTTTTTAAAGCATGGGCTTGAACTGATAACTTCAGCTTCAGCTGCTTGCACGGGGCTGTACCTTTCTCCTTTCCCCCATATTTCTGCATTGATGCAAAATGTGGACAATTATCACCTGATAATTAAAGGCCTCAGTTCATGGAGGAGCTCCTAGCTGATTTCTAGAATTACTCCCTAAACTCTGCTTTGCAGTGGAGAATCGTGTATGTATGCACAAAAGTAATCAGAGAGTCACAGCTTAAAGTAGCAGACGTCTTTAAAGATTAAACAGGTCACCATCATTTAAGACATAACTAAAATGAAGTGTTTCACTAAAAGCAGCCTGCATGTTGGTGTGGACTGATTAGACTAATGTTTGGGTTTTTTCACTTACAGGTTTGTGTTTGTTTGCTTCAAACAACTTGCAATGCTTTAAGCGATAACAAACCAACGAAAGTTTAGGGAAAAGAAGGGCAGGCTCATGATGAGGTTTTATTTGTCCATGCTTCTTTGAGTTTGTAAATCACACTGCATCGCATTATTGAGTGTCCATTTAGGAGTGTATTCGAAAAAATTCTTTCTGGCACAATAAATACAGTGCCTAGTGCATCACGTGGCACAACCCTGGTATCCAAACTCAGCATTCTCTGGGAGTCCTTTGGTCCCACACTGGATGCCAGAAAGGATAGTAGCTGTGACATGTGATACAGCTGCTGATAAATGATGGTGATAATGCAGAACAAAAAGGCTAATGAGTTTTCTCCAACACCACACTACTTTCATGAAATGAACATAAAGATGACCCTGTTTGCTACTTTCTTTTTTTTTTTTTTTTTTGGCTAGTGAGTTACTTATCCCTTTACCTGCGTGTTAGTTTTGTCTTCTCTGCACAATGCTATGGAAAGACAGTCAAAATTAATGTCAGCATCTCCCTTCATTTTCAAAATATAAAAGACGCTTTGAAGGTAAAGTAAACCAAAGAGGCCAGTAACTAATTACAACCCATTGTACTGGACTTTGAGGAATAATGAATAGAAGCTATTCCCTGTGTGCTTACCAGAGTGCTTTGCATAGACAGTGGTGTCTTTGTGGGAGAGGGAGATCCCTTCACTGGACCAGAAAGAGAAGAAATGGAATTGTTAATGTATGTAAGAGGCAGGAGGATTTCTATGGTAGTATTTCATTGCAGAGGCAGAAGGTAACAGAGCCAATCATGAAAAGCGTAAAGGTGTGAAGGCACAAAGACCGAGAGTTGATTAAAAGCACCGTGGGGAGCGTGAGCGAACAAATCAATGGTAATGATGGAATTATGCCTGAGCGGAACCCGATAGTCTTTGGTGTCCTGGCAACTTGGTGCTGGGGATTAAACATTGCAAGAACCAGAGCCGAGCCCTTGTCCAGCCTGTCTGCACTCAGAGATACACTGATTGATGGGACAGGTTATGCTACAAAACTTGATGTGGTCTCTGGAGAAAAGATGACCTCAACATAAGCACCTCCGCAGCCTGGTGAGATGTGATGGCTGAATCTTGCCTGATGGGGAGCTGGGGCAGAGGAGCAGTAGCATTGAGAGAGATGCCAGCCATGGTTGTCACGTCTGGGTGAGCAGGACAGGGATCATCTCTGGAAGCAAGAGCATGAAGAAAGAAAAGCTAAAAGACAAGAGAAGGGTCTCTGCTGGTGTTCAGTGAAGTTAGAGGTAACACCTGGCAGGGAGGCAGGAGAGCTGATCCACAGAGGCTCACAGCAGTGGGGGAGAGATGAGCAGCAGTAGCACTGGTGGCTGCATGGAGTGGCAAGGCATGGGCTTGGAGGAGCAGGTGGGAACCGAGGGAACGCAGATCAGAGCTGGCTGTGAAGGCACTGAGAGAAAGGCCTGGAGCAGCCTGGAGGGAGGGAAAAGAGGATTGGAGCAGCTGGTAAGATCAATGCGGGACCAGCTCTAGCTGGGGCAGCAGTGGCTTAGGGCTGCCAGTGCTCACTGGTGCTTGCTGAGCTTACCCTGTGCTTACATCCACTGCCACAATAAGCATGTTAGTATCAAAACTACAACAGCAGCTGCCTTAATAGCAATACCTCTATGAGCAGTTTTACGCAAATATAGTTTTGATTCCCTTCTCATTTACTATTTTGGGGATTCCTTTGCTGGTGTGAGGCATATATATTTACGTGTGTATATATATATCCGAGACGTCCCTATCACTTCAGCATGAGGACCACAGATGGCTACAGAAACCCACTGAGGAAACAGACATCACAGCTCTTACTTGGTCATTGCTGTGGAACACTGTGGTGAAGAAGTACAAGACAAGAATGTTTGTGTTGCTGTGTGAAAGTGTACTTTGCAGAAGGAAACATCCAATGTGCTCCCAAGAGGCAGCAATCTCACCTACTGTGTAGCAATTTGGACCCTAAGCTTACCTGCTTTTGTGGTTAGTGACACCAGGAGGAAGGGCCCAGGGTCATTTTGCTGGCCCTAAGTTGGTCAATACAGTGTTGCCACAAGCGCAATTGCGATGGATGGAGGGATGAGTAAATAGACAGTGTCCGTCAGGAATGACAGAGAGTGCTGAGGTGTAACCATAAGGGATAAAATCATGAGTATGACTCTGCCATGAGATTAAGCAACACAGATATTTTCTCTCTGGTGGCATTAGACACATTGACCAAGAGCCAACCTCAAAGACAACACTGCCCATACAAGGAAAGAAAGGGGACAGTTTGACCTCAGGCCTCACCTGACAGGTGATCCTTCCACGCTACAGTGCCAGGGCAAGATGTTCAGCAAACACAATGAGGCCATACCTGGACTTTTGGCACAAACTCATGGTGATATAATTGAACGTTAAACATTTTCAAAATCCTATATTTGTCAAGTGTTGAAACAGGTTGCTGCAACCAGAGGGAAGTTGTTCCTAGGTGACCTGTCAGTTCAGATCCTGTGAGCAGCTGGGACCACTATGTTGGCCTCAGTTAGACGATCTTCAGATTGTCGGAGTCCACTTCTATTCTCTGCAGGTCAGAGCAAATTTTAGACCTCTAGAGCCCTGTTCTCCAGAAATAAAATTCTCAAAAGGAAAAGATAAAAACTCACAACTAGAAAATGCAGATTCTTTCCAAATGGTCTTAACGAAGATGACTGAAATATGGACAGATAAAAACATCCCATTACCTTCCTACAGTCAGCTATGTATCTCTTATACAGGGTCAAACCTGAGCACAAATTAATAAACCACTGATCAAAACAGGAGCTCAGTATCAGAGAGTGAGAATCTGGTGTTGGGCCACATCTTTGCTCTTTCCTGGTAGTACCAGGTAAAAGCCTGAAAGGAAAGTATAAGGCTCAGAAGTCATCTTGAGTATGTGGCCCTGGATGGGCCCATTTTCCAGATAAGTTTTTTTTCACTCTTGAAAGCAGCAAGCACCAGCAATTGAAGAGGGAGCTCTAGATACGGCACAAATATTAAATGTAAATACAACACATTCCAGTATAGACCCTTCAGTGAAACAAGCCCTACAGCAAAGCTATCTCTTCCTGTTGATGACAATGTAAAGGACTTAGCATAATAGTATTTATTCAGTTAAATGAGAGCTGTAATGCACTTCAGTCTTAGAAACAAAACTTGAACTATTTAAGTGCACCATTTTCAAACCTGACGATTTGTTTGCATGTGGCTGTTGACTTCAACGAGAATCAGTGCTGCAACAAATGTACTGCTTTGAAAGCCTTCTTACCAGGTGAAAAGGCTGTGTCATGGATAATGGAAAATGATGCCCTATTGCTTGAAGCTCAAGCAGACCTCAGAGCAAGTAGGGGCAGACTTAGTTTAGACACAAACGGAAATAAAAATACACTTTTAACTTTGCAGGTTTCAACTTTCCAGAGTCAAACTAGCCCCAGAAACACAGGATCAATTTGATTTGGCTTCTTGCCTAGTCAAAATCTGTATGTTAGAGACATCTCAATCAAATTCCTTGAGATTTACAGTTTAGCGCTATTGACTCGGGAGCTGAGCTTCAGACTTATTTGGCCATTGCTCAACTCAGCTGCCTTATGTAAATCACTTCACCATCTTTTAGCTCACTTCCCTTCAGTAAGTTGGGAATAAACATATTCATCCTCTTGGAGATCACTGGATGAGAAGTATTATTATTAGGCACACTCATACTAAATGGATGATGCGAATGTGGTAAGTAATATGTCTTGGCTAGTACAGAGCTTTTTTTTGCACGAGGGTGCTGTTTAGTATTAATAAACACCTTGACTTTTGCCTTCAAATCAGTGAGAGTCACCCACTAACTTAAAAAGGTTTTTGCTATTTATTTTTTAAAATATAAGTTTTAGCCCTTCAGCTTAGTTTTCTTAAGCTTTTCAACTCAGAGGGAGAGTATGCCCTTTTAGTGGTCATGTTTGTTCCAACCTCAACTCCTCCCAACCTGATAAACCAATATTTCCCAGGATGAAGTTTGCTTTAAAATATGACGTGGTAATCTTCTTTCTAATAAAGACTACATAACTCTCTTAATCTTTGCCCACATATCAAAGGGACTTGAAAAACCCTTTGTTTTTGTGGATTCAGCAACTTCAGAAGACAGGAATTAGTAAATAGCCATCTAATGGTTCTGTCTCCATTGACAAGCAGTGAAGGAGTTAATTATCTGCTTCTTTTCACTAATTCTGTTGCAGAGCTTGATTGTGCATGTTAAATGTCCAAGTTACCAGATTCAAAGAAAACTTGATCTCAATTTGGCTACATATTAAAAGTGCCATTCCCTGTTGTCCTACCTAGCATTGTTAATTGCATACATTTAGCCCGCTATTGGAGAATAATTTAGCTTCAGATTGAAAGAAACAGCCCTGGCCTTGGTTATTTTGGCATACAAGTCTCCAGTATGACTCTGTTTTCTAAGCAGACATTAATGATTCTAAAACTAATATTCATTGTTTGAAGAGGCATAGCGGCCTTGGCATTTACTTAACCTTTTGTCTCATGTATGAGACTGAGTCAGCCTAAATCCTTTTCTTAATTAATATCTATTCTTTTTTTCCTCTCCAACATTATTTATTAAACAATTTTGCATGCAACAATTAGAGTTGAGAGTTTTGAAAAAAACCCACTGTATTAGCAAGCTCACTTAGTACAACAACCATGAAACTGGTCCTCCAGCTCAAACAAAGCTCAAAGCATGAATGAGACGGGAATAGAGGGTAAGGTCAGATAAAAAAAATTAAAAACCAAGTCCCACCATTCACCTGTTATCTCTAACATTAAGCTATTCCCTACTAAAAAACAATAATTCTAGAGCGAAAGAGATAAAATACTACTATAAAAGCATAAAACTCAGGTATCTGGCACCTCTAGTCATGTCAGTGATGATAGTTACGGTTGTGAATAAAGTGTAATCACTGAACCTGTTTGCTTATTACTGCAGTAGAAGGAAATTACCATTTCAGACTCCTGTTGTGTTTCACAGGAAAGCACTATCTGCCCCATATAAACTGTCTCAACTGGAGCTCACCTACTTTTCCAGTGTGTTTGCTTCTGTGCAGTTCTTTGCACTATTGTTATCACAAATACTCTGCACATGCTGCTGAATGTGCAACAAAAAACCCTTCCGAATGTTCAGATCGACATGGAAAATGGCAAGGACACCTTTGGCAATGAAAATAAAAACGTTTTGGTGTTGCATTACAACAAGTTGTGTGACATTAACTAAGAGCTGGATTGCAGTTGGCTCACATATAAATACACACAGAAGCAGAGACTCGAGCATCTTTCCTCATCTATTCTTCCATCCTGTAGCTAAGTATAAGCACAGACGCTTTGCTCAGTGGATTGACTGTCTGCAAGACATTGGACTGAATAATTTTTTCTCTTACCAGGGTTGGATGACAAAGCAGTCCCACATGAAAAACTATAATGCTCTCCAGACTTGGAAGTTGCAAGCAACATGGATGTGATAATATGAGCCCATATTTTGCACCCATTAGAAAACCCACAGGAATAACATTCATTCTAGGCAATGGTATCACTATCATCCTAAATCTTCTATTACACAATGATCCTCAGTCTCTAATGCTCTTACGATCTCCCTTCTAAAAGGCTTTAGGAGATCTCTGGCCATTGCACAAAGCTCTTGACCTGCATCTTTCACATGAACCTATAGACACTGAGCCCTCCCACCAGTATGACTGGAAACAAAGGGTCAAGAAGCATGATTTGCTTCTTTAGAGATGGGGAAGACAGCAAAGAAACAAAGTGGGACCATTGCTTAGTGAAATGGACCACTGCCAATACCTCAGAGCTGATGCTCCCAAAAGAAACAGTTTAGCCCTAGGAATCCAGAAGTACAATTTTCTTCAGAACTACCTCGCCAATGTGGCCCTATTTTAAATATTATTTCAGGCATATAGTTCAGGAGGTACTTTCAGGGCATGAACTTAGACAGCAAGTTTTAAAATCCAAATGCATGTCTATAAACCCAACATATTAATAAGTTAACAGTTTTCAATAAGACATCAACATTTGCATGCATCTTCCTACTTGTTATGTGCAGTACTACACTTTTTAATGTTTTTTGGATGTTAGCCAGAGTGTCTGGGTCCCTAGTTACTTCATCTATTACTTTCTTGCCACAATAGATCTGGGTCTTGGCCAAGTTCTGGACTCCTACTGCATACAAAACCAGAAAATTATCTCCCTTATCTATTGACAGTCTTCGTTTCCCATAGAAGGGGAAAAATATCATAAATTAAGACAAATAAGTAAATACATAAAAATCCAGCACTAACTGAAGTACAAGTATTTTTAGCATCTCTTAACACTATGTGTAATCAAAACATTACCTTATGCATTTATACTGTGTTAGTCTGTCAAGAGTCTAATTCATGACTATTCACCTGAAGAGGAGAGGAAGATCTTTTCTTTAAACCCCTCCTGGAGCTTCTCAGGCTTTCCACAAGAGTGAGCAAAGTTACATGACCTGAAATAAAACAGGGGAGGAAATGGCTTCAGTACCATCCTTCCTTTTTCAGTGTTTCTCAACCTATGGACTATGGAAGGGTTTAAAGAGGCCATGAAGGATTAGAGGCTGCCTCTGTTTTACATTTGACCTTGAAAGTTTTTATCGGTTACTCAGGGCCTCTGGTGACTTCAGAGGAAGATAGATGAACACAGAGGAGAGACCTTTTAGAAAGTTTTGAAAACATTGTTTAGTGCAGCTCTGATGGTAGGGCAGTGAATGTTGCTTTTTATTGCATGTTTACGGTAGCAAACTAATACTTAATTTAACAAAGAGCAAGAAAAAACAAATGAATGACATAATGATCCTAACTATGGTTTTATGGGCACTACAATCTGCCAGAAGTCTGAGCTGTCCTTGAAAGGTCTGGTCCTGCCTACATACCCAGCCCTGATGGGACCATTTTTGCCCACTCAAAGATGTGCATTTGATCAGAGAATTAATTAGGCTAAAACATCATCTGACCCTAAAAATGCCCCCTTCCCCCCCCCCCCCCCCATGTTGCTGAGCACATGGAAATGCAACACTCCTCAGAGCACGGCAGGCAGGCATAAGGAGGTAGAGGTGGGATGAGAAGGGTGCACTGTGCCCTTGGGCAATAACCCCCTTCCTGCTGACCACACAACCACCATGAAACCTGAGCCAAGGACATGCGGGCAAAGCCAAGAGCAGGGAGAGAGATGTCTCGTCTTCACCCAGGCTGCAGCTAAAATCACAACCCAGTCCACGTGGAATATTTTGCTGTCAGTGTAACACTAATCACAGTAGTCCACTGTGTTGACTTGTAAAATTTTGCTAATAATATGCAAGGTAGCTGACAAGTTAATAGAACAGATGATTTCTGTACTTTCTGCTTGAGCTGTGTGAGTATTTTTTTCTGCTTAATTTGCCCAAACAAAGCATCAGTGCCTTAATTTCAGTTATTTCAGAAATTAGATCCTCTTGAAGAATGAAAGGATGCTGTGTTTGAGAGGGGTAGCTTTTTTTTATGAAGACTTGTAATTAATGGAAGCCATTAAAGATACTTGTAAAAATGATTCAGATTTTATATATAATGACTAACTAACCTATTATTGCTCTTCTTGGTCAGAGATTAATGGGAATTTCTTAAAGGATAAAGAATTATTTAACAAGTTGGAGGATATGTATGGGCTTAGAATACACTCTGATAGCGTGAATAATAAGAAATGGGGCTGTTTATTTCCTTGAATGATGAACCAAAGTTAATTCAGAGATAGCAAGATGTCAAAAACCCCAACCCAACCCAAAAAAACCTAACAAAAACCTAACAAGGCAAGTGGATGTTTATTATATGAATCTAAACAAATACTTTACTGAAAGAAAATGTTCTCATACTCTAACTCAAGGTGGTACAGGACCACACCAGCATGATCTCTGGTATGACTGAGAAGCACCAAAGAGTTTAAAGGAAGAGTTTGAGATCAGGTGATGTTGAATATTCAACAGCTCATTGGGAGGGAAGACAGACTGCAAGACTGAGAGAGAAAATCACTTTGCTTCTTCCAAGAGTTTCCCACACAGAAATTTTCTTTAGAATGCAATGACAACGACGTGTTTGGTCAAAGATTTCTATGCAAGGAAAATTGAATTCTTTTCCCATGAGTAACAGAGTCACTTGATTCCCTTGATGATGGCACACATGGACAGCTTTCATTTCTCCAACTCTTTCAGATTAAAATAGGCCTCAGAGTGTCTTGAAGCATCTCGTCCCCACTGGGTTGAAAACCCTCTGCAAAGAGGGAGTAGAGCATATCTAGGCTGACTTTGTCACTAAAGGAAAAGAGCAGATAACATTTCAGGAGAGAGGGAAATGGAAGGCAAACCAGTTTCTCAGTCAGCTGAAAACAGTATTTGGTTCTTTTCATGACTGATTTGCCAAGTATTTTGTGCAGTAACTGTTCAGAGCAACAAACTGCAATGATTCATATGCCCAGGTGTAATGGTAATAGTCTCCTCTCTCTAGCTGGAAAAAAATAAACTTACTCTAGCTCTTTTCCAAAATGGATTCCAACCGAGCTAGGAGTAGCAGTGAGCGTTCTTCAACTTGACACCAAATTATTTTAATACCCACTGTATTTTCCCTTTCTCAGGACTCATTAGTTTTTTTTCTTTAATTTTTTGAAGGAACACAAGGAATTGAATAACGTTTTCTCTGTGTACATGGCTGCAGCCACATCACTGAAGGGGGTCCTTTTGACATTTTAAAGGACCTGAAGTGCATGACAACATGGCACTGCAGTCAAGAATCTCGCCAGGGAACAGAATAAGAAGATTTATTTTATTTTTAATATTTGAAACATTTCAAAAAGCATTCAACTGGATTTCTCACTAAGAGGATGAGTGAAGAGAATCCTTTGTAACTAAGCTGGGAGGCCCAAGTCTTTTATCCATTGTTACACAGTTTTTCCCCAGGGCAGAGTTAGGAAGGCCTGCAAGCCCCAGAAGCTTAACAAGGCGAGTACACTGGGTGGGCTTTTCTGCCATTGCCTAAGCTCCTCCTGAGGTAGAAGCTGTCAGGGAAGAGCAGGTCCTGTGCTCCATTTCAGCCACCAACAGAGATTATTTGGGAAGATCCTAGCATCAGTGGTGCTCTCATGGAGAGAAATCAAAAGTACCTGCCTTCCTGCAAATGTGCACATGCATACACAGCCCCCCTTGGTACCCAGCCACCTGTACACCTGCTTCCTTAATAACCCAGAAGCAAAGCCATTCCACAGAAGATCAGTAGTGAATTGATGCTTGGATTAATCACTGTCCATCGGACTTTGCAAAGTCACTTTTTCCTGTCAGCTTTTTCAAAAGTTTATGTATGACTGGTTAGCTTAAGATATGTTATCTCGGGATAGATTGTGTGGAAGGAGGAAACTACTATAGACTGTACTGCTAACACTTATTTTTTCTTCTTGAACTTTTTACACTTTCATGTGAAATCCTTAAAACCTTGTTGCAAATGAATTGCTGGGTTTTGATTAAATAAACTTTGTTACATATTCCCTGAGCTTGGTTCACAGCACAGATTCACCCACCTTTTCCATGGATGCCTGGTTGTGGCTGAAAGTGAGAATTTGCTTGAGAGATTTCCAGGTGTCAGTAATTTGAGTAGGAGCTCAGAACCTCAGGCAGGATATCCAGGACATGTTCTTCCTGCAAAAAAAAAACTTAATCTAGGACTTGGCTAACCTAGTTCACTAGAAAAAAACCATAAATATGCAAGATCTCTATTGGTAAAATTTTGCTTGGCAGCATTTTGTAGCACTCTTGGTGTCTGAGATTTTCACTGTTAATACAGAGACAGAGGCGCATGAGCTAGGAGCAGCAAAAGTGAGCTGACTACTCATGCCTGTTTCTGCCTCAATCAATGTGTCAGAGTTCACCATTCAAAGTTGCTCTCAAATAAAGGGTGAAATAAAACAGATTTTCAGTAATTAAGCAGCTCTTTCCTGACCTTCTACAAAACTTGTGGGATTCTAATGTAGCAGAAATTTTAAAGACAAATGTCTTATGTATAAGTTCACTGCCCAGAAGCAGGAAAATATGGAGTTTGTAAACAACAACAGCAATACAAGTAAAGCCTATTTGCTTACTTGATCCCACTGAAATTAACGGTCTGTGGTTTACGTATGTGTCAGTGTCATAAAGCAGGGTACGCTTGGGCACCAGGAAGGGTCTGCTTCATGTGTTAATGGTGGAGTTACAGAGTGGCAGCAGCCATTTCATAGACAAAGTTGCAGAAGGATTTTTACTATACGCTCAGCTCTCTCTTTCTACACTCCAACAAAAAGCTGAAGGAATTCCTAGGTTAGGTCTGGGTACAAGGTTGACATTTTTCTATAAAATTCGAAGAGGATCCAGCTAGAGATTTCCAAATGATGCCACCCATGAAAAAACACAGCTTACAAGCACAGATAGTGCCCCTCCTGGCACTTAGGTGTACTCTTACACAGGGGTCACTCTGGGTATGAACAAAACTCTGTTCAAAAAAATTATTGCCCCTCTAAGCCTCTCCTCCACTAAAGCCCCATCTCTCATTCTCTAGCCCCACCATTCACGTCGAGATGCTTGAATAACTCAAGAAAAAAGCATCCTACCAAGGAGTTATATTTAATGTTTATGCTGTGGCGTTTTGTATAATAGGAATAATCGCTATTGCTTTGTAGTACACTTACAACAAATAGCTTTTGAGATTGCCCAAACACTTTAGCTCCACTTCAGCTCTTAATCAAACTCAGCAGCTGTTTATTGCAATTACACTATAAAGCAATAGACATTATCCCTTAACTAACTGTCTTATTAATATAGGTAGTTACACAGCTATTTCATAGTTAGTCTTAAATAACTGCTTTTAATTATTTTATTAACATAAATAACCATCTCAATAAATTTAAATTAAATGCATATGTGAGAAACGTAATTTAAAGCATTGCACAAAATTGCATCTGTTTACCAATGTTTAAATTGTCGTCATTGTCTAAATCAATTAAAACGCAGCTTTAATTTATTTTAAATTTTGACGGCCATGGAACACCTAAGAAACAAGAACTTCCTAAGTACTGGAATGGGCACTGTCTTGTCTGTCTTCTGTTGCTATATTTTGCAATATTAGTTCACTGTCAGGAGAATGAGATTTCTTTTTACCCGTTAAACTCACAATTTAATAGCCCCATTTAGTTTTCCTTTCTTCTCATTCCCAGTCAAAGCAACAGATGAAACTGGATTGCATTTTGCCTTCTAGTTCACTTGTGTGATTCTGCTTTCAATGGAGAAAAGGATTTTATTTTCTTGTGCAATACAGGATCCTCCATGTCTTATGCCATTTGTTCTGGTAAGATCAAGCTCTTTGCCTTCAGCTAAGGGGAAGGCAGACATTGCCTGACCTGGCCAGAAATCCCCTTATTATTCTGTATGGGGACAGTTTATTGTTCAGGGGCCTTATTCTATCAAAAAAAAAAATACTCCACTGCAGAGCAGGTAACACTTGTACAGCTGCTTTTATCCCACAGTGCCACTAATGAACATTTATCTGAAAAGGTACCGTGGCACAGATTAGCGTATGCCACCTCTCATTTTGCAGAATGGTCTGCCCATCATACTGGCTTATTCAGATGCTCTTTTCCCTAGAGTCCTTGCTGTTGGGGATGAAACAAAAATCTCCTATCCTTATTCTGTTTCAGATTCCTCCCCTGAAGGATAAAGAGGAAAACGCTTGCTGAAAAGCAAGGAGAAAAGGAGACAGACTCCCTTCACCACTTGTTTGCCACAGAGAGAACAGAAGACACTAGAAAGCACTGGGAGAAACTTAAAGTAGCAAAAGTAAGTCAGGAATGGGGCGAATATAAGGCTGGAAAATACAAAGGTGCAAAAGGATGTGAAGAAGCCTCACATACTATCCTGCCAAACATTTTCTTCTGCCACTCAAAAGTTTTTGATTTAGTTCTATAGCTGATGCAGGGACCTGCAAATGTGAACTGCTACCTCTCTGAAATCAAATCACAACAAACCCCCTCAAAAGTAACTGGGATGTATTGAAAAGAATTGTTGAAGCCAGGAACATGGAAAGCCAAATTTTCTGGAGGTCTTGATTTGGATTTCAGAAGTTTTAAGCTCCAAAACTATAAAAATCAAGGCATAGTTGACTCCTGGCTATCAGTCAATGTCAAAGATGTTACAGGAGAACAATGACGGGAAGAATTTGCTCCATGAAATCAAATATACAGATGGCGAATTCTGCTAACTAGCAAAGCCCATCCTATCTTCTGGTTGCTAATTACAGGATACAACCTCCCTACAAGGAATCATTGAAGAATGGTGTTTCAATGCATGTACCCACTCTGCGTTAGGATGAAGGATGCCTCAGTGACACCATTCCTATAGAGAAGTGGAATGTAGCTGGAAACAACAAAGATTAAAACAATGTTTTATTTATTTTAATACTTCTATCCAAATGTAACAGGTAACATGAAGAGATAATTACAGGTTCCGTCAGAAAGGGGTTGTACATGCTGTGATCTTGCAGACACACTAAGCTCCTCAGGAGACATTACAGACTGTGCTGGGTAAAGACATAGGTGATTCAGCATGAAGGGATTTTATAGAAAAATGTAGAAACTAAGAATGGGGAAGACATGCTTAAACTTCAGGTAACTGAGAGTTATCAGGGTTTGGATAATTGAAGTTCCAACATATATTTGCCTACACTGTCGCTCACCTTTGAGCCCTTCCTTGGCATCTTGACATTTATATAGTCTGAAAACCTGAAAGCTCTCAGTTTAGACAACTAAATTGTTGCTTGTCAATTTAGTCTTGACTGAAAGACAGGTGTTTTGTTTCATAGTAACACTCCTTTCAGACTTCTCTACTCCCAAGCTCAGATTACTGAGCTAAAGAACTACCAAAAATGAAATAATTTACAAGTAGGCGACGACATTTACATACCTTGAACAAAGGAATTCTTTGGGCAAAATAGGGATCTTAATTATTGCTTTTTTTTGCCATATGGGATTCTCAGCTTTAGCTCTCTGGTGGGAGCTGGAGGAGCTGGAGGCTGTGAAGGTTCCTATATTTTTGGTAAAGTGGCAGATCCTTTGCTACTGGTATGTATTTTTACAAGATGATCTGCTGAATGAAAACTGCTCTTTGAACAGAACCCTGAACAAAAATCCACCTGAGAATCTGAACCAGAAGTCTCAAAAAATGTAATTCTGGAACCAGGCACACATATAAGTCTGATACACACACAGCAGTCAAATGCCAATAGTGCAAGTAAGGAGCATCTGTTAGCTACCTCATGTCTTACATCATAACTTTACATCTAATTCAAAGTGGCTCATTATTATTGGGCATTCATTATTATCCATAGTAAGTGAACCTTTCCAATAATGAACAAGTTTTTTCTGCGCACAATTTTGCACAGGTGACTTACACAGTGTAAGAGCTGCACATGCTGATGATGCCATTGGTATCCCACATCCGACTGCGGCTGCAGCTTTGTACTGTTAATGCAAGGCAAAGTGAACCAGGAAGCCCAGAAAACACCTCAGGCAGAACACAGCACCATCCACCTGACCCCAAATTTAGCCTGCCTTTGAGACGCTACTGCCTCTGAGCAGCAGATGAATCCATTACCATGAAATGTCCCTTTGCAGCGAGACCTACAGTGTACTGACCCAAACCTGCCTACATTCATGCCCTCTGATAATTCAGGTTTTCCTAGTTCCTCGTCTCTCTATCTGGGTGCTGGTACCCATACACTTCTGGCTTCTTGGCTTTCGGGAAGGATTTAGATCTTAAGTCCTTTGTTTATGCCATTAAGTGTGTTGAAGGCAACAGAATACAAGTTTCATGACACCAACGTGCCAATAACCTCAGCTCTGACCTAGAGGGATCGTGTGTTTTGGCATAGGTTAAGGGTCTCACTTAATATAGAACCTTAAGCTGGATTTGAACTGTAGCCCCAGAAGCACAAAGCCTGTGTTTTTATCTGGGAAGCCACATGGCTCTGTTTTCCTGATTGGTACTTTTGACATCCTAGTATTGGCAAACCACAGAGATACTAACTGTGTGCTCTATTTTCTGCCCTTAATTATGGCCAGCTAGTCTGATTTTTCTTTCTTTTTTTTTTAAAAGGATTTGAGTGACAAAGTGACTATGCATATCATTCCACATTTGAATTGTAAGACTTCAGTATTTCTACCTCTAGTGTGTAATTGGATCAGCTGCCAGTTACCGAAAAGAGCTGGGTGAGTATTAAGTGTGTGGAAAATGAAGAAGAGTCCAAGTGTGAAGGGGAGGAATAATTTGACAAAGCCTAGAGTGAGCTGTATGTGCTTTTCTCATTCCAAAATGGAGTAGGTTTTGAAGCACATGAGAAAAAACTAGCTTTGATTTATTAGCTTTGATTTGTAGAATGCTAACCACAATCTTGGAGTTACTCAAGACATACAGAAAGCCGTAGTCCCTGCCCCAAAGAGCTTACAGTACCAACATCCTAATGAGGATGGATGAGTGCCAAACTGAAAAACAGTCTGCTTTATCTGAGTCATTAAAGCTGTGCCTTGAACAACCTCATCATGCAGTTGACAAAGCTGCTGCCATGGGCTTTGTGTGACAGAAGGACTGGAGCTAAGTGTGTTCATGATATGGTAGTCCTCAAACCAATTGCATGCAATGCTCTTTTGTAGGTCCCCACTGTAGCATGTGCTCACTTTGATTTTGAGTTTCTCAAAGAAAGTAATGAAATTGCTGTAAGCATGAAACATTTTTAAATCTACTACAAAAATGCAAAGTAAATCTCAGCCCTTCATAAATGTGAGAAATAGATGAAGGCTGTGTCCAGTCAAAATATAAGTGTTTCTCTCAGGACAAGCAAATTGCCTTGCCGCTCAGTCCCTCCATTAACCATAGTTATGGCAGGATCAGACAGACAGACAGTTCCTTATCCAGTAAGTGTTCAACCATTTATACCCTTATACAATGCAAGTAAATTCTCTCACGTATGAATACACAGTTTGCAAGTTTCTGGTCAAATGCTTCTAGTGGGACAGAAGAGCTAGATACTGAGTGGGTAGACAGAAGACTTTTCATTTTACTTTCAAAGAAGCTCTAAAATGCAACTTAGGAAAACAGCCTGATAATGAGGTGACAAATGTAGAGGGAAGGAGAGAGGATTGCAGCTTAAAATCAAAGAAATGGTCACAATATCCAGAGCAGCTCATGAAAAAAGCAAAAGAAATGGCAAATACCTGGAAATTCACAGATAGTTGTCCCTCCCTGTAGAAATCCACCATAAAATCCACCATAAAATCCACCAGGCTGATCTGTAAGGAATAAATAAGAACAAGCTAACATAGAAGATTACAAATAGCCAAGTGGACTGCCCAGTGGATACAAGGTAGTATTGTCAAGAAGGCGGGGAGAGCAAAGAACAACTGAGATGTGCTGTCTTCCAACTCTATGTTGCTCTAAGTTACACTTGATGGTTCACTGCCCATAAGACTAAACTGATATTCTGGGATTTGAAAATTCTTCTGCTGTACCTTCAATAGCAGCCACTAATTGAGAGGAACATTGTCCAAAAGGGCCCCTGGGTTATGGCCGTGGAGTTATAGCCTTTCTCACTGGTATAACAGCTCTGCAGACAAGTCTATCAGGCAAAAACACAACAAAAAAAAACCCAACTCAAAATCATTTCTTTCTGACTCTCCAAGGGGGGTAGGGCATTAAGACAGAATGCCCTACCTCAAAGCAAGTCAAGATTGGATCAGAACATCTCAGAGAAATAGAAAGGGAGAGATGGCAAGAGGTGGTAGTGTAAAGGTTTTATCAGCATGAGTTTGAGATGACCACATTACTCATAGGTCATTGTGCTTTCCAGATGACTAGCAACAGATGAAATAAGGAAGAAAACAGCCTCTGGATTTCCAGGTAGCAGTTGCAGCCAGCTCTGCCTTTTCAGCTACCCTTTTAGTATAGAATATGCACAGTGCTGCTCAGAAAAGGGTTGACTTTGTATGCAAAAGAGAACCCACCACATGATCCCACCATCGCCAAACAATCTGTAGAAAAAACATCAAGGTAATACATATGTTGTTAGAGAGAGGAAAATTTCCAATGCAATGCACTCGGTTGTGCCTACATTTTGCATACTTCCAGTATTTCCTAATACTGAACTAGAAAAAGTACTTCAGTATCCTTTGTGGATCTCAGGCCATCTCCATCAGGAAGGCACTAGGAATGGATTATCCTGATGTGAATCCAAAACCATTACGACAGAAAACAGGTGTAAGTCTTCATGTCTTATAGCAGCAGCCACAATACTGATATTGGGTTACATAATAAAGACATCACAAATATCATTTATTTATGCTGAAGCAACGTCTTTCTGCCAGGCACCATCCCAAGACTTTACCATGGACTGCTTGTATTTTTCAGAGGGTACCATCGAATCAGATATATGCACAGAGATCCCAACAACTGAGTGGAAAATAATATTGCCATTCTTGACATTTCGCAGATTAGCAAGAAATTCTAATGAAATGCTCATAAAATGTCGCTTTCAAGAATTTGTTGGATACCATTCTTGCCAGGAATGGATGCATACAGGGTAACTGCCCTTCTGCTTTGTGCTTAATTCTCTCGCCTCATTTTGCGTTGCTTGTTTCTTGCACGGGGAGATCTCCTACTTGTGTTTGAATTCTCTGAATACTCTCTTCAGCTACACACAAGGAGCCAGAGGCCTTGGTAACGTTCTACCCCAGCAGTTCTTTTCCTGCAGTCAGGAAATTATCTCTTTTTGTTTTGTTTTGTTTTCTTTCTTTCTTTTAATTGTTTTTTTTTTAATGCAAAAAACTAGGGGTATTCCCCCTTTCAGTGCCTGGATTTACGTTGAGTCCTGATGGCAGTAATTGGTGACAGCAGCAAAAAAAAGAAGTCATACCACTCACAAACAAAAGTGTCTTATTTTGCATAGGGTTTTATGTCATCAGTATTTTGATAATTTCAGCAATTCCACATTCATACTGGTACTGAGATACCTAGAAAATTATGCATGCTTCAAAAAACTTCAGTAAGCGTCACAATATGCTTCATTGTGCGAATGCTTGTACATTTTTCCATGAAGAACACAAATCAGATTAAACTCTGAAACCTGATTTTCAGCTGTTCTAAATCGACAAAGATAATATAGTTACTGGTATGTCAGTTTACAACTGCAAAATACCTTACCCTGAATTATCCTGGCTCCTGTGTCTCCTTCATTCAAGCAGAGGGAATAGGTACTAGCAGGGGAAGGTTTCACTTCTCTGCCTCCAACTCTCTTCAGCAATGTGAGTTCACATAAGGAGGCTGGAGGCTGCAACTGCCTTCTGCTCCAGCAGGTTTTCTTTGTCCTTCATTCAGGAAATTGTCTTTTTTTAATATAATGAAGCAGGCAATTCCCCTTTCAGTTGTCCAGCTTTGAGAGAGGAGCCTGATCTGTGTTTTTAACTAAAAATCCCAGAAAAGACATCAGAGGGTTCCCTGACTTTAGTGGGGCAGACCTAGCTGAAAAGGGATGATCTTGCTGCTCTTCAGTGTCCTTCCTTGACCAGTGTTGTATCACTAGTGGCATTCAGGCTGCACGAGCAGCTCAGGCCATCGTGTCACAGTGCTCTGCCTCCCAGCACAGCTCTGTCACTCTGTGCACAGTTCTCGTGTCATGCTGTTTACAGAGTGTGACAGACCAGAGGAGAGCAGAGGTACAGAAAGAAGGGAATGAAGCCAGGCCCAGAGGCACTGGGAAAGCATCACCAGAGGTATTGGTCTCTGCAGGGCAGAGGGAAGCAGAGCCGAAGGCTGTGGATGGGGATTAGAGAGAAAAAGTAACTGGTATTTCAAATACGTTTTGCCAGGATATAGGAAGAAGAAAAGAAGTATGAGGTGGACAAAAAATGAAAAGTAAAGGTAAAATTCTTCTAGGAAAGAAGGGAGAAAATGCGTGGAAAACACCATAATAAAGGAACTCCATCAGTAGCAACAACTCGAGGAGAAAAGAGGACTGATGGATAGCTGTGCTAGCATGAGTGAGGAAGGATAAACCAAACCTTTTCAAAGCATTGTAAAAGAAAACCAAAATGCATTTAAAAATCCTAGTGAGGAAAAAAAAGCCAGAGGACATATAAAACAGAGTGAGCATTTCTATGAGCACAGAAGCAGAGGTCAGTACCCCATGGTCATTTCCTAATAAAGGAGGAAGTAGAAGTGAAGGAAAATACCTAAACGTGAAAGATTGCGTATGAACAAATGAGACACTGACTGCTACTCTATGATTTTTTTTGAAAGTTTGCTATTAGCATATCTCCAGTGATAAAAGCCTTAATATGATGCCAGCTTTCTGTAGGCAGAAATGCACAAACACAGCAAATCAGTTCTGCCATGCAGACAATAAACTAACAAGAAATCATTTTCCCTCATGTATTTCCCCCCATGGCACCTCTCTGGCCCAAGCACATCCTCTCTGCAGCATAGACCCTTGGAAGAGGTGCATGTCAGTACAGTAGAGCTGGAGGACGTCTAGCAAGACAGAGGATGAGAACAGAAATTACTAACTATATCAGAAGCCTTAGAGCTTAATTCAAACAATAATTACACAGGTCGATCTCTGACCGAGGCTACTCAGTCCAAATTCTACTTTTTTTTATCACTTGGAAATCAGTCTGTCTAGGCAGGAAAAACACTTCTGGATCATTCTCGTCAAGTCCTCCTATACCAAAAACTGCCAAGAGTCTCCTCTGAATGGCAATGACATCCATAAAAACACTGTATGGGTAAGAGGATGTTCAGGGGCTGTTTGGTCTACAGCTGAGCCTGAGCTGGTGCTCTGTCACAGTGGAAACCTCACACCATTCATTAAGTCCACTAAGCGCAAGCTAATGTCTCAAATCTCCTCCAGGATACCCTGGCACACAGCTTCAAGCTCACCTTTCCACAGAACACCTGAGCTATCCCACTGACAGAAGGAGGAGCCATGGTAGGGAAGCACAAGCCAAATGTTGGGCAGGGATGGCTCTGAGGAGGAAGGTTGAATGGGAAGAACTTAGCAAAGACCAAAGCCAGGCTTCGTTTTGCAGACATCACTCAGGTCTTTCCCTTGGTTCCAGAGGGGTAGAGCAGATGCCCTACTCTTTGGGAGGGAAGTAATTCCAGACCTGAGGCTTAAACCAAGACAATGTTAGTATGTAGCTCTGTATTTTGAATGACAGAAGGAACCATTTACCATGCTGGCCTAGTTTTAAAAGTAAGGATATATGGGTGTCCCTCAGAATTTGCCCAGAAGTATGATGAGCTTAAAAGATGAGCTTAAAGCTGACAAGAAACACCACAAATGAATTCTTAGGCATTATATAGTCTATGTTCAAAATGTTCTCACTGCCATCGCATCAGTGGGGTTACATGACTAGTATTAACAATTTCCTGTTGATCAGGGTCCCGTTCTGGAACGGATGGATTCAGACAGACAGCGAAAGTTGATTTTGCAATGTACATTCATTTGCAACAAGAGAGACACATATCCACATCTAGTCCTTTGTTTATCAGTATAATCCAGTTAGCTTTTGAGGTGTCACACCAACGTAAGTGAAGAGCCAGTCTGGTCCCAAATCCTCAATTCCACAAATTCCCATATTGTGCTGTTACAAAGACAAGGCTGCTTCAGGGGCTGAGCAGATAGTGCATAGATCCTGCAGCCAGTGCTGAGACTTCCACTCACTGTAATGGAAGTATTACCTTAATTCATGGCAGCATCTATGCTACAAGTGCTTCTTTGCATATCTTACTTGCCAAAATATACAGGTTTTTTGTTGTTTGGGCATTTTTTTTCATAGAGTGGGAAAGAGGATGCAGATTAAAATCTACATTCTCTTTTTCTGAAAGACAACTTGGAGACACAAAACATCTTTTTTTGTTCCCCCTCCCTTGCTCTGTACACCACCCCAGTTCTACCCTTGCTTTAATATTAGCTCTCGATCTGAAGACTGTACTGTCCTTAAGGCCAGACATTCTTTGGATTTGATTATTATATAAAGGTGCATTTGTGCTTCTGATTAGGCAGCTATACTGTAAATGGAACACAAAGGAGCAAAATTCAGCATGTTCCAGCACGGATCCAAAGCCCAAAGAGTCTGTGATGCTGTGGTTTTTTTGTTTCAAATGCAGATAGATAAACTACAGCCTTTTTTCCATGACGGTTATAATGCAGAATATGAAAAACTCTTGGGATGGTTTAAGCTGCAGGGTATTCTCCCAGAGTTCTGTCCAAGAATAATCTAGTAAAAATGTGGACAGAGAACCATCGACCTCTGCTTTCCCCCGAACATATGCAGCTCTGATCAGTCTGGTATTTCAAGAAAAACAAGGTCCTGAACCCTAATCCTCAGACACATAACAAAGCGCACTTCACAGCTGTGATGCACAGCTACTATCAGCTCCGAGGCCTGAGTGGGTCCCAAGACAATGCCTCCTTTATCACCCAGAGGACAAATATCTAGACAGCAATATTTTCTGCTTGAATGCTTCAAGCATCTCTCGCAACTCCTGACTGAAAGAGAAAACTGAGCTGAGAGTGTTTGCTGAGTGATTATTTTAATTTACTACTTGATGTAAATCTAAATGAACTGACATCCAGCTTGAGACGGACAGAAAACAATCATTGTGAAAAAAGAAAGAAGGCTAATATTACAATATCATTTGAGTAGTGCAGGTTTAGGCAACTTTAGCAGTGGCAATGTAATAGATAGTGAGGCAGGGTTTGCATTTCCTTTTCTTCACTCGATTACCATAACAAGTTCTGTAATTTTAGGGCTGTTTATTTATCAGGCAATGATAACAAAGACGCTCAGAACACGGTGTCTGAATGCAATACTACAAAGCATCACAGTGTAAGCCCTTGCATGCAGAGGGATTGCTGATTCTCACACACCTGATTATCTGTGGTACGTGTGCTCAGAAATAACAATATTCTTCTTTTGGTTAATTGCTAAAATGGCATATTTTGCATCTGACTTGAGGCAGAGTGAGGGAAAAGCATAGAAAAGGTAGAAAACTTCCTGATAAAGTTCTCCTGTGCTTTAAAAACCTGTCAAGACATTCTGCTGAGCTTTCTCGTAAGAACAATAGATTTGGGACCTGGCCTGCCTACACCAGGGAGTCTGTCACTGCTGCTCTCTGATCTGGGTTTCCAGCGTTTGATGGCTGCGCAGTGTCACAGAACAGCTGGAGGAGAAGTGCCCCAGCTGAGTGCATCAGATGGGGTGTGGGAAAACAACAAACAAAAAGCAAAAAAGACTTCTTTGTGAGGCAGACACACGCATCTGGGCTCTGCCAGAGTGAGACACGTCACCTTGCGGCATGGCCTGTGGCACCCTACACTGAGAGAAACAGATATTAGTGCCTTGTAGGCCCCTTCTTTCCCAAATGAGGACCAACGAGAAAGTGCACCACATGCAACGCAACCCCAGATGCAGGTCCAGCAAGAGCTCCCTCCTGGTTAGGACTCAGCAGACGATTCACCACCTCCTGCAGCTCCCAAAGGCATTTTTCCAGTGGAAGACCACCTGCTTGGACCATTTCAGGCACTGCATGACACAGCGGCACCAACAACCTAGAAGAGTGGGTAGGGATGCACCACTAGTCCATTCCTCGGTCCTTCTCTGTGAGCACATCAAAGAGCTACGTTGCACCCCCAAGACCAGTGTAATGCACCTGGGGCAACTTTTCATTCCAGCCTGAGATGCTTGTGTTGGTTTTCGGGGAATTTGTGGTTGGAAAGACTAATCCACAGGCATAATTTCTTGCACATTGTCTTAGAAGTATGTATCTAATTTGAAACAAAACTCAGAGCATTATGTTCCATTTTGCATATACCAAAGATTGATGGAAAAGCTCATAACTGAATAAGAATAAAAGTAGTTGAATAAAGATGAAACTTGGTGGGTTTCTATGACTGCCATTCAACGGCCTTGAGCTTTTTGAAGAACATCATGCCTTCCTATTAAATTATTTGAACCACTACCTTAAAGAAATCTCTGCAGTTCCTTCTTAAATTCTACAGGAGGCTCAAAAGCACATCAGAAATATTTTTACTCTGTACCATAAGATGTTTTTCATCAGAGTAACATGCCTCTTAACCCATAGCCATATATTCAATTAAATTGCATGGGCATATGTGTGTTTATTTACATAATGTGTAAATGTATAGCTGGGTATATATAAACAAAAGGCTTTCATAACACAGAGGAACACACATGGTGGTATAATTTGTGTATATGCACACTGTGTAACTGCAGCCGTTCATGTCAACACCATTCATCACCTGTATTCACCAAAATGGTGTCAGTGCTGTTCCGCACGCTGCCTACAAGTTCACTGCAATGATAAACTCCCTCCTCAATTAATTAAGGACAATTTAAATATTTTAAGTGAATTACATTAACATGACAAAACAGTAAAATTTAAATTGTGAGGCTGTGAATGGAAAACCTGTGACAAAGTCCCTCTTTCAAAACAGTCACATAGAAAGATTTTACAAATTGACAACATGCATTCTAACTGTGGACATTTTCTGCCAAGTGCTTTAACAGAGAGACACAACAACGGCTTCAGTGTGAAAAAGAATTATCTGTAGGGGACCAGTCTTTACTAAGGGCAACCTTGATAATCCAGGCATGCACCTGGATCAGCATTTAAAATAACTCTTCCACACCGAACTTGTCGATCATGAAGCTCCGTCTAAATCTTTGTGGGTTTGCAGCGGACCTTCATTAATTACCATTAGGTATAAATAATATTAAACCTTCTAAAAAAAGAGTATTTTTCAAATGCCCCTGTTAAATAGTGCTTCAGTAAGGTTACAAATACATAGCATGAAATGCTACAGACGGAAATTACTTTCATTAATTCCGTGAAGCTGCTTACAACAAATCTGAAATTTTACATTTGGGATGCAGACAGCGGCAAGATAACATTTTCCTTTCTAGGGACCAGATTCTGTAAGGAAGTTTTTAAGAAATATAGCTTGTATTTAGAGTTTTACCATACAGCTACTATGGATCTAGCACTCTTTTCACTGATGAAGTGACTGATTAACACATACCATTTTTGGAATTTGCAAATTAAAGGCTGGATCTTGCAACACTTACGTGAGCCAGCCTTAATCACATGAGTAGACCCCAGCAGGAGTAAATGCTGCAGAATCGGGCCCTTCTCAAATGAGCAAAGCTTCCTTAGCCTCTTTATGTGATTTTATAAATATGAATGCTCTAATGGACTGTGATGATGTAGGTACATACAAACTTGTGTTACTCATACAGGTATTGCCAGAGATCTCAACAGGATTTGGGACTTCCATGAATAAAATTAGTTTATGGTGAGACTGGTTGATGACATACAAAAATAGAGAGGAGAGACGGAACCTCTCCGTTTTCCTCAGATTACTCCCTGGCAATACAATAACCCACATTACAAAAACTAACGCAAAAGAACAGGTCTAGCTTCTGTTTCTTTGCTTATGCCAAGCACTCCTACTCAGACTGGAAGAAGTTGCCAAATGGGGTCTGTACTCCCCAGTGTCTAAGAAAAATACTATTGCAGTTTATCTTTAAAAATATCTTCCTGACACTGCACTGTATGCTCAAGTGGATTGTAGACCTATTCAAGACAGCTGCAAATGAGCTTTTCATCAGGGTAAATGACCTCCCCTGCCCCCAGCTCTGAGCCACCACACTGGACTGCTTTTGCCAGCAGAGCTTGCAGGTGTTGAAGTACAGAGCGCAGCACAGATCTGTTTGCAGAAGATCTGAAGGTCCATGGAGCTCCTACTTCTCATTCTTCACCAAGCTTAACAATGCTTGGCACGTGATGTCACATGGGGCTATTGCAGAGATGATTATGACATTGCAAAGAGCAAGCAGAAACCACTAGGAAACCCAAAGAACTGATAAATTCCTCGGAGGTAGTTTTCCTGCTGACGTCCCTTGTCATGACAAGTAGGGGAATGAGCACCCTTTCTGTGAGAGAAGAGGTATTGCTTACCCAGAAAGAATTTTTTCCAGGACCTCAATATTTTAAAGACCACACTGCATCTCCTGTTGGTAATTCTTAGCTGTAATTGTGAAAACTGTTACAATTAGGCTACTCTAATTATGAAAATCTATTTCCTTTTAAAGATTCAAGAACAACTTTTTTTTAATGAGAAAGAACACACAAAACCAGTGAAATCCTTTTAAATCCTTCTTGTGGCACAGAATCTGAGCACAATTTATCTAGATAAATTTTAATTATAGCCTTTCCAGAAAGACAGTACTCTGTATAAATAAAAAGAAATATAATTGATAAATGTAGTCAGATGGTACCAGGTTGTTTAAATAGACCATTAAGCTCAAAATGTATAGAGTTAAATTAGATTGTATTCTCTTTCACCTAGGGCTTTTGTAACGCACAACTGGCATGTATAGTCTTGTCCACATTAATTTTTACAGCCACAGTCAAAAAGCAGCATAAGTCTGAAGCTTGTGTAGAATTTTCTGTCTTTATTTGACATGATCATAGTAGATGAATTAGCTCCCTTGGTGCAGAGAGTGAAAGAAGGTTAGTTGAGGGAAATAAGGAATTTTCAGAGGCAAGAAAAAGTTTGAGGGAAACATATGGTTTAAATGCTCTAGCCTATTTCAGATCAAGCTGAGAGAGTTGAGATCTGTTGGTTCAGAGATCCAGTTCACTGCACATTCCTACTGTGCCTGCCTACTAATTGCATCCCATGTTTGTCAATCAAATATTTGCAATTAACAAAAATATTCCCTTAAGAGACATATAACAGAGGCTGTTAAGGATCCATTGCTTTGCTATTAAAGTCAGCTCCAAAATAAAAAAAAAAGTCTTTAAAAATATTCTGCTGCTGATGACACTGCCAGACACTTCCAGTCAAAACATTAACAAGCAGATAGGTGGCATGGGGGCTTTTCAAAGAGATTCTTTTCAAAGGAGAAAAACTTTGATCTTAGTGTTTCTGACCCATCCTCCACCTCTGATTCTTCAATGTACAAGTACATATAGTGGTTTAATTTCACTCGGTGCATAACTTGCCTAAGGATAAAAGTTGATCTAGTTTCTTTTTATTTAACTCCAATTTAACTGATGCTCTGAAGCTGCCCTATCCCTGCATAATACACACTCGCACAAGGTTTCTCAGCAGAAACTGAAGAAAGCAGACTAGAATAATAAGAAATGCACAGGGTTCAGAGGAAACATTAATTTGTAAATAGGTAGAAATGCCAGTAATTTGTTGGGAATTGAAGACCTTCTGTATGCAACAGTGAAGCATAGCAGCTGTGCACTGCTGTTTTATAAATCAATATTACATCTGAAGGTGGTCTTTGAATGCTTGTATCACTGTGGTTTGAGTCAAACAAAGTTCTGTGATAAGAAATGATCAAACAAAACAAACAAAATCCCTTCCCTGCCTTATCGGATAAATTCCAAACATAATTCCACAAGAGGGATAGAACATTCAAATCATCCACTTTTTTATAATTGCATAAACTCCTCAGTCACAGAACGATGATTGGATTGGTGATGGACTATTGTATTCTCAAAGACATGGATCATGCCAGTGGAGAGCTCCAGCAAACTGATAATAGTGTGCACATTTTATGTATGACCTACGTGGTGAGCTTTAAACCCCAACCAAGCCAAAATGTAGCAGGCTGGTGTGAACATGACTGGGATCAGGGGACTCCAGGCTTCTACTTCCACCTCTAAAACTAATTCCTTTAGTGCCATGAGCAACCACTTATCCTCACTGCTGCAGTTTCTCCACCTAAACACAGAGGCTAATGTTGAGCCAGCTAACGAAGAAAGCTCAGGCTTAGGCCAAGTCTACCCAAGGAAAAATTTGCCAGCATAGCACGGCAGGTACAGCTTGATTAGCAGATTTGCCTCATGTCAACACAATCTGCACCTGAGAATCAAGTATTTTTCCTGCCATCGACCAATTCTCCCATGCGAAATGAAGCAGAATCCCAGCAATGTTAATGATTTTCACAATCAAAAGTGATCCAAAATATTGTGTGCCCCCAAGAGTGACATTGCTTCATTTTTTTAAAGGCTGTAAATAATCATGAAATGTTCTGAAGACACAAAGGAGTTGCTTTTCCTTGTCTTTTTCTTAATCTTTATAAAACATTCCCTTAATTCAGGCTGTTGCTTAAAAAAAACTCAGTATCATAAATCCATGTATTTGTGGTTTCTGATACTTGCAGAGAATGGGCAAAGAGGTAAGATACAGCATTTCTCATAACCCACCAAGCCCAGTTTCTGGAACTTCAGGAAAGAAAGGGAGTGGGAGAGTGATGTCTGCAAATAAATATCCTGAGAGACATCTGCTGGCCACTTTTACCTTGCTGAACTCCACTCACTGACTGCAGAGCACTCAAGTTTGAGACACTGGACTTTCTGAATCAAGGGACAACTTGATGGTCGTACAAATCATACCTCCACAGCAAACGTATCAACCAGTAGCCCAGTCTTTGGGCTCCATAAAAGATTTAGCAACATCCTTATGGTGTGACTTATAAGAAAAAGGAAACATATTCATCATTGTGACTGCAATGAAGAGGGTTGTGGGGAAGCAGGACAGCTGAATAGCATCCTGCAAGAAGCTTGTAGGCACATCTCCAGCCTAGTGACCAGCAACAGAATTCCCTGCCACTGCTGAACAAACAGACTTCAAAGCTTGGCATTTGCATCCCACAGCTGCCTATGTACCCCTCTGTGTGGCCACTTGTGTTGGCTTTGCAACCGCAGCAGATAAAGGAGGACAGCAAAGCTGGGCGGCACAGATAGTGACAAAAAGACGCCAGAGCCTAACTAGCTTTGAAATCGCTGGTGTTGGGGAGATTTTTAATTGCAGACTTGCATCGAAAAGCGCCATTTGTAAATACTCAGCTACCATTTTGCAGGGGCTTGTCAGATTACAGAATTTTATCATCAAGTTTGAGGTGGGAAAAGAGGAGGAGGAGATGGAGGAGGAGGGTATTTTTGTTCCTGTCCTTCAATTTCCTGATAAGGAGACATGTTTGATCCAAGAGATTTTTTTTTCTTTCTTCCTTTCCTTTCCTTTATTTTTTTTTTAGTCTGGTAGCATAAATTTGTTTCACAAGATGCAGGTGTTTGAAATATTTAAAAGTTCTCTGGTTTTGTATTCCTAGCCTCATTGATGAGAAAGCTTACGCATCATGACATGGTGAGCTGAAGCAATGATTAAAAGGCTATTGCATATGCTCTTCCCAGCTGAGTTGTTGTTCTCGTTGTTGTTTTTAGAGCACAGAGAAAGCGTCTGCAACAGCTGCTAATAAGCTCTTATGCGACTCTGCTAACATCACGATATGATTACCCCAGAAGTGCAGAATGGGAGCTGAGGAACCCGGTCTCGGCAATTTGACAAAAACATCCCTGACATATTTCAGCTACCCTAGAAAGTTTGTGACACTGAAAGGAAATTAAATTGTGTGTGGAAGGTTGAATAGGAACACAGGGCTTGTGTTTGTGTGCACATGAGATTTAAAGCCATGGGCAAAGCAGGGACATGTGTGTTTTCAAAGACACAAACGGGAATTAGACACATAACCCGCACCGACTTTCAGTGGAAGAACTACTCTTTGTGCCTTTGAAATTCTCCCCCTTTATTTACTGTACTTCAGGAAGAACTAATGCTGAAAACCTAAGAATGTTTTAAGAGGTATCATATGTGGAGTATTGCTGTTTAGGACACTAGTCTAGTGGCACAAGATAAGACAACCCCAATATACTGATCTTTTTTTCATAGGTGTCCCAGTTCAGGAATTTCCACTGGCCCACACTGGAGAGCGTGAATAATTGTTATCTCTTCCTGGGCAAAGTGAATGGTGCGGAAGAGCAGGGTAGTTTTATCTAGAGGCCTAACTCGTGCGATTCTCCCACATAAAACCAAACTGCATTGTTTCATTGGCAGAGGAGGAAAGAAGTTTGTTAATTTAAGACAGAACCAGGTGAATGAACCTGGACTCACGTGTACACATTGCGGAAACTGTATGACTTCATAAGTGTGTGCTTATGTGCCACTTGGCTCTAATTCTGGTAAATGTAGTGGTAACTGTTGAATTCTCATGTTAACAGTGTCACGCTGTCTCTGCAGGATGACTGTGAGCAAACAGTCTGAAGATGTTTTAGCAGTGCATATAGCTGCATATATTTTCCATAAATAGGAGTTTATTCTTTGGCAGACAAGCTAGCATTAGAGTTGCGAAAACACAAGGAATATAGTACGTACCGGGAAAAACGAAAACCAAGTAGAGAGACAATCTGTGAAACAGAAGAAACAAATAGAGACTGAAAAGAAAGAAAAAGAGAAGAATAGGGAGAAAACCTAAAAAAAGCAAAGGTGAAAGAGGAAGAGATGGTAAGGAAAAAGGGAAGTCAGGAAAATTACTGAAAACAACTCTGTATGGAAAGAAATAAAGGGGGTAAAAAGCAGAAGAACAATCAGAAAACAGTTTAACTACTTTTCAGATTTGCTCTCACCAATGGTGTGGTCAAGGTCCTGCTCCAGCTGCCTCAGCCCTTATCCTGTGTCAAGCAGACTAGCAGTGCTTGATCAGTGATAGGGAATAATGATGACTCTTTTTTGTTAGTAATTGACGGGAAGTGCTGTTTGCCATTGTGTCAGTTCAGCACAGCACTGGCAGGCAGGCCGGCATCAGTACCAGTGATAGAAACTCTGTGGAAAGGTTCTTGCTGTGAGCAGAGAAGAATCAGCTACTCAATACAAATCTCTGAGGCTTGTTAGCAAGAGATCTAGGAGATAGCTTTTTCAGTCTTCTGGTAACACAGAAGAGTGGTTTATATGGCTCTGAAGCCCTCTACAGCCAACCACTCCCAAGTGCTGCAACAGACCCCGATAGTTTAAGCATTGCAGAGGACTTGCAAACAATTTATGTACTCCTCATTATATGGATCCTCTATGTTCTGTGCTTCCTTGGTTGTGGAAATGGCACAGCACCAAGTGCCTTTTTACCCAGCTTTTTAAGAAAAGCAGTTGATTCCCAAGGTAACAGGACCACATACTTTTTTTTTTATTAATCCTCATCCATAATAATTAAAACTGACCTTTTTATAAGCACCACTTGTTTCTCTTTTTTTCAGTGAAGCAAAAACTAAAAAAAACAAACCAAAACAAAGGTTTTAAGGGAGGGGTTAGAGAGAAGACAGCCAAGCCATGATGTTCAGGGAGACCAATAACCATGAAATGCAAATCTACACTTTTGCTTAAGCAAAAAGGAAACTCTTGACCACTACAAGGTGCCTGAAGTGGCACAGGCATGGATTAGCTCTACCCATTCTAAGATATGTATGAAAAAAAACAAAACACAGAAAGAAAAGAAATAGGTCATCTCACTCAAAAATTTTCCTGGAGTTTCCTCTGATTTCACAAAGTCCTATTTAAATAAGAAGGAATGGGGATGACAATGGCGATTTCTGGTTGAAAACAAAATCCTGAGCTCAACAACCAAAGACTGGCATAAACCCAGTCTTTTCCTAGGCAGAGATTAACTCAGCATTAATTAATTTAGGACACAACTTTCTGAAGCTTGGTTATTCCCTTGGGCAATGACTTTACCTCACATTAATTTACAGTTCAATGGCAATTTTATGGATACTTGAACTTTTATTACTGTATAACCTATACAACCAGAGTTGAACAGATTTTCCTAGTAGGATAAATGATCACTTGGTTGTAAAATGAGTTATTGGAATTGCCTTTTCAACACATTACAGGCCAGATGGTCAGTGGCTGCTTTCTCTGACCACTCAGGTCTCCTCTATCCACACCCTGAGCCAGTAGGGCACACTTCCCCACTATCTCCACCACCAGCACGAGAGCCAAACAGGAGATGATGTGGCTCTTGACCCCAGTACTCCCTGTAGCCCAAATAATGATGCTGAGTGTCCAAACCCAACAGGTTTTTCCTGAGGACGCTGAGTTCTGCTGGGCTTTGCAGATGTTGACAGCTGGTCATCACATTTGCTCACCCTTCATTCAAACATTGAAGTCCAGATTCCCTGTCACTAATGAGCAAATCCAAGCACTGCACCTGCTGGGCCATGCTCCTTCTGCCAGAATCTGGCCCAGTACCTTTGGCACAAATCCCTAGAAAAAAATGCAACACTCATCCTTTGGTAACCTGAAGAAAACGTCTGTTTGAGATTATAACTGTCTAAAAGTTCCTTGGTTTATAAGCCTTAAAGTCAGAAATTAACTTTGAAATCTCAACACCCCCCCGCCCCAGAAAAGCTGACACTCCCATCCCCCCCTTTTATAAACCAGATGATTTCAGGTACCGGATAGCCCAAGAGACTTTTCTATTAGGACACCTTGAGGACAGTGGTCTGTGGTGGGATGGTGCAAATGAGTAACTAGGGTAGAAAAGCCTCTTCTAGAGCCCATGTAGCTGCAAGGGTGCAATCTTAGCAATACGTGTTGCACAGTCTGGTCTTAGAAAACACTGTGTACAGGCAGCTAAAATTATCTTATTTGGCACCTTTGATTTTAAATAACCTGGAAGAAAATGTCTGAGGGGAGACATTTAACGTCATTAGTTCCATAACATCACAAATGACCCTCCACTTTCATATTCCCTTACTGTCTAATTATTTATTTTCAGAGTTCCATATTTTACTGATATCCTTTCCCTACATTGTGCTCTCATACTGCTTTCAGATATTTCATCCACGTTGGTCACAGTGCTATGTTACCTTCTGGAATTTACCTTAATTCATGTTTAATACAATCAGAACAATCACACTGCAGAAAGGACAGCCATGCTAAAAACGATTACTATGGGCAAAATTATCAGTAGCTTATTATTCTAGCTCAGAATATTTATCTTATGATATTGATTTTATTACAGAAAACTCCTTATACTATGTAATAGCTACTATAAAAACTGCTGCTTTGTACTGCCAGTTTAAAAATATCACTATAATATTTAAAATAAATGTATGGCAAATTATTTTAAGATTGTGGAAAGGACAAAATCCAGTAGAGTAAAAAATGCCACTTTTCAAGAAAGAAAACAGAACAAAACAGTAATATTGCCTTAGTCAATATTTTAGTTTTAGCTAAAATTCACCTTGAAATCTAGCCATCAATTTCTTATAATACCAGAATTGATTTTTTAAAAAATCTAGTAGTAACTTCATTTAAATCCAGTCTTTCTAAATCTGTAGCACTTCAGAAAATGTAACTGAATGGAAAAGTCTTTTTTTTCAGCCTTAAATCCTATTTGGTGGGTACCTAAAATAACACAATATGCACCTGGAATAAAAGTATGTGTCTATGTGTGCATGTATACACCTCGTGGGATCCTTTTAAGGATGCTGGCTGCATATATATTGTTGGTACATGATCATTGCTGTGTGGAAGGGTTTGAAGATTTTCAGCTGCAAGCTCTTTTTAAGAACTTGGGAGGTCTAGATGCAAAGTCAAGAGGGGGAAAGAGTTTGCACTTGAAGAGAATGGCTTTATGAAACCCTTCAAGTATTTAAGAATTAGAGCTATTAAATGCATGATCTATGACTTTTAAAGCTCTGATCTGCTTAATCTTTCTTCCATCCCTCTCCCCCAAAGGCATTAATAAAGCCAAAATTAAGCCATGCCAAATCCTCATTTTCCATCCAAGTTTGATGTTTCAAAGGCTATGCAGTTCTACCTTTGTTTTGACATACAAAAAAAATGCCACCTTTGCTTAGAAATGCGCATATTCGGCAATAAAGGAGGAAATAAAGACTTCCTCTACATTGTAAGCTGTGTGTTACAGTCTGTTAGCAATCAACAGGGGCAGATGTTAAACTCACCATCCTGTCCTAGAAGCTGTTCTTTATTTAATCAAATTCCTTTCTTTCCTGTAGAATATATTTAAAACATGAGGTCCATTATACCATAGCATCTTAGAATGGTTTGGGTTGGAAGGGACTTGAAAGATCATCCAGTTCCAAACCCCCTGCCATGGGCAAGGACACCTCCCACTACATCAGACTGCAATATTCATTAGCTACTTTCTCTAAATATAGGATAACAAACTATCCTAGGTTTAGATGTACTCCAAAGTCACCAAAAAATGCCATCCCTCAACTAGCATCAACCTGAGCTGTGCAGACACATCAGTGCATTATCAAAGGCATCCAGGGTTTTGCCTGTCTTAGCAGTCTTGCACTACCTGCAAGTGATAAAACTCCAACCAGGTAGTTTTGCCTGCTACCAAACCTGTTGCTCAAAATTGTGCCTTTGTAGAAAGGCAAATTGCACAGGGACATAGTATCTTCTATGAGACCAACTGGCACTCACAGAAGTAACAAAGAAGCTTTCCGGGACAAAGCTCTGCTTCAGACATGATTCTGTAGAAGTGGCAACCTTGGAGTTAAGTTCTTTTGCTTCCTATCAGACCTCAAGAATGACTTGCATTCCTGGTTTCATAAAAGCTTTTATTTCTCTTCATAGCCTATGTCATGATTATAGTCGCAGAGTACAAAGGCCAGAGCAGCATCTTATTGTTGCCAGTAGGATTATGAGAGAAGCATCTTTGTAAATTTGTAATTCCATTTTTTTACCTTCTACACACAGGTGGTGTCACTTCCCTGCCACTGCTTTTAATTATATCGAGAGAAAGAAAAGATCATGACATGGAGATTGTAGAAAGAGTTACTTCTGTGTATGAATCCCCAGTGCCAACTTTGGACAGGTCAAGAAGAATAACATGGCAGCAGGTACCAGACCCCAGGGGCTGATCCTTCCAAAGGAACGTAAGGTCTTTCAGCTGAAGCTGGACACCGCACCCTTTTACGTTCTCCTTGCAAAGCATATCGCTTTGTCCCTACCCGTGAAGTCAGACACAGGGTCAACTACTGAAAGTACCACCTGAACTGTACAGCTCTGAATGCTGATGAGCTGTACTGGAGAGTGTTAAATTGAATCTGGCCAGCCTGTAAATCAGGATTGTACATTTCTCCTCTGGTATTAATTTATTCTGCAGAGGAAGGCATTTCATACACTGAATTTTAGTGTCTGTTATTTGATGGTAATCGATTAATTTTTAACTATCTTTCAGCCCTCTGATGTTCTATAAATAGCTCAAGCTAATAGAAACATTTTTATAGTAGAAATGCAGATCCTCTGTGAGGTTATTTGAAAGAAAAAAAGTCTAGTATAGATATGTTTGTTCAATGTGTTATTAACTCAGAAAGGAAAATGAGCTATAGTGAACTATGTAGATCTGATTCTGACAGCTGCAAACAACTCATAGTGAAAATGACTCAGCCTAATTCACATTTTTTAATTCTTTTCTCCTTCATTTTCTTTTGTAGTCAGATAAAGTGTTCAAAATGACCTTAAACTGAAAACCCTGGATTTATCTTAGTGTTTTCTTCTTTCTTAGTGTTAGATCCGTAACTTTCTTAGCGGGAAGTCAGTAAAACCGGGGAAAACCCCAAACAACAAAACACCTCCCCTCCTGGTTTAATGTGAGGTTTTCAGATCCTGAAAAGGAAGGAATAATGTGAATATAAATTTGAATCACTCAGCACTGTCTTATAAGAGTGAGCTCAGACCTGAATATCACGGATGGTAAATGTGGAGCTCAGGTGCAGTGGAAGGCATGGAGCAGAGGATCACAGGGAGCATGGGGTGGCAGCTGCCAGCAGGGAGTCTTAGGCCACACTCTTCACTTGAGAAAAAGAGACTTTCAGCATTGGCAGGGGAAAGGCTGAATCTTCACCCAGGGTAGATTTCAGTCCTGTTCCTCCGGCTGCTAACACAGTAATACAACTTCCTGTTGCTTTTCCCTTCATTTCCTAGCACTTTTCTGATGCTTTTTGGTGTACCTTCTCATTTTGCTACACTTCCCAGACAGTGCTGCGGGCGATGTAAGTTGTTCTTCAGAAATTCGGTTTGGAGGTATGGTATAGACACAAACCCTCAATTGGAGAAGGAAACTCAGAAACATTAGTGGCCTTTTTCTTTTTTTTTTTGTAATTTACATTTTCCCTGTTAGTTCACCCTGAGATCCCAACGGCACAATTTACTAATTAATTACTATTATTAGCTAATGGCAGTGAAAACTGAAATTACTGCCTGCCTTAAGCATAACAAAATTGACAATAAATCTGTAGTTTGTGAATCACTATCTTGTACAGGTCTGTTAACCAAACACCAAGAGTGGTGGCTGGCTTGATGCTTTCCAGAAAACCATCTGGCACACAAGGACGCACAGCCTTCATGTTACAAAGAGAGGTACAGGCAAGACTGGGGATGGGCACTTGTGTTCCTAGGCACTGGGTATACAGGGGCACTACCAGAATTGGCACTGGTGACCCCCACCGCTCACAGGAACAAAGATTTGTCCTCTTTTCCTGACCAAACCCATGGGTGACAGTTCTTCAGAAATAGGGGCTAGAATTTCCCTTCAAACAACAGCACATGCATTATCTCTTGCTTTTTTGCAGCCAGTGTGCACCCAACAACAGAGAGATGGCTACAGCTATTGGCACCAGGTACTTGCCTGTTGTCTGCAATATATTTTTGTGTTTTCTTAGATATGCACTCTCCACATACATATATGGCACTTTTTAATGCCAAAATTTAGGCCTCTCAGTCCTTTCCAGATGACTAACCAAGTGCTCTGCTTTTCAGAAGTGAGGAGTCTGGAGTTCCCCCTAGGACTTTGCCTCAGCCCAGCACTGCCCCATACGATGGGTGAGATGACTGCACTTAAGTGCTCCTATGTCCTTCACAGACCTGCTGAGCAATTAAGGAATGGTTAACAAACAGGCACGTGAAATACAAGAAAGCTGCTGTGCTGAATGGGAGATTCACTTCACCCAAAGGTATTTCAGGGCTTCTGCTTTGGTAGAGTCAGAGAGCAGCAGCAGAGAAGCCTCCCACACCACTGGGATGGGCAGCACATAGAAATTACTTTGGGATGCATTAAAGGCAGCATCAGGCCAAGTAATCAGTGGGGGAAAGCCTGAATGGCTTTCTCAAGGATGTGGCTGAAAATAGGAGGAAGAGTAGGAGGCGGCACCTGAGCAGTGAGTGAAGATGCTGAGGGAAACAGGAGGTGGAGGGGATGCAGCAGCCCAGCTCAGGAAGTCGGTGCCAGGCTGCGGCAGCAGTCATACCAGAACTGCCAGAAAAGGGAGCACTGCTAAGCCTGGGAAATGCAGTGGAAGAAGGAGATGGCAGCAAAGCAGTTTGTAAGGGTGAGAAACACTATGCTCCGCAAGCCAAATGCTCTGGCAGTGCTCCCGTGCCATCCCCTCACAGCCAGTGCTGTGGGTACAGATGCTGGGAAGTGGGGATGGGGAAGAGCCAGGAATGTCTATAATTCACTCTCTAGCTATTTTGCAGACCAGCATCACCTTCCAATAGCACAGAAACCATACCTTTCACATGCAGTTCCTTGCACTGGTGAACGCGATACAATTTCCCAAAACACATGCACGACTTTCTCTCTGTGCTTTGTGCACTCCGGGCAGCCCATCCTCCATGCAACCCTCCAAGCTCAACCTTGCCCCAGTCCAGACAAGAATAACTGTTCTAACTCTCCATGAGAATTAAACTGCAGAAGGTGTCCACTCTGAGAGCAGGTGTACAAGTGTGTGTCTGTATGCATGTGGATGTCTATATAACAATTATTCTCTCTCCCAATCTGAAACAGTGGGTGGTCACTAATGTTAGACCAAAATCAATAGGCAGAGAAGAAACTGTTTACAAAAGCATGACAATGACTAGGTCACTCACTCAAAAAGGAAGTTAGCATCGTTAAAAGAAGAAAACACTCAGAAGAGGGCTATAATTTAGTGCCTAGATACCATAGTGACTGGGAACTGCATAGACAGATTAGGAAAAATTAAATTTGTTTAGACAGACAAAATGCAAGAGTCGGATCAAAGAAATCAGCTTCAGTATAGTGCAGGGAATACTTTCCCACCCTTAAAAAGTATACAAAAGAAAGCAAAAGCAAGAAGCTGCCAGCCAAAATTACCAATGCAGTTCCATTTAACAAAAAATCAATATTACAATAAGATGCCAGTAACGAAAGAAAAACCACAGCAGTATCTCAATAAAGATTACAAATTACAAGATTATAAATGGAGAGCCACAGTCATTTTTGACAGACAAATATGACCACAGTACAACTGAAGGCCAAATGATGGTTTAGGAAAAATGCCTGCAGCTTTCGAGAAAGCCAATGGGAGAAGCAAACATGCATCTAAGGGCAGAATTTGGCTCTAGGACTTGCACATGAGTAATTGTGGCAGGGAGATACAGAATATCCCAGAAATAAAAGACCTGCTCATTAGAAACCCATCTAGCCAAACCCATTGGGAGATCCTTAAGCAAAATATCCGTCATTCATTATTTTCAAGAATCTGGTGGCAGTCCTGAGTTATTTTTAAGGCACGAAAACTGAGTTTTAATAGAAACTTCTCTTTCATCAAAAGAGCTCTGAAGTAATTTACAGGTGTTTGAAAAATGAGATTCACAATGCTCCAAAACCTGCTCCAACAGATGCCAGTGGTGAGGAGTCCTGACTGTGACAACGAAGGATCCATCTCACCAAACAGACAATGAAACAGGTAA
The DNA here is from genome assembly GCA_033558185.1 of Dromococcyx pavoninus. Lineage (NCBI taxonomy): Eukaryota > Metazoa > Chordata > Aves > Cuculiformes > Neomorphidae > Dromococcyx > Dromococcyx pavoninus. The sequence goes on from JAUMJL010000026.1 coordinate 1,108,406, forward strand.
AAACATGCAGACAGTTTTGGAAACAGAAACCACATATAAGAAATATAGAAGTGACTGGTTCAAAGTCTTGTAATAAATCAAAAATAAGGGAAGAAACACAGGATTTCCGGATTGTAATCAGCCTATTTAACCCTCAGCCCACCTCAGCTCTTGTGCAAAAGCTTGTGTAAACAAGACAAATAATACTGGAAAAAAAAAAATCCACCATACTTGCATTCTAGCACATCCCTTTCATCAAATGGCTATACAAATCAAACCACTATATAAATCAAATCACTATATAAATAAAAAGCAGAATATGCCATGTGGAACACTGACTCCTTTCTGTCTGTGCAGACTGTGCTTAAGAGATGTTTGTTCATCCTTGTCCTATTTCATTAGATGTATAAAAATAGTTTCCTGGGACATAGTATTGTCAGTACTTCCAAACAGACAAGTTGGAGAAAAACAAAATAAACCAGATTAGAGGCTCAGGATAGATACTAAAGAGAATCATGAGAGGGTATGTTGGAAATTACTAAATTGAATATATAGATAATACCAGAGAAAGGCAGAAAGTGTAGGTATGCCATCAGGGCAGCACAGACTTCAATATAGTTGGAGATATCTACTAGAGCTGGGAAAGGAAGCTTTAGGAACAGATCACAAAGAAAAGATAGATTGAAGCCAATAAACTGCAGGAAAACTAAAATCAAAATGATAGGTGAAAGAAATGCATGCATCTGCATTGTGAGAAGTCCATTGAATTGAGCAAATGATACTCCTCCGAGGGGAATGATTCATTACCATATGGAAAAGACAGCCTATGACAAAGGATGGGGGAAAATCACTGAATAGCAGAATCTACCTACAGAAATTGAAAAAGAGCATTCTTGTTGAATTGTGGCAAAAGTACTTCAAAATTTCAACAGGCCTGACTAACGTAGATACGGAGGGAAATAAAAAAAGCATGCTAAAATATGTGATATCATGCCCACAAGCAAGGGTGAGGGTCGAATCAGAGAAAATTTAAAATGAGCTGAGAAACAAGCAGCATCAGCAAGAGTGGTGCCAGAAATGAACAGATTTTATTCACCGCTACTTCAGGACCAAAAAAGGGGGAAAAAAGAAATACTGGAAGCCCTTCTTACTTAGGGGCTGTGTCTCCATGCCACTGACCTACTTATACTTGAAGCACTACGCGTGGAGAAAGGAGGAGACATGCTAATGCTCAAGGAAAAGGTCTTATACCACAACAATATTGTACTACAACATTGCACACAGTCTGGCTGTTAGGGGATTTATAAGACAAGCACACAAATAGACAGTAATGAGTTACTCACTAGAGGCTGTCAGCAAAGTTGCTAATTAGTACAAATGGTAGCAGATTTTGTAATACTGTCCCCTGCTTTAGTGGGAACTGTTCCAAGACCACCTAACCTGTATCTCACTGAATGAAAAAATCCTTACTCCCCTTAGTCCAGTGTAGAATTTCTGAGGATTTTAAAGTATGAGATAAAATCAGAGTTATAATAGAAACTCAGGTGCAAACTTAACCACCAGAAGAAACTGACTCAAAACTGCATAATTCCTGATGAGACACCCCACATGCAGAAAATAATTATTCCTCACTCTCATCATGAAAGACTCGAGCCACCTATGTCAACAGAAGCCCTTCAATTGAATTTTGTAGAACTGGGCCAAGTCCCAAGATTGTGTGTGCCCCTGCTGCTGTGGATAGCAATACACCGTCAGTTAGTGAACCCACAAAACTGATAAAAACCTTCTGTTAACCAGCAATTATAGTACTTCCATTACACATAATGTGCAGATAAAACTGTTGGAAGAGGCAACTAAATGGGACACGTTTTAAATATTCTACCTTCAAACAGAAAAACACTTTATCTTCTCAGAATTTGAGAGGATCATGGTTAACAAACTGTTGACTTACTGAAGCCACTATTAAGAAATATGATGCTGAAAGGAAAATAAGAATAATTATTGATTGGTTATTACAGTTTAAATATTTTTCTTAAACATTGCAGCAAAGTAGCATTCCTATTCCCTTTGCCAATGAATGCACAGAAAAAAACAGTACGCTAAATTTTAGTGAGTTTTTCTGGCACTACTTCTTTAAAAAAGAATCAGGTTTTAAAAATCAGTGACCTGTCTAGCCATTGATGCAAAATGTAAAATATTTTCTATTAAAATGTCTTTCTATCAGCAGAAATATTTTCTGTAATATTTTCTACTGTAAAAAGTCCTAGGAAATTAAACTAGATCAAAAATATTTAATACGTATTAAAAAAACAATTTAGACAAGAAATGTCAGTAATCGAAAGGTGTGATACCTACAATCAGAGCCAAGTTTCAAAAAGAGTTAGCCATTTATAGCCAAGTAAAACAACACACAATTAAGATTAACCTGGCTCTGTGGGCGAATATAAACCCACACATGAGGATTGTGGGGGGCTAAGACAGTTTCAGCAGTGTCTTGTTTACCTTGGCCATTTTCATGACTAAACGTTTTGTAGACTAGCTCTGTTCATAGACATCACACCTTTTCACCCATTCTTTATACTTGGCATCTTAACACATGCTAAATGTGTCTCAACCATCGTGTTTTGTTTAGAAAAAATAATTGTCAAGAGTCCATATGCAAAAGGATAAAAAAAATAAAAAAGATGTCTTGTTCCATCGATGAATGTGTGAAATCCTGTGTGTCACAAATTCAAACAACGAATTCATTGCGATTCTCTCTGACAGAGGATTTGAGGGTTTGGAAAGGAGAAGGAGATTTCACCACTCATTCAAACACAGCTGGACTGACCAACATGAAAAATTGCTATTACAAGATGGTGGCACGAGGAGCTGAAGGATATGATAGGTTGGTGGGGATGGCAACAAAATGTCTATAAAAATATTTTTCAGCAGCTCAGACTTTTTATCACATGAAAAAGTTTGTAAAAAAAAGGTTTCTTTCTACCAGGAATTTATCTATATTGTAAACAATGAAAACATTTCAGTTCCACTGTCTTTTCAAAGCAAATGGATATATTTTATACCGGGGTAATTCAGTCCCATGATACCTCACAGTCAAATCACACGCCAGTTCTCTTCTAGAAGGTTTGCTCCCCTGCCAAAGCATACATCATGCAACGCTCAGCATACAAGGACCTCCAAGAACTAGATTTCATGAATGCCTGGGCAGATGCTTCACTTCACCAGCCAGGAAGAGCCCCAGCACACTTGCAAAGCCTGGCCATGGAGCCATAGTCTAAAGTTTGCCCAAAACCAAGACCAATGTGCTGTAGTTCCTTGTAGTAACCAGGAATAACACACTTTTTTTTTTTTTCTATTCAATGGCTTCAGGGCAACTCAGATTCCTAAATGCTTTTATGGATCCAGGACAAAACATATCCAGTAATAGATACTGAAACAAACTATTTCATGTGCCAGTTCTGTAGGTTAATGCACGTAAGTGAGAAAAATGTTTTGACTGAAGGGTGGAGTGATTTTTAAAAATTTGATTCATACAGAAGTGTTAACAGCCTTTTGCTTATACTCACAATTGCTGAACAGAACAGAATTAGTGGAAATGTTATTTCCAAGTTCTGTGGTGTAAATAAAACCTCCTCTCTCTGACTCACATAGTGAGTAATTTTTGTCTGTATGTCCTTATATTGAGGGGAGATATAACTTTGTGCTCTCAGCATTCTTCTCATGCAGAGCTTCCTGTGTCTCAAATACTCTGACAATCTTGTTTGTGTGGACTCTCAACTCTAGTGATCCCCCCTCTTGGTTACTGCAACCTCATCCCACTTGTTCAGTTTGGCAGTACGAGTGAGAAAAGACATGAAGTTACATCAGTTACAGTATTGGCATATTAGAGGGAATTGCATATAAAATGATAAAACAAGCATGAAAGACTGTATTAGAGGAGCAACATCTTGGCAAATTTACACCATGCGTGTATAATAACTGCAGGGCATCCACGGTTTTATACAAACCATCATGATTTACTTTAAAAACAGTTGGTCCCAGCCCATCTGTAAAGGCAAAAAGGCTGCTTAGCCCTTGTGACAGAGAAAGGAATGGAAACTAAAACCAGCCACATCCCCAGCACACATCCATATGCGTTGTCTCTATTTTTAGCCTGCCTTCTGAGACTCCTGTGAGACAGGAGAGAGAGATGTGACATATTTATGGGAAACAAGGGTGGGGAGTAGGTGAGACTGCAGCCCTCCCTATATCAAGGTTGTGTGCCACAGACCTTATAGGTCATTTAAGTCTCATACAATGCCAGTAAGCTTAAGAGTTTGGGGTCAGAACGTACTTGCCCAACATATGCCACAAGATGAAATGGTTTGGGATAAGTAATTTCTTTGTCTATATCCTTATATTCGTTTTGAATAGCTCTGGAATCACCTCTCAACGCTTTGCTCTCATTCACATTACTGGTCTGTGCATGTGCTGTTCCTGCAGAGCACAGGGTCCCTCTCTGCACCCTCACAGCCCCTGATGGGGTTGGGTGCTTCTCTGCAATATTCTTACTGCCTACGAGCTGCCTAGGTTTTTGTGCCCATCTCCACAGGGTGACCACAAAATATCCAGGCCTAGAAAGGAGAAGTTAAAAATCACTGACTGGGTTTTGCAGAGGATTAAAGACAATGCTCATCTCTAGTGCACAGTGATGCTTCATCCTTAAAATATCCTGAAAGCTAAATGAGATAAGATTGTAATGGAGGGTGGGGGAGGAAATCATATATAGTCAGGTGCATATGAATAAACATATATCGTAAATACATGCAAGAGAGAGCCTAGATTAACAGTTTTAAAACATAATATTCTATATATTCAAAACAAAACTATGTGTATATACACGAGACTTGACTTGTGGAGAGTGTACTTCCAAATCCAATAGTTACCCAAGACAAGAGGAATTTATGCTAGTTTCTTAATTCTGGAAGATCATTATGATCAATTTTTTTCCTTCTGTGAAATAAATGTAGCCAGTGCAGGTTTTAAACAGGTCAACCTTATTTGTCAAACAAGTCAAATGTTCAAAAAGATTATGGACATTAGCAGACAATGATTTTTCTGTTTATTGATTCTCTCTAAGGAAAAAAATTAAACAGTGGTTATTAGAGGAATACCACATGTACTGGCTCACACATAATACGTTGGGAAGGCACATGAATACTTTTATGTGCATCTTTTACTCCTGTTAGTATACCTTGTTTTTCCCACAGTTTGCACAAAAATAGCAGCGTGTTTCAGTGGGCACAGCTCTTTATAATTCAGAATAGTCGATCAGACTAACAGCAGAATACATGATACACATCAATAAAGCAGCTAGCAGGTGTCATCTTGGAATTTCTTAAGTGTTCTTAACAAACCAGGTGCCCACAGGAAGAAGGCAATTTACGTATCCGTTATATCTTTACACCTGTTTACAAATGCTGATACAGACCCTTACACCAAGCACTTCACCAATAGGAAGCTAATGTGTGATAGTGACTGATAATTAAAGAAACCTTTAGGAACACCATAAAGTATCTGGCACAGGATTATCTCATCCGCTTAGCAAAGGGTGTTCTGCCATGCACTTATTGTGCTGCTCTGCTAGTTTTCATAACAATTAAGATGGTGTATCTGTGTGAATCAGGGGTTCAGTTGCAATTTTCAGCACACTGGCTGTTTTTTATTGTTGTCTGATGGCTCCTTCTTTAGTCTGCAAAGGGGATCACTCTATTACTGTGGTTTAGACGGCTCACGGGTTGGCCCTTGCCCCTCTCTTTCATAAAGTAAGTATAATTAGATGATAATGCCCTTCTTGTCAAAACTTACCGCTTATTTAAGCCTGCAGTAATAATTTCAATTTATTAAAGATTTATTCAGATAACATTATTATCACTGTTTATTCAAACGGACATTCTTTTTCCTTTTCTTTTCTTTTTTTTTTTCCAGGGGAACAAAAGACTTAATTCCTGCAAACAGATGTAACAAACCTGTCAAGTTCTCAAATGGTTAAGTTGAGCATTTTACTTAGAAAGGCTGACAAATTTTCTTCACTTCAAAATATCATTAACACCAATAACACATTTGCCCAAGCCTATTTCTAAGTTGTAAAAAAAGATTGCTACAGATTAAGACCCTTGATATAATGCTATAAGCTCCTAACAATGGTATCTTTTATAGTGAAGAGCAACTGCAGACACAAATTGCCCCCTTTCCTGCACCTTTTTCACAAAAATCAATATTAAAGTAGTATCTGCCTTAACTCTCCCATAGTCTATATGAGAAAAAACCACAGCCACGCTTAGGACAGTTTAGGTCAATAAAGAATCAATACTGTGGTTGAATCTGTAGAAAGATAAAAGACTTGGAACTCACTACAGTGTGCCCTATTGTTTCTCTCTATTTTGAAAAAGAAGCTGAAGTGCCTCACTTTTTTTAAACTAGCAATGAATTTAGTGTTTGTGGAAAGCGAGGGAGGTCACTGGAGGCTGCATGTGGCTTCAGTGTCTGCAGGCGAGGGGGTCTGATCTTATTCACCCACACCTCCCATTTAGTTCAAGGGGAGTCTAGGGAGCAAGAAGAATGCAGCCCTGGGCCTCAAGCGAACTGGAAACCAAAACACTGTAACACGCTTCCATCAAACCCAACTCATTTATTAACTATGGAGAGAATATCCATAAAAACTTAGGAGTGGAAGGGGTTCTTATCATGATTTCTAGCTCCCTGTCCATTAGAAAGAAGAGAGCTGATTTCAAGTAGAGAAAGCTCTCTTATGTTTTTGGCAATTACCAGACACGTAGATCCCACTTACAACTGAAGTCAAGTTCAACCTCCACATTTCATGTTGTGATTCAACCAAATTTGAACCCCGGATAAAAAACACAGGTTCAGAGGCAAATAAATATCTCACCAGACATACAAGCTTATGTGTGTGCACACACACTCATACACGTGTGCCTACACACATGGTTTGGATTTGTTTTCCTCTGCTATGTCCCTTTTCAGTGCACTGTATACTGCGTTTCCTTTATAAGTCTTAGGCAACCATATACCTGTCTGGAGAGTAACTGAACATGAAAAAATATTGGTTTGTGTGGACTGGAGAGTTCAGATAAAAACTATTTATGAGCCAAAATCTTCCTGATTCTTTACTTGAAGATGCACTTTGTTATCCTACAAGGGGCAGCGTCTAGCACTTCTCAGTTTACAGCAGTATCTCCTGTTTGCAAAAGCTCAGAGAAAATCTAGATAAAGCTGGAATTACAGCTCTTTACAAAAATTGGTAAGAAAGTGGGTGGCAACACAAAAGACAGCCACAGTTTTAAATGCATATCTCTGTTGAAAAAAAAAATGGCTACATTCTTGAAAAAACTGCTGGGACTCTCAAATCCATCGTGAACACTCCCAGCCCTGCTCTGCAGTTTAGTTATGATTGGAAAGAACAAAAGTGGTTTTAACATTGTAGACTGAAATGTATAGACCTCTAAGATGCACTAATCAACAGTTAACAGTAACCCAAGTAGTTTACATAAAGAGTAAATGCAATTGTCGTATTCATTCAGCATTAACAGGATTTTTTTTGATAAATAAGTAGTTATTATTACTAATAATTAATATTATTAGTAATATTATCAGGGTAAAATTATTTTGTATTCTATTATATGGCACCTTTTCTACAGCATGATATCTTCTAATCATCCTGACCTTCGTCTCTCCCACTGCAAACACTGAAACATGGAAATGGGTGGCAGTAAATGCACAACTACCTGAACCTTGGAATACTCATAAATAGGTTTCTGAGGTACTACTAGTTTGGAGAAGTACTTCACATCAGGGAGAAGACTGAAAACATCCACCCTTTGCTCTAATCCTAGCATAGAGACAGGAAAATAAGATTTGTAAATAAGTAAATAAGCAGTGCCTTCAGAGTAGAAATCTCAATTGCTTTAGCAGGACATTGTGGAGGTCCAACAAAGCATTCAGTTAAAATTGCCTTGAACCTTCACTACTGGAGTTTTCAGAAACAAAAACATTTCTACAGGTCAACCATTTCACTTCCAAGGCCTTAGACATTTTCTTCTGTTCAAAATACAATCCTACTTTGTCTTTTGTTACATAAACAGTGTTTTCTTTTATTAGCCTGTTCGGCCACCTCTTTCCCACAGCATGTTCTCTTATTTGATGTTGTTGCTCATGTCTTTCCCTAGCCCTGGCTATACTTTTCATCCTCATGGTGGTTTTCTCAGTTCCTTCTTCAGGGTCTTTCCAAATTCATGGTGAGCTGTGGCAGCACTCCATTTGGGTGGCTCTTGCTGCCCGACACTCGTCCAAAGAGGTCTGATAACACCTGTCTACGTTCTGGTGTCCCAAAAAGATTTGGGAAGGAAGATTAGGTGGTAGGTTTAATTACAGATCATAAGAAGTATTGCAGCTTCACATAGGGCTTCAAACAAATAAGACTTTGTGATAGGAGGTGGCATTAACCTCCTTCATCCTAATGACAGAGGTACATTCACTCTGCAAATAGCAGGCACAGGTTAAGATTTTAAGGCCCTCCAGTTGATAGCCACCAGCTATCTGCTGGTAACCGAAATGGCCAGTGAAAGCAGCTTGTTGGCTTTCGAGCTGAAGCAGCTTAGGGAGCCATCAGACATTCCCCCAGCTAGGTTACTGTTCCAGTTTGTTCCCAATGCTTCCCAATGCTGAGATTAGTTTTTGGGTCAAGTTATGGCTTCAGTTCTGCAAATATGTATATTTTCCCAAACTTGCCACTAACTCATTTTATCAAATACAATACTGTTTAATTTCAGCCTTATAGTGTAGCTTAAACAGAAAGCTTGACAAGAGAGTAGACTCTAAGCGGTGTCCTCTATTAGTCACTCAGTCACCAGCTGAAGAATGCTAGGACTAATCCTGCTTTCCTGCCTTCAGTAGCACTGGGTCAAGCACAATATTTTGGTTTGATTTACACTAGATTATAAAATCAGGTCTTTAAATTAAATAGTGTGCAAACACCAAGAACTTAACAGTTAATTTTTCTTGTATCTTCAACAAGACTTCTTACGTTTCCCCTTTTCAATTAACAATAACTTTTTGTGTCAGTTCCTGAGATTTGTCTCTATGCATTTGTGTGCTGGGGTACAGGGCACAATAAAAGTCTTATCCCTGTTGTAGCCTGTAGGACACAAATAATTCGAGACTTGTTTTTTTTAAAAAGGCAGAAACAACTAAAATTAATCTTTACACAAACAACCCAAGGGAGCATTTAGTGGGACTTTTCAATCTATTCATGATCTGTAATTCCCAGCCCCCAAAGTTTCCATGTTACAGCTTAATATCTAGGGACTCCATATGTTGAGGGAACACAACAGAACCAAAACGAGCTGAAAAAAGAAAGCATTAGATTCAAACATGGGATAAAACAGTACCCAAGGAGCTCTTGCTTCATTTTCTCTACCTGGAACCATGGGACAGTGCAGCCATCTCAGTCTCATTCAAGTGTGACATTTCTTTTGAATACGACAGTGGTGGCGACCCTGTCATTAACTGATGCTGCTAGCAACATTTCAGCTTTCATAATTCAGTTAATTTTCAAGCCACTGGTAACTGAAACCCCAATACAATTCAATATAATTAAACCATATTAAAAATAATAATAGGAAAAAATCACCCTCACCTTCTGATTAAATACCAGTCAATGTGTGACTCGCACTCACTAAAGCAAGGAAGTCTCAGTTATAATTCAAGCCATATCCTTAACTTCTTGCTGTCATGCCTGGCATTCAATCATACAGAAGAGTCCCTGTTATTCTGTAGCTTCTTGCTCTGGCTGAATCACAGATGGAAAATCTTCAGCTGCAATGCTAAGGAGCTAGGGATGAATTTTTTTGCAGCAGCTGTTCCGTGCCTAAGGAAGAGGTAGGCAAAGCCATGTTTACTTCCCTCCCATATTCACACCCTCAATCTGGGAGGCAGGCGAGGCCTGATTTGGTCTGTGTGCAGCCTCCGGCTGTCTCTGGGCTAGAAACCGCCTGTTTCTTACAGGTGACCCCCTAGGACTGCTGGTAGAACCTCCTCAGAGACGAACTTGCTCCCTGGATTTGCTCTTCTGAAAGAGCACAAAGGAGATTGGCATCTGGGGGCAGAACCTGCTTCCAGAATTTTTACAGACACTGAGAGGGTAGATGATCAAATGCTACCCTAGGGAGGCAAACCATTCACTTGGAGTTAGTCATTGCCTAGCATTGGTCCTGTAAGCACGAAATAGATTTGTACGTGCATATGCCAATGGCCATTCAGCACTTTGTGTCTGCAAAACTGAGGCAGAGGACACATTGCCTATGCTTTTGAAAACCTGATCTTAATCTCTTTTTTTTTCATATGAATCCTGTGCTAAGCACACTTAAGTTCCTTTCTTTCTTTCTGTATTTTTTTTTTGCTATTGGCAACAACCACCAGAAATCTGAGAATGTTGGTAATTTCCTGGTGGATTTTTCCTCTCCTGCTTGGCAAGACAAGCCTTTCTTTCCTTCTGTTTTGCTCCCTGAAATCACCAGCCTTTTGCATGTGTGCACTTTGGGTACTTTGCAAAGCAAAAGTCAAAGTTGCTGCCTTTCCTTCATGGCTTTCTCTGCCTACCATCACCATGCTTCCTTGTTTCCCTGTGCTTGGCTGGAAACATATTGTAAGTTGTGAATTCAGTAGGGGTCCTTTATGAATGCTCAGCAGCAAAACAGTAAAGTTAAGCATCACACAAGAAAGAAGAGAAAGAGAAACAAAAGCTTTGCTGATGCCAACAGTGCTCTCAATGTTGCAGGAGCTGAGGAGATGGTCTCAGGTGTCCCTTTCCTCACAGCTTGCCATTCATTTTAAGTCTTTCAATCAAAACCGGGATTCAGTCATTCTACCTCCTCCCCTTCTTGAGAAATAAACTCAAAAAATAAGCTTGCCTGAAGGAAATCCGAGGGCCTAAAAATTCAGTCCTCTGCAAGTTGCAGAATGATGTTAATACTAAGTACATTTCATTCCTGTCCTCTGCCTGAAATTCTGCAGCAGTTACAGTTGCAGTCAATACCTCAGAAAGGACAAGAAATAGTTATTTTTCAACTGGTGAAACAAAGATCTTATTTTTGCAGTAACATTGCATGCCATGTTTCAGCCAAAGACAGGTTTTTGTGGTCAGGCAATACATGACTCCTGTAGCACACCTTTACTTACACTGCTGTTAGAGGATGCACTTCAGCAACACACAAATGACAGAAACTGGAGAATATGGAGTTGGATTTAAACTAGAAGAAGATGTGAGAGTTTCAATTAACAAATTCTGGCATGATTTAACAAAAACATTCCGGAGTGGTATTTATTTAGCCTGCAGCCAAAGTCCATTACTGAGAATCACTGTTAATTAGAGTTGTGCAAGGTTGGGAATATTCACTCCTATCATGATTCTTTCACCTACTAGAACTACCAGGCTTGCTAAGCTTCTGGCATTTCTAGGCTGGTTAGAAAAACAGCTAGATGACAAAAGTATTATTTTAAACAAGATAATCTACCCAGTAACACATAGAAAAATATTTGGTTTACTTGTCCTTTCAATCTGACATACACAGCACCATCAAAGAAGCTTTGTCTGAAATAACGCCAAATAAACCTGCTTGAGAACAAGGTTTACCAAAATCTGAACTACCCTTAAAAAGAAATGCATGCTTTGTCTCAGGATTTTCTGTCATTAACTGCTAATTTCTCTTCCTTTAATGAACACAATCCAGACGATTCCCTTTGCAGTGGCAGCTCTAAATCAGGACTGGATTCAATACTCAATGAAATTTCTGGGTAGGGCAACACACTGAGTGCATGGCCTCACCAGCAATGGGAGACAGGCATAGTGTGCAGGACTAAGGAGGAGTACCCAGTTGGGAAGACCAGTGTACAAGCAGAAGTTATCCTTCATCAATGATGAAATCTAAGAGGTTTAGGAGAGGGCTTGAAAGGCTGCCCAAACAAACTGTTCTGAAACACACTATGTAAAACAGTTCCACAGTAGTGCAAACATCCCTTATAAGGAAGTGGGTCTTGTTAGCCCTCCAGTAAATGGCTGTAAACTGTTTTCACTAAGTGAAGGAGGTCTGTTGGGGCTCTAGGCATCATGTAGAGCTGTTCTAGGCTCCAGACCTTTGATTCGAATCCCCTACAGTTCAAAACTTGGGATACTGCCACAAACATACCTTTGACTCAAGCAGCTTCCTAAGAGTTCTGTCAAGCCCATGTCTGAAATAAGCTTTTAGAGAGAGCAAGTAAGAACAGAACAGACAATGATTAAACATCAGTCCATTCTGAATATTGCTAAAGGAACATAAGAATTAGCAATGGACAAGATTAAAAGGTTTCAAATTTGGTCCAGACATGCTCAGGAAATATCAATATTTATTTCAGACTCAGACATACAAAATGTGGCTTGTTTGTAATTGCCATTTCACTGCCTGTTTCTTGCTATTGTAAATATCCCTGTTTTCAGTGGCAGAAGCTCATAGGAGATAGTTAGCTAGTAAGAAAAAACATGGGCAGGAAATAAAGGAAGAGATTAAAAAAATTAAACTCTTAAGAACTGGCTCAGTTTAAGTCTAATGGGAGCTTGAGTCATTTCATCTGTTCCTAATTGCTTCGCTCACTCCTGGTGAGAGCTGAGATCCACTGTCATGTCAAAGGATGGAAACAGTCCAAAAATTCAAATCTAGTGACTATATCATTATAAGAAGAGGATGAAGCAGTTGAAACCCAAACCACAATTTACCCAAATCAAACTTGTAGATACGTAGTCATGTCCCAGATCTATGACTTTTGGAATGGATTCAAGCTCTTTTTCGACTTCTCAGGTTTTTGGACGAGTGATCTATAAAAAGGACATATGAATCACCCATGACATAGAAGACACATAGTTTCATGGAGCTGAGTAAATACGAAAAGTGCCCTGCAGGATAAGACAAAGTCATATTCATGTGAATGACTTTTTTAACCATAGACTTGAATCCTGGAGAAAATTTAAGGGGCAATAAGACCTTGAAGTAAGGTAAAGCCAGGAGCCTTGAGTCTTATTAAACAAAAACAATCAGAGTATCCACATTTTTGTAGTCCTACTGTGAAGTTCCAATAAACTTTACCCCAAAAAATCCGTAACACTCCTTATCCAGCTTCATGGAAAATGAGAAGTGATTCCAGAGGTTGGCTGACTATTTAATACCTCTTGTAGTAGTCAAAAAGGCCACTTTCTTCTTCTCTCTCACACCTTTTTTTTTTAACTTTTACTGCAAAACCATTAAAGAAAGAACTAGTTCTAGTAATAAAAGGTAGCTATATTCCCACAGGGAGAAGGGGAATGGTGGTTCCTGTGTACCCTTAGTGGTCTTGGCAGGGGTACTTATAAAGAAGGTGAAGGTCACAGGGAAGAGAACAGAGTATTTTCTGTTCAATGGAAAATAGAAACTTCCAAACGTGAAAAGGAATTTTAGCAAGTTTTATTTCCTTCTTTCACAGCCCTGACATCATATTTGTCCACAGTGACATCATGGCTTTAAAGTAACAGCTTCCAATGACATCAGAAGCCTTACAAAGCAACAGCATCTGGTGTTTCTGATTTTCTGAGACACCAATGAAGCCTAGACCTCAAAAAACAAATCTTGCTGCTGAGTTGAGTTCCTGCGTGTTTATGAACTCCTATTCAAACCTTGCAAATAACATCTTGCTACAGTGGCGAGGACTGGGAGGGTACCTTTGGTAGAAGGAGGTTAGAAATGAAATATTAAAAAAAATATAGTTGTTTTCAACTAGTCAGACTATTTCTCCTCTGTTCTCTCTCTGCTATCTCACCGAAATCTACCAGCCAACGCCTAGGAGGAATACCTACTGGGACAGCTCCAGGAAATGCAGCGACCCGGGAAAGCTGCATACAAAACCTACCCTTATTAATGCTTTCAGGAGAACATGGTTTTTTAAATTGCATCATCAAACTTCAAGGCAGCTCAATAGCTATATAGCGTGAGCCTTAGTTTCGACTAGACTTAGCCTGCTGAAACAGAGCAGGATTTGGCCCTCCTCCTGTTTTTAACAGATCTTAGTGACAGAAATTTGCTAGTCTCTGATGCTTGCTAATAAACAGACACAATTGCTATTCCCAGTTTAAGAAAGAAGGAGCCTGTGCCAGGAGAGAGCTTCAAAGACACTGAATTACCTCTCTCACCTGTAGGGATGTGATTATGTCTGGCAGAGTGCTCTGGGGAAGAAGCTTTCACCACAGCCGTCAGCAGCCCATAGAGTATTGGAGAGCTACAAGCTATCTTTTCCCCAAACTCCCGTACCCTTCCTGAACTGGAGTATTTATTCAACAGCAAGAGACAAAGCCACACATTTTGCAGCATGAAGGTCATAAACCATCAAGAGGCTGGATATATTTTGTGCAACTCATGCTGGTGGAAAACCCTCTGTCCATAATAAAATTAAATAAATGAAATGAAAGTCAGGCACATTAATTAGTCTGCTTCAAACTAATAAGGAATGGTGGTCACTATGCTCTGGCAGTTAGCACTGCCATTTTCCTGATGGGATTTTTTGGTCACTGAGACGCAGAGTACCAGCAAGGACAGGAAAATATAGGGCCTCCTTTTAAAGAGTTGTGTGTCTACAACAAGTAACAGCTGTTGTTATTTTAATACTATCTCAGGGCTCATATAGATGTGACATCACAAAGAACTAAGGTTTGGCCATGGATTTTACTGCCCATATACCTGTAAACTACAGGGATTTTGTTACAAATTTGTATGTGGCATGTGTGTCAGAGCAAAATCCACAACTGGAAACCTCTGTACAGTTTCAACCCTTTGTAGTAATTCTGTGAGCCATAAACTGGTTTCATTTTGGAATTAAAACCTGCATTAAATTTAAGTTGAATAGGAGTGAGTGAGTTTGTCACTATCACAATTTATTACACATCCAAAAAAAAGAGTTTTGAAATTTGACTGGTAAGCTGGCCAAGCAGGAGGAGGTGGGGACAGTTCGTATTCTAACGTCAAGCTGCAGGGCTCCCAGGTGTATTGTATAGGATTTCCTGTAATTTACAGGCAAAAGAAGCAGTCTACAGGAATATGTTTGCCACACTGTACATGTGTATTAATTACACAGCAGGATAAAATGATTTCTTTGTGATAGGAAGGGATGTGATCTACAGGCAAACTATTAAACTTATGTGGAAATGCAGACATTCTTCTGATGTTAGAAAGGGCTGTTGGATTCAGGGAAATAAAATTGGCAAGTGTCTTCTCACACTTTGTATTCCCAGGTCTATGACAGGAGGGTATCACAATGTGCCAGGCTCCATGGGACCTGGGGAAGGGAGATGTCTCCTTACAAACACACTCCAGGAACCTCACTGTCTCGGCTACCCTGTGGGGGTTACTTCTGAACTAAGTTCCTCTGAAAGAAAGACCTCTTCCCTCCAGTGAGAAAATAGGAATTTTAAGATTTCAGGGGTGTATTGTTCAGTATCTCCCCAAGCATCGTATGTAATACAATTGAATTCTTACTAGGACTATCGGATAGATATCATTCTTTCACCTACCACTGAGCACTGAGAAAGCATTGCTTTTCATTACCACAGGTTAGTGCAATATGAAACTAGTTGGAGACAACATGGCATATCACAACCTCTCTTAAAAAGATGAAGGAATTTCTTTTTAGATATGTAATCAAGTCTTAAGACATAAAGGGATATAAGAGGAATAAATAAAATATTCAGACTGCTTTTCTCAAAACCAAATTTTGTGTAACTGTACAGGCTTGTTCTCACTGCCAGATGAGCAATTCTTGCTACACTTGTGTTCAGATGCAACTTCTGAAGCAGAACTTTTTTTTTTTGACTGCTACAAGGAAGAAATCTTGCCCGCCACACATGCCTTTCCCCAGTTAGACTACATATGGTTAGCAATCAGCAGGGAGAAGCTCAGAAAGGCACAGTTTTGTTTGACTAAGGCATTCCTTAAAACATAAAAACTTCAAAGTAAAACCTGTCCCCATATTCTTTGAACAATAAGGCCTGGATAGGGCTGAGGATCAGATTATATCTCGGCTTATCTGCAGATTACCTGTGGGCATTTAATGATGTCCAAATTTACCATCATGAATTTAGAAGAAACACTTCAATCACACTCCAAGTTAGTGTTTCTTTCCTTGGCTGAGGGGAAGGGCAGAAAAACAGCTTTGCACATTAGGACAAGGACAAAGAAAGACACTCATCTCTACCTTTGGAAAGCTTCCTGCCTTTTTTCTCAACTAATTAAGTAGGTGGCAAATCAGAAAGAGAAGAGAGTTATCACTTCTAGGCTAAACAGCTGGACTGCCCATGAAATCTGTATTTTAAAATGCTGTAAGGTCATGAGCCAAGGGAGCAAACTATTGCAGATGTCCTGAAGACGAAATCCACACCTATCCAGAAGTTATTGTGCTCCTGACAAGCACAAGTTTCTGGGTTGATTGATGCAGCACCTGGCAGAAATTTTGTAACTTATGGCGAGAGCGCAGTGGGCCATCCCCATGAAGGAGGAGAAGCCTTGGAAGGCAAGACCAGTCCCTGTGAAGGCCCTGTAGCCCTTGGGGAGTGGTGGCTCCCTGGGCTGGGCTGGGAGTGAAGGTGTGGGAGGAAGAGGGTGGTTGGACAGTGGGCCCTAGGCCTGGTTGCAGGCACACCTGCTTGCCCCGATGCTGGGCTCTGCCTGCAGCCCATGGGTGGCAGTGGGGAGGCTGATGGGGCAGGGGGGCAGCTTCCACAAGGATTACTGTCTGTCATCTCCATCTTTCCCAGGCTTTTGCCCTGGGATGGCCAGAAGTGTATGTAGTTTAATAATGACAAGTGTGAGGTCTTGCATCAGGGATAACAGAAGTAAAGGACCCAATACAGCCTGGGAGTGCAGCCCAGGGGTCCCACGGGACACAGTAGTGTGCCACTGCAGCGACCAAGGCAGATTGGATCCTGGGCTTCATCTGCAGGGGCATTACTAACAGAGACATGGGATAGTCTCCCTGTACCCAGTACTTCTCAGGCCACACCGAGACTACTGTGTCCAGTTCTGGTCTCCGCAAATCAAACTAGACATGGACAGACTGGTGTGGGTCTAAAGGATGGCCACAAAGATAATCAAAGTTCTGGAGAATCTGTCCTGTGAGGAAAGACTGAAGGAGTTGGGTCTCTTCTTCATGGAGTTCAGTAGGCTCAAGACGGATCTCATCACAATATTCCAGGCTACAGGGAGGACAGAATTTCACTCTTCACAAGGAGCCAGATGGAGAAGGCAAGGGGCAATGTTTTCAAGTTTCTCCGGGAGAAGTTTCTTCTTGATGCAAAAAAAAATTTACATTAAGAACAATTATTCAGTGGTACAACCTCCCCTGGAACATGGCAAAGTCCCTGCCACTGCAGATTTTCAGGATGCAATAGGACAGGGTGCTAGATAATCTCAGTCAGGCTCCCTTTCCCATGAAAGGTTAGACCAGATGATCTTTTGAGGTCCCTTCCAACCTGGACTGTTTGATGATTCTATGATTCTTTTTGGTGTAGGAGACATAAGAGAGGACAAAAGACAGAGGTTCATAGAATCATCGAATCATTAAGGTTGGCAAAGAACTCTAAGACCATCAAGTTCAACCGTCAGCACAACGTCATCATACCTACTAAATCATGCCCCAAAGTACCACGTCTACATGTTTTTTTAACAGATCTGAGGATGGTAAATCCATCGCTTTCCTGGGCAACCTGTTCCAATGCTTCACCACTTTGTCAGTAAAGAAATTTTTCCTAATATCAAATATAAACCTCCCCTGATGCTACTTGAGGCCATTACCTCTTATTCTATTGCTAGTCACTTGGGAGAAGAAGTTGTTTAACCATGGTCAACATAGGTTCTTCAGTGCACAGAGAGAGAAGTAAGAGTGGAGACAAAGCCATAGTGACAGCTAAAGCATAAAACACACATTAGCACAGAAGCCATTCTCTGAGCTGTCTTCGTTGTATTATCTGAGGACTGCTGGCTTTGCTCCAAGTGAGGGATTAAATGAACTCTGGACACTCCTTGGTTCAGTTTAGCTCTGCTGTGAGGAAAGCAGAACAGCCAAACTCTACAGAAAACATCTCTTTTATTAGCTATTATGTAGGTAGGACGCAGAATCTAGACCCGTGGTTAGATGCTGCAGCCTTTAATGGTCTCTACAACTTAATGAAACTTTTAATAAAAGTGACTGTCATTGTTTCAGTTCGGTCCCTCTTTCTGCACATAGAAATCCCTCCAAGGGGGTCTTCTGCCATCATCTCTGAGGCATTTCCCCCCTCCTTTTCAAGATAGGGAGGGGAAAATGTTGCTGAAAATATCTAGAGAAATTAGAGTTTAATTTCTTGGAGGTGTTTTGTTGACAAGGAAATAGAAAGCATGTGTGTCTGCTTCTCTTATTGTACTTCCAAGTAATGAAAGTATTTAAGGAGATACAATTATGGACTTGGCAAGCACCTGGGGCTCTTGGAACTGCTTTTTCACACCGAATAAACACTGCAGTTAATCTGTTTATGTTACACTGCACTGGAAAACTCCTCCAAGAAAAACGCTAAAAGTATGTATTTTCCACTCCTTTCCTTTGTTTTTAATGTTAAATTAGTAACTTCTTTAAAATATTTGTTTCTTCTTTTTTATCTCTCTATTCACAAGATGGCCAGTCAAGAGAAGCTTTTAATTAACAAAGAGAGAAGCCTAGGGATTACTACACTAAGTCAGACCAATGATCTGTAGAGGGATCTGGACAGGCTGGATTGATGGGCTGAAAACAACAGGATGAGGTTCAACAAGACCAAGTGCTGAGTCCTGCACTTGGGATACAACAAGCCCATGCAGCGTTACAGGCTTGGGGAAGACTGGCTGGAGAGCTGCCTGGCAGAGAAGGATCTGGCGGTGTTGGTTGACAACAGGCTGAATGTGAGCCAGCAGCGTGTCCAGGTGGCCAAGAAGGCCAATGGCATCTTGGCCTATATCAGAACAGCATGGCCAGCAGGACAAGGGAAGTGATTTTATCCCTGTACTCAGCGTGGGTGAGGCTGCACCTCGAGTACTGTGTGCAGTTCTGGGCCCCTCACTACAAGAAGGACATTCAGGTGTTGGAGAGCATCCAGAGAAGGGCAACAAGGCTGGTGAAGGGGCTGGAGTCCTGTGAGGAGCGGCTCAGGGAACTGGGGATGTTTAGCTTGGAGAAGAGGAGGCTGAGGGGAGACCTCATCACTGTCTATAACTACGTGAAAGGAGGTTGTTGTGAGGTGGGTGTTGGTCTCTTCTCGCAAGTTACAAGTGATAGGACAAGAGGAAGTGGCTGCAAGTTGCTCCAGGGGAGGTTTAGACTGGATGTCAGGAAAAAATTTTTCACTGAAAGGCTAGTCAGGCATTGGAACAGGTTGCCCAAGGAGGTGGTTGAGTCGCCAACCCTGGAGGTGTTTAAAAGGCAGGTAGATGAGTTCCTTAGGGATATGGTTTAGGAAGGAGACAGGTACAGTTGGACTTGATGATCTCAGAGGTCTTTTCCAACCTTATGATTCTATGTTAATATACTCGGTTTAAAAAACAGTCTTGGAATAAGGGGAGAGCATACATGCCTACCCACTTCCCTAACATCCCTACAACACGTGATTATTGGAACAGGGATATTACCGAGCATGGCATTCTCTGCCATCTACCATCTACTACCATCCCCTTTGGTATCAGGTTATGTATCAAGTGTCTGCAAACTTGTCTAATCCCCTTTGATTGGTACTGTTGCTCCTACAACTGCCATTGCATGCCAGTTCTCTAACAGCTTTGTAAATAAGTTCCCTTCTCTTATCTATTTTCAGACAATCTCTTACCAAATGTAGATTGCCTTGTAGCTCTTGTACTGCAGGGTTTGATGGATTGTCCTTCTGCTTTCACCTTACCATCCATTAGCTTTTTAAACTCACTCCTTTCCCCTTCTTAGGCTTCTCCAAATGGAGGAGTCCCAGCTTCTCTAGTTTCTCCTCATAAATGCAAGTGCTCCATCCCTTTAACTGCATTATCCAGTTTCTCTGGACCATTTCTAAGTGTGTCATGTCCTTCTTGAGATGCACAGTCCAGAACCATGCATAGCATGTCATTTTTATTGTAATCCTGATTAAAAATACTACAATACTTTTGATTCTTTAGCACCTATGTAACCTATGCATGGACATTTCAGTTGGGTTTATGCATGAACAGGTGACACAGCACTGAAAAACTCCCTATTTCATGGCCAGTCCCTTGGGTAAATGGGAACATACAGGAACCAAGAGACCAAAGGTGCAGCTGGTCTACAAATTATTTTCTCTCAGAATAAGGCTTGCCAGCACAATAGAGGTCTAGTTCAAGGTAATTTTGAATGTGGGCAATGTAAGTCATCAGAACAGATTAAAGTAACAATACAACACAGCTAAGCCACATTTGCCACTAAGGTGCAAACCAGAGCGCTTAGCTGCAGTATGGTCCACAGAAACTGCTTAAGTCATGGTAATACCTGATAGGAAGTTTTACTCTGCAAACATTGACACTCATGATGCCTGTACAGACTCAGTACTGGCTGCCTGTAACAAACCTCTCTCAAGCAGAAACGTTCTGAGCACTGTATAGGACCCCAACACAGGGTCTGAAAAGAAGAGGTCACCTTCTACCCTGGTGTCTAAAGTAAAGAGAGCTATGGTTGGTTCAAATTGCCCAGTGCTGAGTCTGGCTATTGTACTGCCTGAGGAGCAAAACCATCAGAACTGTCAGTAACAGATGGTACAGACAAGGAGGCCCTGCTTCTCTCTACTGACTTAAAGCCCTGAATATTGCCTTAATATCCATGTTAAAATACACACAAACTCATCCTTCGTTCATGCTCTGAACTTAAACTAAGAACTATGAGCAAATCTTGAGAAGATTGCAAAAATACTACGTTAGCCAGCAAATTCTAAGCCTTGAAAGAGGTTGTGCCCTGATAAAAAGAGTGGCCAAGAAGCTGAATACGTAGCTAGAAGATTTTCTTTTCAAGTCCATAAAGATATACACTTCATCTTTTTCTCCCATTTTAGGCCCAAATCCCATAGCTTAATTTGATTAAGAAGTACTAGAGCAAAGAAGTCAGCAAGAGCCCTTTTACTGACTTCAGTTGGCATTGCATCAGGACTGGTGTTTTTAAAATCTTAACAGTACAAGAAGGTAAAAAATCTGTGTGTCCATAAGGTTAAAGAAAAGTGTGCGTGTTTAAAACATCAAAGAAATTGTTCTGAGAACAATTCATCTTTCTGAAAATATGAACCCTATGATGCTGCCAAGGTCAGGGAGAGCTGTGATAATTTAGTGCGTAAGTGCTAGTCTTACAGCACAATGCCACATTATTTAATTTTGTAACACATTCATACAACTACCTGACAATAGCCACGGACGTTAACACTACCTGTGGGCTGAGGTCAAGGCAACGTAGTTTAATGTTAAAACAAAAGAGTTAATTGGATTCCTGTTCAAGTTCTAGCTTATTATGTGATCAAAGGTACTTTTCTTCTTTCTGCCTCGGTCAGCTCATCTGGAAAGGAGGACCACAGTGTGACTCGTGGCTGAAATGTGAAAAAGAAAGCAGTGCCTATGCCTGGCTTGTTTGGCCATTCTTCCCAATTCTTCTGTCCCTTTTTTTTTTTTGCCATTCAACTCTGGTTTGTGAATTCCAGGCCATTTCCCTCAGAAAGCAGAAATGCAGCTCACCTTGTGAAACAGGAAGGGCTAACATTAAAAAGGAGAAGCCATCTTCAGGTGTAAAAATTCGATATCTTGCTAATGCCAATGTTAATAATACAGAGATACTGGGACTTTCACACTTCAGTCTTACAACTGGCAGTGCACAGAATATTTTATAAATAAGACTACATCACATATCCAAAAACCTCAGAGAGACAAATAAACACTGTCCCCTTTCCACAGAAGAGCAGCATAAACACAGACCAGTGAAATGAGCAATACAAGGAGACTAAAGAAATTCCAGAATGGAAAAACAAAACCCCAGAATTTTTGCCTCCTTGTTTTTAAACTCATAAAAAAGACTTTTTCTCTCAAAAAAGTGGGATTATATAATTTAATTAAAGACACAATCTTGTTTTATATTAAATTGCTCCCTTCTGTTTGCAGAGGAGCTGAGAGTCACCTCTGAAACAGCTGTTGTATAGTGTGACTTTCAAAAAAATATCCTTGCAGCACACAAGAGGAGAGAACAAAAGATATACGTCCTCTGACTCAATGTGCATGGCTGTCTCCAAGGAGTTCACACAGATGATCAGACCACAAACTGTCAAATGCACAGGACTGTAGATGTCAGGAGGGAGAGTAGTCCCGCCTCAAAACTAGAACAGACTCAATGGTCATCAAGCTTCAAGAAGGAAGAACCGGTGAACCCTTCACATCACACACCCTTCGCACCTCCTGGGCACCGAGCAGCGTCCCAGTAATATTGAGTTTTGAGCTGCAGCCTTTCCCTTTGCAAGTGCTCCTCCTCCCTAGTCTCTTTGCACACAGAGCTGCGCACAATTCCCTGAGCAGCAAATGTCTTAGTTTTATTTTTGAGAAGGACCATTGTAGCATTCATCCCTGTATGCACAAACTGACAAAAAAGGTGGATTCAGTGTATGTACAAACTGATTAAAAGGTGGATTCTGTCCCCACATGTTACACTTAAGTTCCCTTTGTAGATGTATTCTTGTTAAAAGCTGTGGCAAATGGTTGTGCCATGTAAAAAATGTAGTTATTCAAAGAAGTGGGTTTAAGTTCAAAGATAATGTCATGTTCATTTGGAATATAAGCATAAGCAACACACTCACAGATATATTTCCTGTCTCCCTACATCCCTATCTCAGCTGTAGGCAGGGTGGTAACGTATAAAGAGAGAGCAGGTGGGTTTTTTTTTTAGGTGGGGAAGAAAAAGACTTACAGCTCTAAAGCTAAGTTCACGGTATATCCCACAGTTTGGAAAGGGAAAAAATGTTTTGTGAATTGAGTAGGCATGCTGCAAAAAAAGAAAAATAAAAGAAGAAAGAAACAATAGCATGCAGATAAATGCAGGGAATTCACTGTTTAAATGCATGATTTTATTTCAAAAGGATTTGGGCAGAATCTCCATTTTTCCCCATTGCTTCTATCACCTGTATGAAGGGGCCACTGAAGTTACACATGCAAAAGCCATTTATCCACTTACATTTGTATCTTGCAAGGTCTGAGTCCTCGAAGAGCTCAGAAATAAGTAGCTTTCAGGTTGGCACCTACCTAAATAGCCTCGCTTGCTATATGTAAATGGTCTCTGTCGCCACAGAGATTTTGCTGAAGGCATTTGCTCTACGCATGTAACTCTGACACTGTTCAGAGGAACGGGGTTAGGACTCTGATCTCCCTGTGTAGTCAGAGAAGAGGGATAAGTACCGTAAGTGGGATAAGAGACAGGTTGGAGGACTAATGCAATGATTTAACATGCTTTCTGTGAGCAGGCAGTCCCAGCATCTGAACTTCAGTCTCTGATGGTTCATTCCCTGCCTACTGTGTTTTACAAAATGCTTGGGAAAAACACTTTGCACATCATCTTCTGCACATCAGCAGTGTGAGACAATTAATCAGGGATTCCAGTGCCACATCATAAATCATGGCACCTTGTGTCACTGGCACTTGAAAGACAAAATGTGAGAATCTGTCTATAACGATATCCTTTAACTCAGGCAAAATTACTTTGGCCTTTCAATGTGTTTGCGAACGTCATTGCTGGCAGCCTAAATGGCCCTGCTTCTGGGTCAGATCCTGGTCTCACTGGTTTGGTCATGGATATTAACTCAGACGTTTTACTGTGATAAATAGTCACATACGTAAAATCAAAATGGAGCCTTCAGCAGCCTTGTTACAATAGCACACAAAAATAATCTCCCCACTACTTATTCCATTATCACAGACTAATTGGAAGACCTAGAAAAGTCCCTCCATGTCATGAGCTGTCTACAAGATGAGAGAACTGCAGCAGATCAAATTCTTCACCATGATGGCTATCGTAACACAGGAGGGATCTGAAGTCCAGGCTGTAACTTTACCACTCCCACTGCACAAGAGATGCACAGCGGTGAAATATCCCCAAAATGGGATTAAACAATTACGTTTAGAAACACACACACATAGAGACCTCCCACTAACTCAGCAGATTCTTTTGAAAGTTGGCACTGTCAAAACAAACACAGTTGCCTATAGCACCCTTCCACTGCTCCTGCTGACAGCGCTAGTGAGGAGGAGGAGGTGCTGAGTACTTTGTTATTATGAGGAGGAGGATAGTGTTGGGAAAGGTGTTGAGTTTGACACAGAAGTATCAAGAGCAGGAAAGCGAAAGTCAAGGAAATCAGCCTTGTGCCATCTAAAATTGCTCTGGCACTAAACCTACAAAAATCAATGACTCTGCTTTCACAGTAGTTTTCACATAAACCGGAGGGAGCATACAGCATGAGTTGCACCAGATGGAAAGTCACTGGAAGTAGAGAGTGAGACAGCAGCAATGTTGGTATCTATCAGCTACATCAAACACAGAATTCACAAACAGTAATCAGGGCTATTCACATCTATCCCTACCTTTTACGTCTGTTATGTTAGTGTGGAGGGAGAGACAGCGCAGATCAAAATCGAAGTGTTATATCTGCAGGTAGTAAAAGGATTGTTTATACTCATTTATTTGTGCCTTTTATCTGAGTAAAAATTTGGTAATACAACAGTCTAAATTTTAGGTTAGAAGTTATTTTTCCCTGGTTTCCACCTTTTCAAACCCATTTCATCACAGCAGCTTGACTTCCTTTGCCCTCCCTCACAAAAACATTCCTCCTCCTCTTGCCACATTTAAAACCTTCTCACAAAGGAAACTGAAGGAAAATAATTTTTGTGGAACTTATCCATCTTTCAAAGCAGCTTCTGGCAGAAGGGAGCTGAGAGTGATGAGCCCATAGAATAATAAATAATAACACTATTGAGCAGTTTTGTAGAGCGAATATACATTGAAAAACTTTTCCTCTTGAGTGCCTGACATCATTAATTTGTTCTCCAAATATGCCAGTGAGAGGAGCCAGCCCATTTTTACAGACAGGGAAAGTGAACATACAGATTTCAATAATTGTTTAAGACACAGAGGAGTCAGTTCCAGAAACTGGGCAGAACAACTCATAGGAGATCACAGTCCGTATCCATTGCAATATTTGGGCAGTGCCCAGCCAACACAATAATTGTTATCAGCAAGTGACACACACTGGGGGGTTTTGACATCTGTGAAAAATATTTCCCCCTGCATTGCCCTTGCCTGGAGTCCAGAAGGAGGATGTCCTAGGCCTTAAGAAGAAGCAAAGGCTGAACAGAATTCCTGTAATTATCAACGACAGGAATATTTCTAACCCCTTCCCAGCTTCAGCTTTGTAGAGTTCAAACTACTGTCTAGGTAATCATGTGACTTCCTAATACCCCATTTTGAGTTGCACAGACACATGTCTGGGACATCCTTCCTAGAACTCCTGTGGAACAGCAGCATTTTTTATTTTTTTTTCCATGAGGATTGTATTTTCATCCCCACTGCTGCACAGCAGAGATTTAAGATGAATTGAGGGGATGGGGAGAAGACCTGAATTGACTTGCTGTATCCACATGGAATGGTTAGTGAATGAACTTGAGTCCATCCCTCTAACATCTAAGACAGAAGTATGGAAAAACTTAACAAAGGAAAGCAGGAAATCTCACTGAACTATTTAGGGCTGTATGGTTACGTTTGTTTGCATAGAGAGATGAACTGAGGTTGATAGTAGCTAGCCTGATTTTAAGCCTCTCCCTCTTTTATAGTACTTGTAGTAGAGCCACAAAAATAACAACAATTTCCGGGACCAGTGTAACACCACAAGCAGGTCAAAATCTTATTTGCTATATCCACAGTAATGAGCTCTCAGAAATCAACAAATTTAGGGATTCCTGTATGGACAAACATCACTTGCCCCAGGTTCCCCTGATAACGGCTTGGTGATGAAACCAACCTTCATCCTCCCATTCTCTTATAGGATTCCTTATGAGTCAGATATAGTGCAAAAAATCATCCAGGTAGAGGATGGCTCTTCGTGTCACTTGCTGCATGCTCTAGGCAATTGCTTGCACTGGCAAACCAGTATGATATGGCATATGCTGATGCTAGGGCTGTTGCTATTGCTTTTTAGAACTATTGATTTCCTGCCCTTTCTTGTAAAGGATTCTGTGAACTGGAAGCAGTTAAAGGTTAACTGCAAAGACTTTGTTAAAAAGAATATTTTTAAATTGTTTAAGATCCTAAATCATTGGTAGCTAAATGTCTATACCTAATATTTGTACTGAATTTTATGTCTTCAGGCAACAAAGTTCCAGAAGTTATCTGCCAGTACGAGCACCCCAGATTCTGTGCTGGCCTTGCTACAGCTCAGCACCCACAGGCGATCCCCATCTCTGTGTCAGGTCCTGGCAGCAGTGCTGGCTCTCACAGGGTGATCCTCCACATGGGATCTCACTAAGAAGAAAAGGAAGAAGAAATGGGTTTTACTAGCTGGCGGAGCCTTAAAGCACTTGAAGTCTGGCGCCTTGGTGAGAATGGAAAGGAGAGAAGGAGATGCTGGGAGAAGGGGAAAACACGTCTCCAACAGCACTCCTATACCTGGCATCTATATGATCAAGTAACAGCAGGAAGACATGAGTCTAACCCTGTGGTAGAGGGACAGCATCTCCACTAGTCAACATCAACAACTCCTGGTGGGACGCCTGGGGGAAAGGGCTGGTGAGAAGCAAAAAAAACCGTTAAAAGGACAATATGCACTGAACACTCCTGCCAGAGGGTAAGAAAAGTGAGGAAAAGGATTGTCCAAAATACAATTTGCACATATGTGTGCATGCATGGAGGAGGGAGCTTACATATGTCTTGTTTACAAGCTGTAACTTTATAAACTGCCATTTCTGTTACTGTGGTTGTGTTTCCCCATCTATATTGGTTTTTTCTCAGGAGCATTTTCTTTGCTTTTTGTGCAAACTTAGGCCTTAGCAAAAGAGGAGATTTTGCTGCCTTGAGAGCACCAAGGGGAGTCATTTCACTCACCTGGGGATCTGTGCAAGTATATGTTTGTTAATTTTGAAGGAACCTCATGCCATCCCAACCCAGCATCCGCTGCTGCTGAGAGCACCTGGCAGAAGGGTTACATCCTGTGCATCCTTTGGCAGTTTTTCTATGAAGCAGCTACAACAGAGCTACAGTACAGATGGTCCTTCATTTGGGGGTGTTTGGATCCAGACCCTTCATTTGGGCCTGTCTGAAGGGAAACTGCCTTCAAGACATGCAAATATTTTGATTTTAAAGCTATACAGGCATGGCTCAGCTAATTTCCCTTCTCTCCTCCTGTCATTCAGGCAATCCTAAGGCTTCCCCTACTGTAGGCAAAAAATCTCTACTTCTTTGAGCTCTGCATCCCTACACAACCCCTAATGCTGGGGACACAGCTGAGGAGACAGTCTGTAAGGGCAGGACACTCGAGCAGCCTTGGTGGTGGCTGAAGTTCCCTTGGGGACACTGACATTAAATGCTTATCCAGCCCTGTGCTGGTGGATTTGAGGAGGAGCAGAAATAAGGGGTATCATGTGATACTTAAAACATACCCAGCAGGATCTACTGCTTGCAAAGGATTCAGTCACAATAGGTTCATTCAGTCTCCTTAGTCATTAGAGTATTTTCAACATTGTTTTTTTAAAGATTTGTTCTACCTTCTAAAGAATTGCTTCTCAATGCAAAAGCAGAATGATGAATACATCTTCCCTTTCCCTGCTGAATCCAAGTTTCAAAAACATAATGCTTCTCGTCTTATTTCCTCCTCAGGTCAAAATAAGCCAACCAAATCCTGCAGTATACCTATCAATACAAACAAAAGATGCAGAAGTGGGGTTTTTTGTAGCAGAAATAAACACAGTTTAAGGAATGATTTTCCTTTCATGACAGCTTAAGGTCTTTCAGACTTGACAGAACTGATTACTGAATCAAAGCAAAGCAAGGCAGGGAATGGAGTTTTCTTGCACACACCTGTAATGTTATATGCTCTGTGAGCTACCGGGAAGGAAGTGAAATGCTGGAGCTCTTGGTAAGGAAACCCTAGAGAAGAAAAAGAAGATGGCATATCTTGGGATTAGCTCTAGTGTAACATACCACAGTATGTTTACTTTTCTTTGCCTCTCCATCTCATATTTCTTCATGGGATCAGTCCCCAGCCTTGCAGCCCCTCCCAGGAGTACAATGCCCCTTTCGTGTATTGTAAGAGTGGCACTGAGAGTACGGCAGCTTCAAAACATAAAAGGAAAAAAAGAGTCTCCCTCAACGCCATCATCATTTTTAAAAAAGGCAATTGATGTCGCCTGAAGCAGCAGCTATGAAGCCCAATTATACCACATTTCATTCAAGTGTCAAAAATTGGAATAATAATAACCAACAACAAGGAGCATATATAGGAAATGATGCAGCCATCTTCTTTTGTTTTGGCCATGCGTTTTCATAAATTCCTGCTTCGAGCAGACCCAGTGCCACATTCCTTCAAGGACTTTCTTGTTCGCTATTGTTTTCAGTTCTTAACAATTGGCTTCCCCACTTTCCTCGTGTTGACAGTCGCTCACAGAGCCTCCATATGCTCTCACTACTTGGGTAGTCAATCATTTGTGAATTAGCTACCCAATCAAATATCTACAAGAGGCTGGCAGTGTTTATTCATTGCTGGAGTTTTGAGTGAGTGTATTGCTTGCAAAAGGTGTCAGATTAAACATGTAGAAATGAATTTATCCACAGAACACGGATTGCATAGTTGGAAACAGAGAGACAAGCACTGGCCTGTGTTCACACTGGTTTTCTCTTGACTTTTGGGTTTTTTTCCCTATGTTTTGTTGTCGTTTAGACCATACCTAAGGTAAAATGTCCCTGGGCTCAGGAAGACTTCAGCCACCTGCTTACTTAAAACAGGATATTTGGAAAGAAGGTGGAATCTTGGCTGGAAGCAAGAGAGCGTCTCCAATGGCTGCCTCAGTGTGGAGGACAGAAAGGTTAAAGGAATCAAAGTCATCCTGATGGCATATTTTTTCTCATCTAAGATCATGGTGGTGCATACTGCAGCCCTGTGAAACACATTCCTCTTTGCATCAGCAATATTCCTGCCTTCCCAGCTGCATGGATGGAGCCTTCATAACCCCTTGACAAAGAACACAAAAAGGACTTGCGCATGATGCTATGTATGATCTCAGACAAAAACAGTCCTTCTTTTAAGATCTACCTTGAAACACCAACACAATACTTTTCTTAGCTGTCATTTTGGGGGAATTTAAAGGCGTTTTAATCCTGGCCAAAATAGCCTAAAACAAGCAATGCCAACCTGCAGTAAAGCCAAGCTTCCACATAAGCAGAGTTGTTCCAAATCAAGATTTACACTCGCCCGTCAGAGACACTGCGTAATTCAGACCTGGACAAAAAAAACTTCACAGGGTTTAAATATACAACCCAGATGAACTTGCATCTTTTTATAAGAAAAGGGCCAAAAAGTTGAGGTAACAAGGCTGTGTTTGGTGATGTCACTTTACAACCAAGGTTTATGCTAAAAGAATAGCATACACATCCACAGATGTTCCATATTTGCCATGTTTACCTGACTTTAGAGATTACAAGTAATCCATTTATAAGGAAAAAAAAATAACTGTCAGTCCAAAGAAAATGTCACTGGTGATGAGAGATTCAAGCTGATTCCTTTTCTTCTCATGAATCATTGTCACAATAAAGGGTCTGTGTGACAACTGTGTCCTTAGCAATCATTGAAAACCCCAGTTCCTTTGAAATTATGATTTAGTTGGTCCTTATACTGATAGTACTTAGTGATGATGACAATGATGCACAGGGAGAAATGTAACAGCTGCTTGTCATAGTTCTTACTTCAGCTGAATTCCAGTAGCATTTACTATTCTGTATTAATAGAAATTAAAATATTAAACACTTACTCAATAAGGTATGCAGATATGATTTACAGGGAACTAGTAAGAAAATGCTATTTTTAAGTAGTAGATATTACGGAGAAGAATGCTTCAAGTTAGAGCTTCCCAGAAGAAATATGAAGTACTTGTTTATTCAGTGTCAGCTGAAATAACACAAATTTGTTTTATTGGTAATAGCACATTGATACATATTAGGCCAATGGCAATTTTCCTGAAGTTTTCCTTTCTTCGGAATTCATGAAAGAAATTTGAAACACTCAAGGCAAATGTTCAGTGCTAGGGACAGTAATGTAAAGAATCAAAGTGGAACTACCTGGATTGTACATTAAATAAAAGGCAGAGAATGAGCACTGAGTGAATTTTTATATGTTCACATTACAACAAACTAGTCAAAGATTCTGACCCCTGGCACGGCAGAAATCTTCCCAGTTTTGATATTTTCAATAAAATAATTCCCAAGAGGGCTGGGAAAACAGTGTCTCACTCTCTCTTTTTCTTTCAATAAAATGAGACCCCATCTGTATTATGAAAAAGAATACTAATAATTTGATAGTGTTCTGAAGTAGCTTTTATAAAGCTTTTGCTTGGGATTTAATATTGCCCAGGAAGCCCATCAGATTTTCATGGCTTTGCTGGAGAAAGAAATGTGCAGCACTGAATGTCAGCTCCCAGCTCCTGCAGTCAACTACTCATACATCAGCAAACTGAAGGTGATGTGCTCAAATCTTCTACAGCCAACATAGGCTACAGTGGAAGGAATCTGGAGAGGAACTAATTTCAATAATGTGCTATGGGTGGGTCCCATTTGTACACAAGAAATCACCTGATAAGTATGAAATGTGTTCCCTACATTGAAATCACTTCAGAACATCCCTGCTTTTAGGGCCCGGATGGCAGGAAGGCTTCTCAGCTGACTCCCTCTGAGCTGAATGAACACAAATACTTGAGTATAGTGCAAGATCATTACTTGAAAAAGAAAAAAATAATGCAAGAGAGTCAGGCAGCAGTGTATAATAACAAATAGGTGCATGCAGTCAAAACAATTAATGTCACTTTGCAAGGTCTTTTGGAAATATATCAACAGAGGGAACCCACAGATGGCTCCTTCTCAGTGCATTTTGGAAAGGGGTAGGATAGGCCATACTACTGTAAATCCCAAGATGAAAGATGAGAAGGGCAAAAAAAAAAAGGAGAGAAAAAAAAATTTTTTCTCCTGAACTTCTTCTTCCCAAACAAAACAAAATAAAATTGGGAATATTCAGCCGGGGAAAGACTGAATCAGAGGATGGACGGTCTAATGCAACAGATACACCAAGCTGACCCATAGTGCCATAACACTGGGTAGAGGACCAGAATTTTCCAGTGTTCAGCACCAATTAAGGCTAGGTTTGCAGAAAATGTCCTTCCCAGGAGGGCCAGCATAGCAGAAAGCATTTGGCTCCCTCTTGATGTTTGCAGAAATGTTTTCAGAAGATTTTCTTTTCCTGGCATGCTGCCCTCTCCTATACCTAGTTATTTAAACAGGACTTTGAAAGTCTTGATCATCACCTCCCTGATTCTCAGTTTCCCATCATTAAAATGGGAATAAAAATAAACTTCTTTCATGGCCAAGGAGCTGGGAGGACACATGCAAAGGTGCTTAATGTTCAGAAGCTTCACTGCTGGGGGTCAGATAAGGATATGATTTTTGCACCAACAATTCTTACTTTGTTCTTGTTGTTGTGTTACCCTTCATTAAGTACTCAAACATTCAGAATATAACCATTTCCTAAAGCAACAACAGTCTCTGCTCACAGAATTCCTCCATTTCCAAAATGACTGAGCTACATTGCTCGCTGAAACTGTCTCCCCCTTTCAGAGATCAGTCTTGATTCCCTCCCTTCACCTTCAGTTTGCCCACAGCTTTGTCCTGCTTTACTCAAGCAGACAGCTGAGGAGCTTGGCACGTAAAAGAGCATTATGTGTGTATGTTTGTGGGTATGTATGTACATATTTTTCTATATGTGTGTACATGTTTAACCAGTATCATTTCTGGGAAAGGACAGACAAACAGCTCGAATATAACTCCAGTCATTTTTAAATACGTCATTAGATGTATCAGAGGGAACAACAGTCACTCAGTGACAGAAAGTAGACTGTTTCTAGGGTTATTCTTGCCCTCATTGGCACCATGTAAGCAATGATACCCAGTGTACTATAACTCACAGTGACAATGGCAGACAGCAAACATTGTTGGAAGCCACGCCAAGAGAAGAAAAGAATGTTATTTTGCTCTTACATTTTGAATTTGAATTTGCCTTATTTATCATACAAGAGGTGACTTTACCAGATAGAGCTATCCTGTTAGCTCTCTTGTTGCCTTGTCTTATGAACATTCACAATCCATTTTTAAAAAGTGGCCATTTTTGAGTCACAGAAAGGTCAGGAGCCTGTCGGTAAAGTCCTGTGGTATCTTTCAGCTCTGGAAAGACACCACTTCAGGTCTGAGCAAGCCCCATGCACAAAAGAAGGCCATATTGCACATGATGTGGGCTCACCAGCCAGCCCGTGGGTGGTGGTTCTCAGTGGGCCCAGGGAGGAGAGCAAAGATGACAAGTTTTGTGGAAGATCTGAAGAGGTAACGAGATACTGCAGAGGTGTGCTGTGTGGGTTTGGGGTTTAATACTGTGAATTAAACCTGATCTAGTGGAAGGTGTCTCTGTCAATGGCAAGGGAGTTGGAACTGGATGATCTTTAAGATCCCTTCCAATCCAAACCATTGTATGATTCTATGAAGGCTATAAGGGGCAAACGCTGCAAAGGAAAAGCCTAGATAAACAGTATCATTTCCATCTTTTAAGGGCAAAAAAAAAGTGGAATTATTTCATCATGTAAGTCATAACCACAGAGTGCTTTCTCCTATACTCATCCCCTCTAAAAATGTTTGAAGACTTGTGCACATCTGAAGGAAGAACTCGGAATAAAAGACAGATCCTCCTGTATATTTTAACAATGACTTCTGAAGAGCACTTACCATGTTTTACTCCAGAAATACATTTCTGCATGCATACAGGTATAAGAAGTTTCATCAAGTTTGGAGAGAAAAGGAAAAAGCTTTTAACATGAGCCAAGGACACAGAGTGGTTAAAGTGATACTTCCTTCCCCCTGTTTTAGCCAATTACTCCTGCACTACTGTGTGTGATCTCAGATTACTTTGTTTCAGGAAAAGGCTGAGAAGAGTCCTGTGCTGAGAAGGAAATAGAATCACGGAATCAAAGAATCATAGAATTACACAAATTGGAAGGGACCTAAAAGGATCCTCAAGTCCAACTCATATCCCTATATAGGACACTCCCAACATTCACACCACGTGCCTGAGGGCATTGTCCAAATGCTTCTTGAACGCTGGCAGACTGGGTGCCAGGACTGCTTCCCTGGGGAGCTGTTCCAGTGCTCCACCGCCTGCTGGATGAAGAACCTCTTCCTAATATCCAATCTAAACCTCTTCGGGCACATCTTCCTTCCATTCCCTCTAGTCCTATTATAGGTTACAAGAGAGAAGAGATCAGCACCTGTTTTACCTCCCTCCCTTGTGAGAAGGCAGTAAACAGCTATGAGATCCCCTCTCAATCTCCTCCAGGCTGAACAGACCAAGTGACTTCAGCTGCTCTTCCTACAACTTCCCCTCTAGACCCTTCACCAGCTTTGTGGCCTCCTCTGGACACTCCCCAGTAGTTGTATGTCCCTTTTATACTGTGGCACCCCAAACTGCACAGTGTTTGTGGTGGGGCCGCACCAGTGCAGAGTAGACTGGCACAATCACCTCCCTCGACCAGCTAGCAGTGCTGTGCTTGATGCACCCCAGGACACAGCTGGCCCTCTTGAGGCCTATTATCAGCATTTGTTAATCTGTTTTCTTAATAGTGAGGTAAGAAAACTGTGCTCCTTATCCAGGGTCTGGTAGATATGGTGCAAAAAATTATTTCTGCTCTTAACACTGACAGAGTCTATATGGTCTGTTGTGCCCAACCTCTGATTCTGTTATGGCCAACCTACTGTTCAGAAAGTTTCACTTTCTTTAGGACACTTCATACAGCATTGTCTTGCCAGTGAAAAATTTTAATATTTTTCAATACCTGAAGGTGCTGCTTTAACCTCTGTTTAGAAGAAGACAACAGCCCTGTGGGTTTTGTGTTGCCTACCACATACCAATCCACAGCTTCTCTGGTCTCATACAGATGAGCATCACAATCATCCTTTTTCCTTCTCCTGCTTAGTTAAGACAAGTTGGGCTCTTCTCCCTATCCAGATGATGATATTCAAGCTGTCTCTCCTCTTCCACGTCAGCCCACTCCATCCATCTTCTACAACATCCCATATGATCACCTATTGCTTTTTGATTTATGCCTTCACTCTGCTGTGTCTGGGGAGATGCTAAGGGAAAAGGGCTTGTGCTGCTCACAGATGATCAGGCAAAGCTAATGAAGAATTGAACAGTGCTTGTTCTACAGCTCCACCATCTCCAGATCTTAACATGAAAACATACCATGCAGTGCTTTTCACTGAGTGCAGGACATGAGGGGACTCTGCAGTCTACTCTGTAGCTTAGTAGACCTCAGAGGGAGGTATTCCTCCAGGATGTCAGGGTGTACCTGGAAATGGAATGGCAAGAGAAGGCTGTGAGAGGTCTTAGAGTAAGTCATAAAGTAGGGTCCTAGCCTTGCTAACAACCAGGACCTTCTCCTAGTTTTCTACTGTGGCAGCTGGGCTCTTGTGGACCTTACATCAGTCCTACCACATCCATACTCACAACTTAAAATGAGCAAACATATTCCAGGCACCTCTCAGCCTTGGTTTTATATCCAAAGCCGAATGAGGGCTATAATCAGTTTTTCTGCCAAATCACAGTTCTGAACAAGGGCCTAGAAACAATTTTGGATTTCGTTTATAACCCAAATCTTGAAGTGAACTTCGTACAAATTTTCTAGGTTTCCCAAACCCAAAAATAAAAAAAGTTATTATCTCACAATGGACTGACTCTACAATAGTTTTTCTTAATCACATCTAGTTTTACAGTGAACTTAATGAATAGCTAACATAGATAACAGAATGAAAGCAAGAGGCTCATGGGGAAGATAAAACATAGTCAGAAAAAACAAATATGGACTGAAGAAAGACAGATGCAGAATGAAGGAAAATACTTAGATCTTTTAAGAGACAGAATAGCAATAGGAATTACAATCCTAGTTAGAAGTGCTCAATTGTTACCTCGTTTGGGTCAAGTGGGCCAATCTCTCTCTCGACTGTCGTATTATTTCAAGATTAAGGCAAGGAAGGCTTTTTTTTGTGGTATGTGTATTCTTTTTAGGAAGTTCAGTGGTTTGTTTTTCAGATTTATTTTTTTTAATTATGTTGATCTTGCTTTCCTCATACCCCATTTGGTCACTGTTTGAACAGGAATGAATTCCCAGTCCCCAAAGCCCATATGCGATTTCTATGGAGTGATCCCAAATTACCTAATCTCAGCTCATATGCCAGTGCGCATTCACAGTTTAACATCTTTTTTTTTCCTTGGAACTGGGCACAGAAACTGCTAGTTGGCTCAGATGTAAAAATAATACTCAAAACACGGAGGCCAAACTCTGCACAATAAGTCTACATATGTGGTTGGGCACTAACAAGCAAGTAAGAAAATGATCTATTTCAAGACTCACTTCTGATTTAGGCATCGCTTTGAAGCAGTGCGAGTAACCAGCAGAGTCTGGTCTCCATCACAATTTTTCAAATATAAAAATTAAAAAATGATGATAATTATGCATTCTGAAAGCTGGATGGGGCCATGCTACACTGAAGCATATTTTCCGATGTAATTAAGGCTTTCAGCTGATTCCTTCCGACTGCAATTGTTATTTCAAATGTGAATTAATAAATCATGTCCATCTAGTTAAGAATTAAAATCAGTCTCAAGTATTCCTGCTTAGACCAGCAAACTTAAAGAGAGGGAGGGATGAATGCACCCAAGAAAATCTCAGTGGGGAAAAGAAAAAAGGAAAAAATTAAAAAAAAAAAAGAAAGAGAAAGGGCCTCATCTTATTTAGGGTTTTCCAAGCATCTAAGAAACACACAAGATGAAGTTACATGACTTACACATATGGAAGCATTTATCTAGATTTATACCAAAACAATATGCAAATAGTCTACTCCTACTTTCACTCATGACTGGCTGCAAATACAAAATTCAAGCTGAATAATGTTAACTGCCCACATGCTCTGCTCTAAAGGATCCTCAAGGGCTTCTGGTCTCTTGTGGTATACACAAAGCACTTTAGCTATCACAGTGAATTAGTGTAAGGCCTGGTAATGCACCTATAAGTATGTGAGCCCTTTTAAGGCACTTAGAGGTCAAGTCTGTGGCTATATAAAGTACAACCTTTTGAACATTTATTTTCACTTGCCCATCTAGAGGCTCGTATGGCACGCAAAGGCGGTGTTTAATTTCATAAGAGCCCTTCAGATTCCGAATTGTCAGAGTCATCAACTGGCTCTGATAGCCAACCAAAGTTTACAGTAATGTAATAAGGCAAGGTAAATATTGGCAATCGGGCAGTGACTGCTAAGCATGACTGCTTCTTTCAGAAGTAATTGTCATTGTGAAAGAAAGTTGTCATTTTGCAAACGGACCTCTAAAGAGCAAGGCACAAGGCAGAGCAAGTCCAGATGGGCCTCTTCCCTGGAACATAAACACAGACGTTCTGTTCACTCCCTACCACACTTCTTAGCTACCCAGGCCAAGAACAGTAGCTTCTGATATGTCATTGATTAAAAATTGTCTTTGAGTAAAGGACTTCCAATGCAAATATTAAATGTTCTACAGATATTACGACGCTCAAGTAGAAATTATCTAAAATAAAATAAGACCCTAAGAAAGGACTTGTAGAAACAGAAGTTAAAGAGATGCTACACTATTTTCTCAGTCACCAAAGCAATGAGATGGATCACGACATTAAAAAGACATTATTTTGTCACAGACCGACTTATAAATGAGCGTGGTTTTGCCCTGAATATTGAAGTGCGCTTTTTTTCCTGAGAGCAAATATCAAGTGTGAAAGGCACAGGATGTCACTGCTGTGAGATAACAAAAGCTGCCATGTTCATGCCTAGAGACACCTGAGCTTCCAGAGTTGGACAGCTCTGCAGTGCTGCCAGGCCAACTCTGCTCTTGGCACAGAAAGACTGTCTTTTCCTATTCTGCTGGGAAGTCCCTGGGTCCTTCAGAAAACACACCTGACCTGCTCAAAACAGCAGGTTCATCCACTCCCCCTGCAGAGCCGTCCTCTCTAATATTGTTTCCTTGTGCTGTTTATTCAGGACGTGATTTGGTTTTGCCTTTGATGAGTCCCGGATTAATTAAAAAAAAAAAAAAATTAATAAGTACTTAGAAAAAAGAAAAAAGGAAAGAAAGAGCACTTTGTATTTATGACTTATTGGGATATTAGTAGAAACAGTCAAATGAGCAACTGTTTACCAGAGGTCAGTGCACCATGTCAGTTGTTTTGTTATTTCTATGTGCAGTTGCTGAAACCAGAGACACAACTTGCTGGACAGCATGTTTTTCCAGTAAAGGCTTGTATGTATGTGCAATAGGTACAAGAGCAATATCTGCCTTTTCATGTATTTTTCAGTGCAACTCAGTCTCTTCTCATTATTTAGTCTGTATTATTTAAATCACATTTACATGGGACAGACTTTATCTATTGATACTTATAAGGAAGATGAAGAGTTAGGAATTTCATCATATTGATCTGGATATTCATAATGTCAATGAACAAATAATGCAACAAATAACGCTCAGAGAGGATGTTTGTTGGTTAATGTCATGTGCATAGTTATTGTGTGGTGATACTAACCAATGTCATAGCTTTTGTATAGACTTCTGAGCTGCTTAATCGCACAGTAGAGTAGGTGCCTCACTAGGAGATCTTGCCATTTTGAAGTTTTGCTCATTACTGGATGCTTGTCCTTGCCCTGAAAGTTCCCAGTGTCAGGCAATATTTCCGTTACTTGCTGATTTTACAGGACGAGGCTTGCTGTGAAAGCTACGCACTTTTCTCTTAGCACTTCAGTGCTCCCACTACCAGCTTCAACCAAAGCAGGTAAAAGAGGAAGAAATCTCAAAATAAGTTGCATCATTTAAAATCTAACAACCACTCTGGGAAGAAATATTGAGATTTAAGTCAAGACACCACTTGCTCAATGTCTGGGAATTAGTGGGTACAAGAGATGTTCAGAGAACCAACTTCCAGCACTGAGCAGGGATCACACTGTGGGGTTGATCCAAGAGAGACGGTGCTGCCTCACAAGTATCTCTTTTTATCTGGTTCTTATTTCAGAGAAATCAGGTTCCACTGCAAATTCTCACAGTATTTTTAGGGTAGGAAATGTGGCAAGTGGGCTGGTTTAGTGCAATGGAACAAGAAGCAGCAGTGATGACCCCTTCCCTCCTGTCCTGCTCCTTGGTTCTTTTACAGCTTTCCCACATGCCTGTAAATAAAACCAATCTCCCAAAGTTACTTGAAAGACTGATGTAAGGACACTCAGTACCCCTTGTATAGTTAAACAGTTATTCGGTTTGCTGAGTGCCACTGTTGTCAAGGACAAGAAATATATTCACGACTCCATTCTGTGGTTTTAACATTATGAGTTTGGTTCATGTCAAGAAGCCCTACAGAAAAAAATGCTGCAGAGGAGGATGGTGGAAGAAATGTATTTAAATAAAGAGAGGAGAAACACTGTTACACCCTCGCCCTTCTTCTTCAAGATGATGCGTAGTGGAAATCACAATACTGCACTGAATAGCAGTGGTCAAATCAGTCCCTAGTTAGGACAGATTCCAATAAGCACTGAAAGATAGTGGTGCAGATATGCAAAAGCTTATAGTACTAAACAGAGAGGGTGAACTACCATTTGCAAAACCCATGAAGACAAATATCCCACCAGCTCTTGGCAGTGCTCATCCCTCCCTTGCAGCAGTAAGCCACGGCATTCACTTTCCACTATGGCTTCCTCTCCCAGACAGGGGAGGAGCAGCCATGCCAAGCCTCGAGTGGTAGCATAATGACATTAATTTTCCAGGCATGCTGATGACAGCTCTGTGAAGGCTGGAATTTGAGTAATGCAGGTCGCACTGCCATTGTCCTGTCTCAGTGCAAAGGGGTCAGCCAGCAAGCAGACTCCAGTGGCTTGCTTTATGTGCAAGGCACACAGCTTGAAGCGAAGTATACCCTATCAAAACTCAGCAAAAAAGAAATGATATGCTGCAGAAAACAAGGCTGTTTTCTGCAACTGATAAAAGGTGTCACAACTGACTAGTATCAACATGTCTGTAACACAAGAATAGGATAGTTGTTGTCCATGCTGCAGCTCATAGTTGATTGTTGTGAGATTGCCTGGCTTATGCAGGAATGAACGTTTCGGTTTAGCCCAGGCATGTTTTGCAGCACAGCTCACGGAGCTGCTGACCTTTCCAGGCAACCTCTGTAACAAACTGACCAATAGGTATCTGGCTGATGGACAAAAATAGTCACATATTCTTCCCTATCTCCACTTTTCCCCTTATCCCATTCCAAGCTACGTGTAAGATTTCTACCTAATATAGCCTCCTGGTAAGTCGCAGTAGTCTGTCATCCGTTAGAAAATGCATATGAGTCACTTTGTTGATCTTTTCTGTTCAGAGTTCAAACCCCTCTGCTAATAGCAACACTGTCCAGAGCAACTGCTAATCCTCTGAGTTAAACCTGTGACATTCCAGCATGGCCAATTAAGCTGCAGATAACCGCCTGCCCAACAGAAAGGAGAGACTCAGCCCAAAACTCACTAATGATGCAGAACTGGTGAGAAATGACAACTTTAAAAACAGCAATTGTTCGGTTTTTGTTTTTCGGGTTTTTTTTTTAATTGCTACCACTGCACAATATTAGCAATGCTTTCAGATTCCTCCCACAGCCATCTTATGGGGGTTAAACCACTAGCAGAAGGCCATGGGGACAAAAGTCAGTTTCCCTCAGAGGTCAGAGGTGCCCACAGCAACAGTTGAGCATCACAGGTTCAGCTGGTGGAGGAAAGCGTCGGTTCCCTCAGCTCACGACTATCTTCTGCACTCTTGCAGAAGAGGAAATCAGGACTGCAGCAGGACAGTGACATATTGGTAACAGCAACACAGAACTTGGAGCAGACCTGTCCTCAGCAGGCATCTATTGAGGCAGCACACTGTATTTGTCCTCCTCCCTTGTTTAATTTCCAGCTTTCCTCACGCCCAAGGTACAACTTGCTAGGTTCCCCCAGCCTGCCCTAGCTCACTGACATGTAAGTCTCACTCTTAGATGTGTCATCCATGTGCTTGGTCTTTACAGCTGCTATTGATTCTGGCAGAAGAGAGCTTCAGTACAGAAAAGATGTCAGCTGATCGCCATCTTCTAGAAAGGATGTTTTAGCCCCTGAAGATACTGCACTCAAAACTGCTCAGCTATGGCTTCAAATCCTGAGAAGACACTCTATGAAAGAGAAAAAGTCTCCATTTTTAGAGAAATGTGCCTGCCTCTCCGTGAAAACCTGGCCCACAGAAAGTAGTGACAATGTGGCACTGCATGAGATTTGAAGGTGTGAAGTTAAGCCAAATAAGGACATTTCTGGCTTTATCATAACCACTTAAAAGCCACCAGGTTTATCTTCCATGCAAGGTAAAGAGTGATTTCAGGAGCTATATATAAAGTAGGCCCAAATGAATTTTATACCTAGAATTTTCATGTTTCTCAATGTAAGTCACAAATCAACATGAATTACTAGAGGGTGATAGTTGCTGTATGTAATCATTCAAGAAGCTGGTTCTTCCTTGACTGACCCTTCATCGCTGTATAAACCATTCCAAAGTAGTTCCCCATTCCGCCATTGGAAGGTGAGGCATATCCCAATATCCCTAAGATCTCTGTAGCTAAGTTTTAGGGAC
Organism: Dromococcyx pavoninus; assembly: GCA_033558185.1. Classification (NCBI taxonomy): domain Eukaryota; kingdom Metazoa; phylum Chordata; class Aves; order Cuculiformes; family Neomorphidae; genus Dromococcyx; species Dromococcyx pavoninus. The sequence goes on from JAUMJL010000026.1 coordinate 1,149,495, forward strand.
TTGAGAACTAATATGTGACCTAAGACCCAGCTAGGAAACAGCTGTGGAAGAGAAGAAATGCTAGCACTGAAGAAGAATAAGTAAAATTTATCTGGAGACCGTCTGTTTTAAAAGGAAATATAACCCATGAAACACAGCGTTTGTTATCAAGACCAGTGAAGCCAAAAGCATTGACTGCTTTCTATGCACCTATTCACTATGAAACCCTAAGATCTTCCTCCCTCATCTAGAGAAGGTTAGCTTAGTGAAAATGCAAGTGAGCAAGTACAGATGGAGCTCCTATGCCCACATCACACAAAACCTTTCAAACAAATCTATGAGGTTGGTTTGTTTCCAATCCCTCTAAATCAAGAAGCATGGATTAGCTTGCAAACCTCATCATGAATGGAACCCTACAGGGCTCACACAGCTCTAATTTTAACCTGCGCCCCCATACTTTGCACAAACACATATATCCATGAAAAAGAATAGCATTCATATCCAAGACTAGCTTAGCTGTTCATTGCCAAGAAGTAGATTAGAGTTCAATTCATTCTGATTAAAGGATTGGACTGATGTGTGAGCCAATCCTGATTTCTGCCCAAGCTGATCCTGGCTTTTGTGTAGGCATAAAAATTGTCTCCTCCTGTTTTCAGTGCTTAACACTCAACTGTTAGGAATAGATCATTTCTGGCATGTATCCATAGCAAAAATGGTCTGCCCAAAGGGGACTGTTGCCACAGAAAACACCTTTGGTGTTTGAGGGAAAACGAATCCACTGTGTGAAGCACTTCCTGCACCTTCTGTGTGGGTAGCACATCCACTACCCACTCCCAGTAATCCTCACAGTTGAACCTGCTGGAGCAAAGGGCTCTTTCCACCCTGCCTGCCTCCACACAGGCCCCAGCCACTTGAAGCACCCAAAGGGAACTCACAGAAAACAAAGCTGTGATCCATACCCTTGTGTGCCTCCACACCAAAACAAAAGGGTCCTCTTCTGCCATCCCTATGGAAAAAAGTGCGTGAATCTGTGAGCTACTTTTGCCAGCAGTACCAACCAAAATACTCCAGAGGTAATCTAAAAATATCTTCTCAACACATCTAACAGAACTAGGCTGTGTCCAAGCTGCTGTTATTTCTCCCTTCTTTGCAATGGCCACCAGGGATACAGATCAGCATGCACTTCCTAAGCTCCAGGGGTGGCATTTGCAGCCTGCCACAAAGGTGCCTGGGACATCTCACATCTGATGCAGCTCCCTCCTGTGCTTTGTTCAATGGGACAGGCATGATGCATCCCTACCCTTCTCCTGCTGTCTGCATCATTGGTGCTGCATGTGCAGGCACACTGTGTGGGTAGGTAGTGTAGGCAAAACAAATTAAACAGGATGGAAGAAAATGGCAACTCAGAATTGAAAGAAAGGCCATTGCTTGAAGCTGTGTGAACTCCCCAGCCCCTGAGGAGAGTGGAAAATGGGAAACACAGGCTTGGTTTCCAGAAATTAACAGCCACACAAATAAAACACAGAGTGACTCAGAAAAGCGTGTTTTCATACACACGCACACTGTATTACCCTTCTGCCAATAACGGGAGTGAACAGAAAGGCACAGATACCCAGTTCATGTTCTGCGCACACAGAGTGACTGTCCTCCCTGGCACAGCCCCTACTGTCAACAGCCACACATCACTCCTGCTACTGAAGGTACAGGTGCCCCCTTGAAGCCTCATGAGTTTGATCTCCACCTTTTACATCAACAATAATCTTTTTTTATATATTCCCTTGTCACTGTTTCTCTCTCTTGTTCTCTTGTCTTTGTTCATATAGTTACATTTTGCCTTTCTTTTCCCCGTGAACTCTTACACCCCCCTTAAGTGTCCCCCCAGTAAGTAGGTATTTACACAATATGGCCAAGAATGGTCTTAGTCAGAAAAAATGTGGGTGAAGTGGAGAGCAGCAAGATTTCAAAGGGGTGCTATAATTGCCTCTTTCTGTAGACCCAGAAGTCAACTGAGAAGAACACAGCCTTTGAACAGCCCCACTGATACTTTTTGTCATGTACACAAAATCATCGATGTGGCACAGATCTCTAAGTCCAGAGATATTGTAGGCATGTACACCTGTATACGGCCACATATAAAAGATTATATAAAAACATGTTCATGATATACGTAACATACCGTGAGAGCCATGGCAAGCAGTCCATCACAAGGCCTTTACAGGACCTTTATAAAGGTAAGTCCTTCCTCACTGGATGTTTTTTCTAAGTCTGAGAAAAGCCGGTAAAGTTTGGCACAGGTCCCTGACATTTTTGTCTACTGTTGTTTCTCTTCACAGCTTTTCTCACTGGTTTTGGAGAGCAGAAACTGAAATGTTTTCTGGATGAACCTATTCAGGATTCCTCGTTGGATGGTATTAGCCAAACAGAGCCTCTGGGAACAATGCCAGAAGAAGGGAAGTATCATCAGAGTGGGCAAAACTATTAGCTTAAAATTGAGCTACCCTAAAGTCTTGTCAGCAATATACTGGAAGATCTGAAAAAAGATGGATGTAATTTTGGCTTTTGTTCATTTTTTCTGACCCAATGAATCACCTGTAATGCCTATTCTCACGCAGCCATGGCCAGTGACTTTGTTTGTTACATTAGCACATTTTGCTTCTCAGTAAGAAGGACAGAGAGACTAGAGATGAAAAGTTGGTTTGGACCCATTCGTTATAACCGTGTTGTCTAAGGCAATACATGAAACCTGTCACTGTCTCCTGTAATTTCCCTCCCCCATGCTGTTTTTTTTTTTAGTTGCAGATCATGACCAAGAGGCTGGATCATCATGCACTAAGGAAATATTAATTCCTTTGCTGTTGCATCTAAAAGCTAAGATGACGAATTTCTGTGCCATGCTACATTATACGGGGATAAAGGAACAAAAGGGTGAAGGACAGTGGCTGCATGGTGTCTTAATCAGATGCAGATCAGCCTAAGAGCATCAGACCATCAAATCCCTGCTCTGCAGCAATCGTGCACCTTTAGTCAAGCTCTGAATGGGCTGAGATAGATTCAGAGCTTTATTGAAAGATCATACAGGATGACTGCAAAATCCCATTACTTGTTGATTAAGTATTGATTGCCTCAGTATTAACAAGCCAGCTAATATGAAGTGACCTCTGAGGCCACCGGTTGGAAGAAAAAAAAAAGACAATTTACTAAAACAGGCAGGCAGATGAATAAGAGGGCTAGATCTGCTCTTGGCTTTTAGCTTCGGTTAAAATGTCACACTCGATAGTGCAGATCAATGCCCACTTTATTTCCTTGCAGCCGTCTTATTACCATCATGAGGCTGCCTCCTTTGATGCTTTTTAATGACCCTCTGAACTGCGTGCTCTGCTTACCCACTGCCTTTGACTAAAAGGAAAGGAAAAGCTTTTTTTTCCCTTTGCTGGTGATGGAGTGGCTGAGAACGTGACATTGTGCCAGTATAAGTGGAGCAATGAGGTTTCTCGGGTCACCGGTGCTGCGACTCTGCTCTTTCACTTGGTTTCTAGCTTTTCTTTCTTTCTTTTCTAGATTTCAAAAAGTCTTGCTCCTTTTCATAACTTCAAAACTGGTGAGATATTAAGAGACCACCCACTGACAACTTCTGCCCAACACTCTTATTTGTGTTTTTAAGGGCAATAAGTTTGGCAGCTCGTTACATTAATTCTCCTGAAAAGCACCTCATCCAATTAATTTGAATTTAACTTTTTTTCTTGTTGCTACTTGCAAATACAAGAATTATATTTGATGGTGAATGAAGAGCACTGAGGTATACAGTTTGAGTCTCCTGAACGAAAATTGGAGCATATTAAGAATCCTGAAAACTCCAAGGCTTTCCTATTCAACATGTACAGTCTTTTAATATAACCCTATGTATTGAGTCAAACATCAATTTCATGTTACAGAGAAGACAATTCTTAAATTCAAAATACTACAACATTTACATGAATAGTTTAGTTCCCATTTTATAGGTTAGCCTGCGAATAATTTGGTAATTCGAAGAAGACAACAAATGCTACGCAGAATAGAGATGATTCCGTACCTATCCGGAAAAGGCATAAAGAGTGCTTGAAACATTTGAAGAAATTCAGGACAGAGGGAAATAGCTATTCTAACAGCAAAGATTTTCTTCTGCTTCTGAAATCCTGTAAAGCTTGTGAGTCAAATTTGAATGGATGTTAATGTAGAGAAGGGAGTGGGCAGAAAAAGTAAGTGGAAGGTAAAAAGATAACTGAAAAAATCATATTTCTAGGATGGGCCTTAGTTTTAAACAAATAGCAACAGCAGTGGAAACTTCTGGTTTGGAAGTTACCAGTGGGAAGTGTGGTAGGAGTAATATTTCCTGATGACTTAATAACTGCTGGCCTGATTCAAAATCATGGAAAAGCTTCCCACCAATTTCGGCAGACTGTGGTATTTAGAATGTAAATATAAAAATCTCTTGTTTGTTCAGCAGTAACAAACTGACATAATTCACGTGCCTTAACTTTAATTTCTCTCTCTTCCCCCTTGCAGTCTTACCACTCTTCCTTTTCTGTGGTTTTATGGTAAAAACATATACAAGTAAAATAATAAGCAACATCAGGAGACTCTTTGGGGAGCATGCAGCAGTTTTGGTAATATGCAAAGCCATGCCCATCCTCAACTGCTGAATCAGCCACAAATGTGGAATCTGGCTTCTTATTTCCTCCCTTCCCTCCTCTCCTCTTCAATGTGATGCTCTTAAAAATCAGAATCACGGGGGTAATCTTTGGAGTGCAAGACCTTGATGGGATGACTTAGATTATTGCTGTATTACTTTTATTTATATAGTGCCATAAACGTGCATGATGCTTAGCAGAAAAAAAGACACCACCTCCTGCACCAAACACTGCAGAACGCTGGTTTAATATAGACAGATAATTTCAAACACACTTGTACATCCCCTCTCCTTGTTTATTTGCAAAGGGTTCCAGAGCTTAGGGAGCTTGCTTCTTTTTTTTTTTCAAATTAGTCAAAAAAATCCCTCTTCAAACTGTAAGCCCAGCTTGAAGGCTGTTGGCCAAATGGAGGCATGAGGGGCTCAGATCTGGAGCAAAGCCTAACAGGCTTGTCCATGAACGTATGCCTCTCCAGCATACTGCTTGCTGCAGCTCTAATTATAAATTACCCCTGTAGATACACAGGAGTTCTAGTGAATTAAGCAAAAAATTTAGACTGGCTGATAGGAAACAAGGTTTTGCACAGCATTCCCAATAAGAAATTATACACTTGTTATGCATTACAGTCTGCGCTCAAAATGCTATTTCAGCATTCTGGGTATTAAAAAAGGAATCTTATGTGGTCTTGTGGTGAAAGACTGTGAAGGATTATTTAAAGTAAACTGTAGGGAAATATAAAACAAACCCAGTTAATTTATCCTAACAGTGAAGATGCATAAATAAGATGTTTACGAACAACAAGGACAGTTTGCCTATTATTCCAAAGAATTCATTTTTTCAGGAGCAAAATATTTTTTTTAAAGAAAAATGATACCAGTTTTGTTCAGCCAAACAATCTAAAAGTTCATATGGGAAGCTGACTGAAAATCTTAGTTCAATTTACTTTTCAATATTTCTAATTACAAACAAGATATCTTAAATCTAGTGAGAGCAGTGCGCATCTTTTGAAAATATCTTATTAGATCAAATAAGGAAGTTGGTGCCCAGGTAGCTTTGAGAAGGTGCAGCCCATGAAAGGAAACATATTAGGACAAGAACCTCAGCAGCAAGCATCAACCAACATTCATTGTTTTTAATGGTGTAACTGTAGCTCAGTATAGATAAAGTACTAGCTAATTACACGTAATTTGTATATATCTTTAATGCAATATTGAGCAAGTCATGAACTTACATACCCCATCTCCTACACCAAACTTCTTCAATGGCAGTACTGCAAAAGATGTCAAAACCAACAGTCATTGCCTCAACACCAGCTTGATAGTACATCACTTGGCTTTTCATGATTCAGACAATTTCCAAAAGTGGAAATCCTGAGAATACTTAAAGAAGTTTGAATCAATGCACAACTGGGGACACTGACCTTCATTTTTATGAGCACAGTTTATAGCAGAGCTACTCAAAGCCCATCTCTGGCTTATCTGGATTTATGTCAAAGTTGTGTTGTTCCCAGGCTTCCAAATGGTATCTGCAGCCTAATATTCTCTCTTCCCAGTCCGAGAGGTCATATCTCTTTCCAACAAGCACAGCCTTAGTTATGGTGAGCTACGCACTTTTTAACAACTTGAAAAACCCAGGTCTAAAAATGAACCGCAATAAACTCCAGAGGGTCAGCATGCAGCATTCTACTCTCCTACACTACAAACACGCGTGAAGAGCACGTTAAAGCTAGGCAACTCTTCTAGCAGTGTTATTTTACCTATATAAGGCATTTCACCGTCTTTAAAATAATCATAGAATCATAGAATCATCTGGGTTGGAAGAGACCTCCACGATCATCAAGTCCAACCCTTAATCCAACACTATCATGATTACTAGATCATGGCACTAAGTGCCACATCCAGTCTTATTTTAACAATCTCCAGGGATGGTGAATCCACCACCTGTCTGGGCAGGCCATTCCAATGCGTGATTACTCGCTCTGTGAAGAACTTTTTTCTGATATCCAGCCTAAACCTTCCCTGTCAGAATCTAAGCTCATGCCCTCTTGTTCTGTTGCTGGTTGCCTGGGAGAAGAGACCGACCCCCACCTGTCTACAACCTCCTTTCAGATAGTTGTAGAGAGCGATGATCCTCCTCTTCTCCAGGCTAAACAACCTCAGCTCCCTCAGCCTCTCTTCATAGGACTTGTGCTCAAGTCCCTTCACCAGTTTTGTTGCTCTTCTCTGGACCCTCTCCAGCACCTCAATATCTTTCTTGAACTGAGGGGCCCAGAACTGAACACAATACTCAAGGTGTGGCCTCACCAATGCGAATACAGGGGAAGGATCACTTCCCTCGTCCTGCTGGCCACACTATTCCTGATACAGGCCAGGATGCCTTTGGCCTTCTTGGCCACCCGGGCACACTGCTGGCTCATGTTTAGCCTCCTGTCAATCAGCACCCCCAGGTCCCTTTCCACCTGATTGCTCTCCAGCCACTCTGTCCCCAGCCTGTAGCACTTGATGGGGTTGTGGCCAAAGTGCAGGACCCGGCACTTGGCCTTGTTGAACTTCATCCCATTGGACTCAGCCCATTTCTCCAGCCTATCAAGGTCCCTCTGCAGAGCTCTCCTGCCTTCCGGCAGGTCGACACTCCCTCCCAACTTGGCGTCATCCGCAAATTTACTTATGATGGACTCAATCCCCTCATCTAAATCATCGAACTTTTGCAATCACTGCTCATTTAATAATACATGCTGTACTCTTTCCTTATGAACTTTTTCTCTGACTTGTTCACTTAGACTGGGAGTTCTGTATGGAAGGGTCAGAATTTTATTTTGCATTTCTGATATTTAACAACACAGCACCCTAATTTGTTTAGAGTCCGTACACACTGCAACACAAGTAGGAGGTGGAAAGCAAAAGGTTTGTCATCAAAACTTCATGGTCACCAGGATTGCTCCAAGTTAGGAGGCCACCGAGATGAAGTGAGGTACTCAATTGCTTGCGTGATTGCTGTTTCAGGCTTTTTTCATACTCACACAAATATCATTCTTTCCAACTGAAAACCTGCTTTCTTAACCACACAGGCTAGGGAATTACTGGATTTGAACCAAAGAGGGCATTCAGAAACAGGAAAGCATAGTCATGAAAAAAGCCCCAGCATAGCAAACTGTTCATGAGACATTCCAAATGCACCCTGCAACGGCTCAGTTTCTTCTGAAAGAGAGGAAGTACATGTTTTTCTCCGCATCCTGTGCTGAACTCCTTGAAGGGAGAACATAATCTTTGGACGATGACATGTTTTTGTAATTCAGGTAGCACTTCCGCACTGGGGTACATGATAGACATTCTCAAACACACCAACTGGACAGCCAGATAGATAGATAGAATAGACAGATCATATTTCAGTAAAATGGCTGCCTCCTCAGGAATGCCAATTGTAATTTAAAAAATGGTGACAAGTGCTTCTTAGCCTGTGAACTTTCATATTGCTGGGCTGAGCAAAATGGGTGCAGTTTTATTTTAAATTTTGCTAGTAATGATACAGTATACAAAGTGACAGACTACAGGGTTTGAGTAGAATGCTAACATTGTTCTTTTTCCCTTCTAAAGGTCATGTGCAAGAAAACCTCCCTAGTTAAATCTACCCATTTAATATCCCCATTAGGTCACAAAAAGCAGCCTCAATATGCTAAGAGGCTTCATTTGAAAATACATGCCAAGGTCTAGCTTCTATAGATCTGCTTTATGAAGTGATACTGTGAAAGGTATGCTCCAGTGCTCTGTTACAAAATCTTTGATTTACTTTTGATACCTATTTTCACCCTTTCAGATGAGACCAGATTTCTGTGCATATCACATTTTTAAAAACAAAGGAAACAAGTAGGTGTTGATGTGCGGCATATAACTGCAACAATTCTAACTACATTTGTCTAACGGGGATGAATAACACTTTTCAGCAAGTTATTCACTGAGGTGTAATGAAAACAGGATTGAAACCCCCACCTGAATTGGGGCCTATCAAGCATAAATTTAAGTTTCACTTTAATTTGTTTCAGGACACTGTTGAAAAGAAACAGCATTTAGAGATTACTGAGCAGATGCTAATGTGGTTCAAACAGACAATGTTAATAATCTTGATATTACCTAATAACACGTTTTCCCTTCGAAGACTTTTACTGCAGAGCAAAAAGCACACTGCAACGCTGATACAGAGTTCACTTGTGATGCAGGCAGCACATTCAGCCAAAGTCCAGGCAGATGGAGAAGAGTCTCTGGCACAGCAGTCAACTGTGTGAAGTACACAGCACTAGGTACTTGGCTATATCATGTCTGAGTGAAACCTAAAGCATTGACATTGTTGCTAATCAGGAAATAGACTGTTTTTTACTTCCCACCATTCTTTTACATGAAAAATTTAAACAATAGTAGCAATTTAACAGAAGAAATGTACGGAAAAGCCCACCACTTCTTCCAAGGAAGTTGCAACTGTTCTGTCACCAGTGGAAAACGTATCATATTTGATAAATCACAGTGTCCTTGGTCTTCCACACTTACTTCAACCTAGACACAATAGGCAAAATCTCAGGAAAGACGAGCTAGACAGCAGATCCTCTAACCTAAGGAGCAAAATAAACCCCATTTATTGGGTCTTTGAGAACAGAAATTCCATGTTGAGACAACTGCTTTGCATTTCCAAATGAAATTATATTCAATACCTTGGAGTAGCATTGCTGGGTTGGGTGGAGCTGATTTTACTTATGCTAAGCAGTGTCTTGCTTTGGAAGTAGTCACACTTTTTCCAAGAGGTCAGCTGATGTGTGGATGTCACATGCTGTCCCATAATAAAACGCACATTTTCTGCAATTTTATAAGAATCAAAATTCATAACACTTTATATTCAAAAGATTTTTAATTAAGTGCCACATTATTGCTACTTGCATTGCTTTCTCATTATGGATCAAACTTTCAAATGAGCTCACAGATACATCTTCAAGTGCTCAGTATTCTCTAGATTTTAAAGAGCTCAGCTCCTATTTTAGCACCTAAAAAAAGAGCTAGTGTTTCAGTAGTGTTCAGAGATATTTCTGTTAATAAACCTGCCCCATACATCTGAAATAACAGCAGGTATACACATCACTTTATATACTCTAAACACCTTTTTATAGCACAACACTCCTGAGAAGTGGTGTGCTGGCATGACTATATCGATCACTGTTAAAATATTTGAAAAGCTCAGCTATTTCATTTGGTTTTAGGCTTGCAAAAACAATCCTATGAACAAAGCTCTTCAGCTTCAATTGGCAATTATTAAAACTTTAAAAGAAACACATCCTACAGAAAACAATTAACAACATCTGAAGAGTCCTCTGCCTGCCTAGATGGTTGGTTATCCAGATGGTGAATTATAAATAAAATTTATCACATACATGCAAAAAATGTACATATAGTCACCCAACAATTTGAGATAATATAAACATGAAGGGAAAGACTTCTATAAAGACAACCGGGTGAAAAATAAAACGATTAGCTCCAAATGATTATTCCTGGAATTTGACAAACTGTACACACACTTTACTTTAGCTCAAATTTGCCTTGCCAATCAGGCTGTTAAATTACATAACAATTTGATGCTTCTTAAGAAAAGATAGCACCCTGGGTCTTCGCTTCTATTGTGGCAGTCAGAGAAATTGATGTCTATTTCCTGCCTACAAACTTTTTTTTAATTTTTCCCCTAATTTTGCATTTTTACTGGGAGATACATTACCTTTCTTTTTTTCTTTCTTTCAGTATTCCCTATGTATTGTTAATCATTTTGTTGTGACCACTTACACACCCCAAAATAAATAAATAATTCTTCTGAATTCTTTCAGGGATACCGAGAAACATAATCTGTGTTGTGTTCACTTTGTTATTACTTTATGTAAGGGGCGACACAAAACCAGGAATGCCAAATCAGACTCGAGAAATACATATGCTTTCTTTCTGCCTTACATACGTGCACACACAAAATACATGACACTTGTTAAGTGGCAGTAATGTACCAAGAACATCTTATACATTTTACCTTTGTACATTTATGCTGATTATTAAATACAAGAGATTAAAGAGTTTCATGAAAAAGGCAGAGGAAAATGGCTTTACTTTTGTTTGCGTTTTCAAAATACAAATGAGCCAAGACTATATGAAGAGCAGTATTATCATGACAGTAACAAAGGGAACTGGAAAGCTGGAAAGATGCTATTCTCCTGCTATTCTCCTGCTATTCTCCTGCTTCCAAGTCCCTCTGGGGGCAGAGCACAGACCCTACTGAACAAACCAGTCTATTTCACTGCCTTGTGATCACAGAAGCAAGTACTGCATCACTCTGAAAGACCAAAATACTTTGGTGATTTGTGGCTGCCAGTTTATACATTAAAAATAACTGAAGGCCATTTTTCAACTCTATCAGTAACATACACAAATTTTGTTTGATGGCTTTTAGCAGTTATGAATATTACTACTTTTTCTATGCCTGCTATAAGACATCGAGAATCTTCTGTATAGCATGCAGAGATAGTGAAATCTCAATGCAGTATACTTTGAGGTTGCTAATAATTGATTTGACTGACCACATGTGAGGGGCAGGGTAAGCCTGAGCACTAGATGTGCTGCTCATTTATAGGAAGACAGTGCATTCGCAGGCAGGGAATTTGGTTAATTGCATAGTTCGGCATGTCAGAATTCCCTCATGACAGGCTACTTAATGTAAAAACATTTCTTACTGGGTTCTGCTTCTGCATGTGATCTCACCTTCAGTTACCAGTATCATTAAACACATTAAAGAGTGGAAAAGGGCATTTGAGTCTATTTATGCCAGCTCATATCCTCACATGGTGAGATTAGATCAACCTCAACTTCCACCAAACTATCCATGTGCCTTGGTTTTCACTTGTCTAGACTATTTTTTTTTCTGTGTGTGGCCCTGATTCTCCTTCTTTCTTTCTTCATGTTAAGTGATTTCCATTAAGAAAATATCTTCCTCTTTGACTTCTGATAGTTTCCCCCTCACAAACCTGCTGCCTGTCAAAGAACAGTCCCTAAATGGCACATTTGTGTGGTGAAGGGCTGCCCCCTTGAGTACATTCTCTGGTGCACCTGGGCTAACATCGGCTAGAACATGGAGGATCTGTAGACACCTGAGAAAAGAAAACAACATCAAACCCAGCGATTGCCTCCCACTGATCTCCAGCAGTAACAGTAGGATTTAGTTATCCCATCAAACACCTGTAGCCCAGGAGTACAAGGAGTGTGCTGCAGTGGTCAGTCCCCAGCATCTGAGGACAAGTGGCATGTGCTGTCGTTTGAGATGTTGTTGGGTTTCCCTTCTATTAAGACTAGAAAATAACAGTAGCATTGACTTTTTAGAGATCCTTACGCTGTGGTGATATTGCCTCTGATTCTAAGGCCAATTCTCTCAAGGCTGGTTTGAACACTTGGTTGCCACAAGCCTCAGAATGAAGCCATTTAATTGAAGTGTATGTTGCAATGCAGCAACATAAGAAAAATACCCCTAAACCAAATTCACTTCACATATAGTCTTCAAAGTGAAGTGTATGCTAGGAAAAACATTCTCATCATACGAGACATTACATGAGTGAGGCAGCAAAGCCCATGACTATATTATACTATTCAACCTGACTTCTGCCCATAATTGTGTGGAAAACCACAGTAAAATCTTTTCATGTTATCCTTGAAGCTGGTAGCTGCAATAGGTGGACAAATTTCTTCTGAAGGATATCTGATAGGTATTGCACAGCAGGAGACTTAGAGGACAGGGTGTGATATTTTGCCATTAGCAAAATAGTTCCACAATAGCAGGCAATGGGATCCTTACCATATTTGTTCAGTCAAAACAGTGCATTAAGACCATGTGAAGCCACAAAATCCTGACTATCAATGCCACCTTCCCACATACTTGGAGACTCTAATGCCTCAAAATGCTGTTGAAGAGGAAAATGTTAAAATACGACCCACCTTCAGGCATAGTAGTCTCTGAGAGAGAGGTTCAGATTTATAAGGAGAAACGGAGTTTTATGTATGGATTACTTCAATTTTTGCTATTTTACAATAAGCAGGTCTATCTCTTTAGATGCATTTTAGTTTAGTCATCAGTCTAAATGCATAATCTCAGAGAAATGAAGAATTTCCCCTTTTGCCTGTTTGATTTCTTTCTTCCAGAGCTAGGTTCAGCTGGATTCTACTGTCAGTCAGTGAGCAACCTGGTTACTGTTAGGCAGTTCAAGTCCTCAACTTCCCTCTAGGTCTCCCTTACATTTTTCTTTACTTGTTTGGCTTCATACTTGTGGAAGACAGGGAGGGCTAGAGGATTTTATACTCTGTTTTGGAGAAGAAAAGATAAATAGCCAAAAAAGAAGATGAAATTTTCCATTCACCTTGAGGTGGAAGGAGGGCAGGGAAAGGGTGAAATAAGAAGAAAAAGGCAGAGCTGGAGGAGAAAAATGAGATTCTGCCTGGTGTTTCATTAAACAAAAGAAAAAAAGTGCAATTGGTTTGAAAAAAAGAACAATTTAATTTTGTAGGTAAAAGGCTCCTGGCTTTACTTCCTAGTGGAACAATTTGGTTTTACGAGAGAAGACTTTCCAAGCCAACCGTGACTGTACATATGGCACAGCTTGATACCTGCTCTCTGTATCCTGATGGCTCAGCTACTGAATTTGTCACATTCTTTTGCTGCTCTGAGATTTTCAAGAAATGTTGTAGTGCTTCCTGCTCTTAGGAGTTATTTACTGAAAATTTATGAGTCTGCAGAACTATCTGCCAAAAAGTAAAGGAAAAAAAAAGAAAAGAAAAAATAAAATAAGTTATTAACTGCAAATTATTTGTCAAGCTCCTGTTGCCAACTTTTCCAACACAGAGCAACATTTTACCACACTAATATGTCCAACATACTGTCCACAAGCTCCTTTTCAAATGCATCTCAATGAAAGTGCTGCAAAGACTGCAAGACTGACGATAGCTGCAGGAGCATGGAAAAAAGACCATGATAAATTGGTACAGCAGCAGCTGTACTCAGGACCAAGATTCACCATTAACATCCCAGTTAAACTACCTCAACACCTCCAGCTCCCTCCACATTCCTGTGGTAATGCCTATACAACACAGCTAGAAAAGCAGAACCAAGTTGAGGGTACCTCCCAAATGTCCTCCTCACAGGACTTGTTTCATCCCACTACAGGCCTTTCCATAGGCCCTGTCCCTGCAGTTGACTTCTCAGGCTCCAACTCAAAATATTTCTAAACACAGTCGACATTAATGAGCCTTCTGATGCCATTCAAGCGTGCACGGGTTTCTAAGCAGTGAGCTGAATCCAAGCCTCTATGCTTCGCTCTGCTGCACTGGGATTCACAGTAAGAAAATAAGAACTTAGCTACAAACTTCTTGAACTGCTGCTTTGATTACATTCAGCAAATAAGTCAGCTGAGTTCAGGTCTGCCTTCTTTTTTCATCTTAGCACCTCAGCAGCTTGGTCCAATACACTGTGGTACATGGAGTCAGGTTTATCTGTAGTACTTTATTACAGTATATATCTATTAGCTCACATTAACAAAAGCCTGTAGTAGACCTATGGGTATGCATTCTTCTGGCCAGGGGCTCCCAGGGTATTTGACAAACTGGCCTGACAGTACTGCAGTAATATGTAGATTGCATATTTGTGCACTTACCATATAAAAACACTATGGACAATATATTTTGCTTGCCTTGCTGCATGATGAACAACCAAACCGGAAAGGACTTCTGCTGGGATGAGCCAATGAAATCCTTTTTTTTATTATTTTATGTTTCCTGTGTCCATGCGATTGGAATAAACTGTAAATTAGGTGTTATAGCTCTGTAGTTTGGGTAGATGTGATGTTTTAGAAATGTAGCTTTAGTTTGTTATAACATAATAGCAGCTTTGCTTTGTTGTGACAGTGGCAATAAAATAAAGTTACTACAATGTATAATGCTGTAACCAAACAAAACTAGTCTAACAAACAACAAATCAAGGGAAGCAATACACACCCAGCACTTTAGGTACAGAAATATTGATGATCTGTGCTTAAACTTCCCAGGTTAGAAAGTTCCCATTTTTCAAGAGATCAAATGATGGTGATCCGCTCCCTCTGCTCTCTGAGGTGAATGCCAAAACAGTGTTCTTACCATTTTCACGCATTGCTAATAATTGCAAACTGTAGAAGAGATATTATATATATATATTTGTTTTTTCTAAGTAAGGGAAGACTTCTGGCAGTTCCAACAGCCTTGTTACTATAACATGTTAGTCACAGTTTATTCACATCAGAAGACCAGTGGAAGATTGAGACAGACAGGGGACTAAAGATGGATCTCTTATATAGTTATAAAAGGATTTCCATTTGTTAACAGCTCTGCCTATGAAGTATGCAATGACATTTTCCTACTGTGCTATTTTCATGCTGCCTGAGATGCCAGGTTATAATGCAAAACATCTGAATCATTAAATTTATACTGTTATTTAATAACCCATGTAAAATACATGGTGATGTTGCTTCTTTTAAAACATATGCACCTCATAAGAAAACAATTTCCTGCACTATGTGGTGTAGTCAGATTTCAGTAGTTTCTGTTGGGCAGAGAGGGTTCCAGCTTTCATCTTTTGTGAATCCAGGAGCCATGATACCAAACACCACCAAGCTACTGCAGTCAGACTCTTCTGGATAAAATCAGCTCCCCTCTAGAAACAATTAGCTCTAAACAGAATGTATACTATATATAAATATATAGAGATATAAATATATATCCAAAATAATAACAGCTAGAAGCTAGCAGTAGTGCAAAGACAAAACATAAGCCTCGTCTAGCAAAGCATTAAACACATTCTTCACCTTAACTGTGCGAGCTTCTTCATTTACCTTTTCAGCACAAGATACGTCCTCATGAACCTCCTAAGACTTGCTTGGGGTCTAAAACAGAATTTAGTGTTCTGAGAATCGGCTAAAATTCTTTCTGTTTTCAGTACGTACTTTGTAGTTTCAGTTCTTGGAGATAAATTCTCTCAGTTGCAGAATAGATGTTTCTTTAATAGAGTTTTTACAAGACTCTGTGACAGACAACTGCTAATACGGAACATGATGAGAGAAAAACATTGCTGGCATAAGCAGGATTCAACAGAGAGAGGGTCAATTCTGTTTATAGACGTGCTGAAGTTTTTTTGGTTGGTTAAAAAGCTGACAGACTGCATTACAGTGAACATTCCCATATTGATTATACCATTTCTAAGCCTGCCCTCACTGTGACAGGAGCGGCATAATTAGTTATTTCCTTGTTAAATATTTGTAAAACATTGGTACTTTTATGGGTTATGTAACCTGGCTGTTACTTTCAAATAATCTTCCTGTAACTTGTTTAAGTACAGAAAAAGCTGCGACAGTACACTGTGGTTTCTGTCCTCCTGGAAGAGCGGGTCAGCAGAACAGAGGAAGCTCTCCAGGGCATGGCAGAGACCTCAAGTGCCGTGACTCAGTGTGGCTTGGGCTCGGATATGGATGTACTCCAGGAAAGATGAGAAAGCACTTCCTATAACCTGACTGTCCTTTTAGCTCTGTGCCAACTGCAGAGGGTAGAGGAACAAAGTTTGAAAGAGGTACAGTCCCAGTAGAAGCAGCCAATGATGAGTCTTACAACTGCTCTAGAGCAATGGTGAAGTATTTATGATGCAAATCAGGGCCCTAATTCAGCAGGCACTTAAGCACATGTTTGAGTCATTGACTTCAGAGGAATCAAGTGAGTGTTTAAATGCTTTCCTGAATAATGGATAACTGTACAACGGAACAAAAGGGTGGGGAGGAAAAAAGATAACATTATGAAATTACAGTTTTTAGGGTAGAACAGGGGAAGTTGTTTTAGAGTTATTTTAGTAAATATAAATGTAGAGAGGTTAAATACACAAAATCAGATTTTCACAGTATGACTTTAAAGGCTAATTTATATTAAAGTATTGTTTCAGAAACCTTTTCATCTCTGGTTTAGTAAATAAACTGAAATAGTATCATGTCAAATAATGGCAGAAGATACTCAATAAACTTGATATTTCATCGGCTTTTAATAATTCCTTCTGCTTTTGCATTGTATAGATGTTTATAGACAGGACAAAACCAGATTACATTATTATACTCACTAATGTTAGCATTAATCAGATTTAAACAATGATGGAAGTTAAATGAACCTCAAAAAAAAGGTTTTATTTTTTTCAGATAACCTTTCAGGAATAAGGTCTTAAGGACTTTCTTATTCTGGCAGTGTCAGAAATACCCTATTACTTGAGTACTACACTCCCTTATCTAAACCATGAGGTGCTGAAGCTTGTAAAAATATGGTGAGAAAACACTAACAATCAAACTGCAAAAAGGATGTGTTTAGCAGAGGTTTTGCTGATGAACAATCTTCACTACACCCAGACTGAATTGCTTCTCTCAAGTATCAATGAAGGTACAAGTCTTCTAGTCTACAAAATACACCCAGATTTGTTGTCTTTACTTCACACTTTGCTTCCCCTTTGTTCTTCCTTTTACACATTTTTCTGTGAAAGACCACAAAAATAAGATTACGGCATCAATAGCAGTTTTCTGATCTATCTGAAGCAGATATAAGAACCTGTGGAATTATACAGTGGCCAAAATCCAAAATGAATTCTGGATCAGTTTTACGTTTGGCAATTATTTCTGTGATTGGCAACATCAGTGTTTTAAATCTAATCTTGAATTTTGGGTTCAAAAGCAAAATCCCAAATGCAAATAGGCAGTGGCTTCTGTCTTGGGGAAAAAACCAAAGCAAAATCTCACATCCAAACACCCTTAAAGCTACAGAATAACACAGTAAAACGAAAAATAGACCAGACTGTTGTTAAAATCTTTGATGGTAGAAATCTCGATCTGGATCTTAAATTTGGGAAGCTGCAGTAATATGAAACATAGTAGTTGCAGAGAATATAATACTGAACCTTTATTGTCTATTTTGTAGATAGGTAGACTAATTATCTTGAAGCCACCATTTGCATATGTCACATAACTTGGAAAATGAGTTCATTTTATCGATGCAACATACAGAACCACCAGCAAGGATCTGTATATTTGAATCATAATAAGGGCAGCTATGCCAAAGTGCATTCCCTCTAAATTGAGTCCACAATGATCCAACAAACTCCACTCAGCACTGACTGGTTTTGCAAAGCACCTATGCATGCCTAGTCCCCCT
This sequence comes from Dromococcyx pavoninus, assembly GCA_033558185.1. Lineage (NCBI taxonomy): Eukaryota > Metazoa > Chordata > Aves > Cuculiformes > Neomorphidae > Dromococcyx > Dromococcyx pavoninus. The sequence goes on from JAUMJL010000026.1 coordinate 1,167,397, forward strand.
AGCTCAAGTTGTTATAAGTACTGCTTGTTGTAAGGATCATTACAACTCGGTTTTCCAAATAACTTCTCTGCCCTTCTTCACGTATCATGATATTTAGATATTCATTTCTATAAGAAAACAAAGGATACATACATAGTTTTCACAATTAAAGACATAATCACGTTGCCAATGATATAGATTTCCACCTGGTTTTCCCTCAATACAGCACACACATTGACATGATGTTAGATGTCGAAAGTGATTCATACAGTTCTGAAGAATCAAAAGATTTTATTCCTATTTCCACCATTAAATCTATATGAGATTTTGGAACCTGTTCAATTAAGCGTAATAAGCATCAACTGTGGCACTTACCATACTATTCACTAGATTAATACAGGGTAACTTTTTTTTTAAATACCACTTAGAAATAAATGGTTGGATATCTTTCAAACTCAATGTATTTAGAGAATCAATCCAAACCTTGAAATAAAATTCAGACACTAAAATCAATATTCTCCCCGCTAATTTTGTATGCACACACCCCCTTGGAAAGCACTTTACAAGTACAAGAAAGTAAAGCTGTTATCACTGAGATGTACAATCCCTTCTTGTAGGGATTTTTCTTTTTTCTTTTTAAACCATTTCTCTAGACATCTGTAACAGACAATTCTCTCAGCCAGTGTTTTTCAGTTTTATTCTCTTCAGGTGATTTGGCATCTGTAGTGTTCGGTACTGACTAATTTCCAAGTCCTGGGAGACAATTTCTTAGCAGTTGCAATTCATCAAAACCCTAATGAATTCTGATAGAATTCTTGGGGACTTGTTTTCTGTCCTCTCTGTGGAAGGACCGCACAATGCACCCTACGTATTTAAACCACATTAAGAGTCTAAACGTATTTAATCAATATTGCTCAAAAGAAACCTGAAGAGCCACATACCAAACACCAAAGACACGATCCTCGATGCTGTCACTAAAGTGACGATACTACAAGCACAGCTGAGATAGGATGACAACATGGGCCGAGAGACAACCAAAAAGGATGGACAGCTGAATGCACACGAGTGGCCAGGAAGAAGTTTAAGTGAATGATGACCTACAAACAAAAAGGGGCTCACATTGAGGAGTAAGTTGTAAGTGTTGGAGACAGACAAGGCTTTTTTGAGGGCTTCAGGAAAAGTACTGCTTCAGGTACATTGTCACATTCAAAAAAACCTTGGATATCTTTAGATATTTTGGAAGCAAACTGGAAAAACCAGGCACTATACCAGCTGCTTCTTGATTCAAAACCAAAGACCAGGTTTTATTTAGATTGTCAGCCTACTTAAGCTGGTTCTCATGGGAGTTGCTGTTAGGACTTGGTCTCCATGATTTGGGGAAACTTATTGGGGAAGACGGAATAAAAAGGTAGCTCATAGAAGCCAGATGGGGAGGACAAGAATCTGGCAAATATCCCTTTCCCACATTTCTTCTAAAACTCAAAATAAATCTGAATCTCTCTGACATTTGAAAAGAAGTCTGGCTATTTCTTCCCACATTATGTTTTCTTTTTGCTTGCTTTTGCACAGGGTCTTACGGGAAGCAGAGACTGGTGCCAAAGTAATGCAAGGAAGCAAGCTGTGCCGATAATCTCAGAACGGCCCCCTTTTCTCATGAGATATCTAGCACAATTTCAAGTACACAAGCAATTCAGAGGGCTCACTGGTGTGTTCTGGCTATTCTGGCAAGGTAAGGCAGCCATAAACCCCACTTAACTGGCCAGCACAACCGGATTTGCAACTGCTTTGTATCACCAGAGTGAAGCAAAGCTGCCAGAGCATACCAATGAATCTGGCTCTGGTAGTCTGTAGGAACTCGGCATCAGTTTGCAAACTTATCAGCATTTTTCCAAATCAGACCTTCAAATCTTTTGAGATTCACTTATCGCTGTAAAACAACGTGTCTGTGGAAGAGATTTATCACAGGACATAGGACTGCATCCAGCTTCAGAAGCCATAGGAATTTTGATCTCATGGTAGTTTCACTATACCAAAGCATCTAGCCTTAAAAAAATTATTATTCAAAGTCCCAATGTATACTATGCAAGCATGACAAAATAAACATAAGTAGTAACTTCTGGTACTTTACAGAGAGATTTTTCTTATGTTTGTGAGGACTAACAAAATTCAGAACATTTCACTACCAGTGAATCTCTAATGAGCGAGTAGTAAAAACACCTGCCTTACTGACTGTCAGGGGATACCAAATTTGCTCACTTCTGACTCAGTAATTACCCACCAAAACGTAGATCAAGCGGTCATCACCCAAATTGGTACCTGCCAAAGATTATTTTTGGAAAGACTGTCAGCTAAGAAACAGGAAATGAGTTGCAAAATATTATTAAAACTTGAAAATAACAGCTTTAAGTTATGAACCACCATTCAAACACACAATGAAGTAAGGGCAGGAAACAGAGCCCATGCAGGGAACTGAGCACAGAGAGGGGCTGATGGTTGGGGACTTGACTTGCAAACAACAGGGGAGCGATGCAAGCTGCCATGTCCTCACTCTGTTCTGTTTCCTCCCATTGGACCCGGCACGTTAATCTTCTCTGAAGCCCTGCTGTAGTTCCCGTTGAACCACACTTAACACGGCATTCAAATAGAGAGCCATGCTGCATAGCTCAGCCAAGGAGGGGGATGAGCATCCCAAAACTAAAGAGCAGGTCCTTCCTAGGACCTGGGGAAGTGTTTTGATCCGCTGCTCTGCCTGCCACAAGTTTTCAACATGAGCAGCTGAAATCTCTCCGTGCCTCAATTTCCCATTCGCAAATTGAACATGTCTCTATATTACAAAAGAGCTATAACAAAATCCATTTCAATAACTGGAACAAACTGTAGCCCACTAAAGTTACAGTAGATGTTATATGTTGACAAAACAGAATCTAGGTAATTTAAAACACGAGAAGAACAAAACAGGGGTTTGGTCATTGTTTTCCACATCCCAGCAACATTCAAATATGACACAGAGGTGACGCTAAAAATAATAATAATCACTGTGTGATGCATATTTCAGTGCCAAATACTTTGCAATTAGTTGCAGGCAGCACCACCGGTATGTCAACTGTATCTTGTGAAAGGTAGCAACCAATTGGCCTAAAGCAAACTCCAGTAACACTTCTGGGAGCAGAGTTATTTTTTTTTCTCCTGGAACCCAGTGTAAACCATCAGTCTTACTGCAAGGGACCTCACGGTATATATCTGCCTACCCTGGTTTTTTTTAAAGCCATGGCTTAAATTTGGGGGAGGGCAGGGGAAGTTTCTTTTCAGTGAGCTACACAAATCAATCTCTCCTTTCTTTCTTTTTTCTGAGGGGGGAATATGGATAAGGCTGAGTCATATCTGCCATTACCTGCATGTCTAGTTCCAGGGACTAATTGAGTCTACTTCTGTACACCAGAACTGACCTTTTTGTAGCCTTAACAGACTTGTGAATACTGTATTAGAGCACCAATGTTGGGTATCGTTGGACATTCGAGGTCAGAGTTATGCCTTTGTCCTCACACCCTGTGGAAGGGCTCTCAGCAAAACACTTGGAAATAGCAAGGCCTTGAAAATAAGTCTGTATGTTAAAAAAGACAGCCAGAGACAGAAGCAAAAGGGTAGAAATAAATTGTTGATTGCTGTTTTTCTAAAAGGTTTATCATGAAGTACTTCAGCAGTCAGTATTAGGAATGGTGCACTCATTAGTGTCCTGGAAAAGAGAGGAGAAGGCGACAAAATTTGCACAGGGTGCAAAAATATTTAGGTTAGTCATGATTACAAAAAAGCCCAGAAAAACTAGACAGATGCACGGCATGAAGACAGATGAAATTTACTGTTCATAAATGCAAGGTAATGCATATATGAAAGAATAATTTTCAAAAATCATGCACAAGGCTAGGTTGTAAATTAACTAACCACTCAGAAAAAAGAGAGGGAGGAGAAAACGTGCCACTTCGGACAACTCAATGAAAAAGTGAAACAATTTGAAGCAGTATTCAAAAAAAGTAAATAGGTTGTTGGACTGTATAAAGAACAGGATGGAAATTAGTACTAAAATACTACATTACTGAATAACTGGATGGTATATCCTATCTGAAATGCTGTACCAAGATACATTCAAGTCATCTAAAAAAATCCATAAAGCTGAAATAGAAAGGGGCAACAAAAATGATTAGTGGCAGAAGGAAAGATTGTGAAGATTGGAGCTGCTTAGTTTATGGCAGAGAAATAAAAAGCAGCCACGAGAGAGTTAATGAAAGTTACGGGGAATATCAATTGTCTCTTCCTAGTTTCCTCTCCTCCTCCTAACCTAACAACACTGAAAACAACATATTTAAAAACTAATAAGGAAAATATTATTTTACACAGTTCATAATTAACCTATGGAACTGATTGCCACAAGATATCCTTCTGGCTAAGGACTTAATATGATATAAAATAGTTTAATTTAGATGCTTATGTGAATAATGAGGACATCCTAGCTAGGATTAAGATAAATATCTTAGAAAGGCTGAAACCCCTAATGCTTTGTGACAGAAATGAACCATGGGCTGATGGAGGTTGGAGAGAAACATCCTCTTTGGGCAATAGAGAATGTCTTTGTCTTCCCTTAAGCAATTTGGTACTGAGTATTCCCAAAAGCCAGATATGAGGCTGGCTGGACTAACAGTCTAGTCTCACCAGTTGATCTAAAGTTGGCATCTCTACTGCCTTCACTGAAAGCAGGATTTCAGAGTTTGATTTTTCAGACTTTGTTTCCTGCAGTGACAAGGGGAGGAGAGGGAGGAGAATCTGGGATTTGATACACAATGACAGAAAAAATAAATACCAATTGTTACATGCACTTCAGAGGGGGAAAAGAGTATCTTCTGCTTTATGCCACCAAACCTGCACAGGTTTTCTAATTTGTGTACCATGCTCATTTTTTTTAGTATATGATAACATTACATTAACATGAAAGTACAAATAAAGCCCTATAATCAGGTAAGGTGTCAGAATTCTGAGAGCTTTTGTAATGCATCTACCCCAACCTCTGTGAGCAAAAAAGGGAAAAAAATTTTAATAACGGTAAAAGAGAGAAGCTTTTGCTGCCTAAATCCCTCTGAACGTGAACCTGTTATCTTAGGCACATATGCAAAACTTGATGTGGAGCTTCATAGAAGCTTTCTGTAAAAATCACTTAATCTAAAACATGGCCCACACAAGTACAAACGGGCTTTTTTTTCCCCTTTTCCGCTACCCAGTTAAGGAAATGTCTGTAGTGCAGAACTAAATCTGATTCAATGATTAACATGTAAACAGAATTTGACTGGCTCTTCTTTTGTGCTTATCGCCAAGATACAATCTGGCACAACAGTTTTGTTTGATAGACAGCCCTGGCCTATGCTTGTCAACTAGCCAATATAAAATAACATTATTACTGTATAATCTCGAATTAGGCTGTAAAATATTTCAATTGTGTGACACACATGATGAGAAGATTTTAGAGTTCTCACATGTTTACATAATTAGCACTGCATATTTGTTAAATTAAGGTATCACTATCACCTTTATTACCATATCCTTCTCCTCCTCCACTGCAGTGTCTGTTTCTTGTGTAGCCTCACGTGTTAACTTTTCAAAGGCAAAAGAAAAAGGAGCCTGCGTCTCTGTGCGGATTCTCCGACTTCTGTGCAATTCTAATAAAAGGTATCAGAATACCCACCCTTCCTCACAGCCCTTCAAAAAAATAGCTGCTGAGGTGCAACTTAAGTAAGGAAAAGAAAGCACAAGAGGGAAATGGCCTCAAAGACCTGACTTCAGGTGCATTTAATCCTTCCACTACTGGTTTAAAAGTATTAAGTAGCCATAGGCTATCCCTGGGTAGAAAGACAGTTCAGTGACATCCCTTTTGTAAATATGTAGCTGCTCAGCCTCCTCCTAAACTCCACATTGAAGTCTACTACTTTTCAGATTAATTCAGTTTGAATACTGCTGACTGTCTGTCACTACAGTCATATGTCACTGGTAGCAGCTCAGAAAGCCTAACCCCTTCTCTAATGTCATTGCACACAATTCATTTTTAAATGCAGTACAGTAGTTTAGGAATACCAGTAAAACAGTAGGGGGAAAAGCATTTTCAATTTAAAGGGTGTGTAACACATTTTATAACATTGTATTAGACGAGCTAATCATGTTTCCCTGAGAGGGGCACATACGGTACAGGTGAGACTTACCAAAATATAGTTCTAATAATTACCAAGATTGTTAACAAGAGTATGGTAGTTTTAAACTAAATGGCACAGTACTGCCAGTAATGCTATTTAATTTGGAGATCTTTCTTAAAGAGCCAGGTACTGGCTGGAACAAAAGCATCTAAACCCACCCTAGAATAACCACAGTCACAAAACCAGGCTCCACAAGCACTGGGCACCAGGCATCGGCCACAAGTCGGGAACAGCTGCAGAGAAAGTCACAAATGTTTGGCTGCAGAGCTCTGACTGAGATCTGCTTCTACAAAGATGCACTTGGCTCTAAAATTACATTTTTAAAGTATTTAAGTCTTGTAAAATGAAAACGGGACATTTTATGACCCCAGATGTGCTTACCATTGCCCCTACAGCTTCATTCATGTCAAGGAGGTGGCAAAATAAATGGTAGAATTAGGCCCTGCAAGACAGGCGAACACTGCCCTCACAAAAGTCTGATGAGCTTCAAAATAAACACGCACAACTAGCAGTAACCCAACCGAAAGAACTTCTAAAAACCAGACTAATCTTTCCCAAAACTTCAGCTTTCTGGCTTTCTGATTTAATTCCAAGTGCAATAATAAACACACTCCTCTGTTTACAGCTCCATAAAGAGTGCCTTGTGCTTTCTGAAACAATGCAGCTCTGGGCTGTCTCTGTGATCGTTTATTTTATATCATCCTTAAGTTGCCATTTATTTACATTTCTGGAAACAGCTACCCCATGAAACAAATGGCCTGTTTTGTTAAGTCATGGTCAAGGATGTTTCCTTCAACTTATCACATCTAGAAATGCCACAGACAGAAATGCTTTCAGGCTATTTGCTAAGAAAACTAACATAAGCTCCTTATCAGAAAATATTACATTTCCCCAAAAGGTGAACTGTTCTGTCAGTTTTTCAGGCCATGTGAAATTCCTTCTTTGCTATGACAGGTCACCGAACAGAAGTTGATGGCACACAGTGGTCGCCTGGAATGCAAGCCAAAGCCTTCAGCTACACATGACTGCAGGTAGTAGTACAGACACAGCAAGCCTTTTCCCTCTGACATATCCAACCCAGGGGTTACATTCTGGGTTGAGGGCTGTTGTTTTTTGCTTGAGGTTGGTTTGGGACTTTCCTCCCCCTTTCACTTTTCTTCTTGGGATGCATCCAAAAGCGATGTAGATGTAGTGCTGATGTGTGCCAACCTCTTCTGTTCTCACCCCAGAAGCAGCAGCCAGGAGAACTGGCCCCTTGTAGATCTCAAATGCCCTTTTCTATTCAAAGTCACTAAAAGAAAAGCCAGAAAAGGAGCGATGTGTCATTACCTCTGGGTTTTAGAGGGTTTTCTTGTTTTTTCATCCAACTAAACCCAAAATATTAGCAAACACAAACTGATCATTAAATTGTTAACAGAAGACACAAAAGTTTGGATAGTTTTACTTGACTGAAGCAGCTAATTTCCAGGTAGAGTTCCATGAGTTATAAAGGTTGTTCATGCTCATGAACGCTGAGCAACAGCCCCCCCAAAGATCAACACTCTACATACTTTGTGTTGTACATTTACATTTAGCCTACGAATCTTCAGGAAAAGCTCACCCCAATGAAGGTGAAAATCTCCAGTTGGCAGAATACTCTGATTTTGTGGCATTTTAGAAGGAACAGAAGAAGCTGCCCAGCTGAATCCTGATGCAGTGGCACACATGCCCATGTGAGAATGCAGAACACACAGGCACAACAGATTAAAGCAGATTTTCCACATGTGTTTGCAGAGATCTGCTAGATGAATTGTTCAAGATAGAGACAGGACTGTGGACATTAATAGACAGAAATCTAAACGAAATACTGTTGAGACCCATTTTTTTTTTTCAGAGAAACTACTGGTTTTAATTTTTTCAATATGATTTTTTTCTTTCTGTCTATTCAAGTTCAAAACTAATTTCTATTTTTAGGAGAATATTTTCATTGCGTGATGATGTGGGGCAGTAACAGATAAAGTTTGTAATAAAAGCTTTACTAGTTGCCACCTTTTGGTTCCCTTGTGAGTTACTACCGTGCCCTTTCTGCCAATCATTATCTGCACACTGTTTGGGATTTACTGCTGCAGAGAAGTAGGCAGACTAGGCATCTTTAGATTCCATTCTCTCTGCATTAGCACCAGATGATCTTACATATTTACTGCAATTTCTACAGACATAAATGGCCTTATGCCCTGGCCTCACCTCAAAAGGAGTGCCCATCAAAATACCCATTGTTTTCCTGCCAGCCTCCTCTGCAGCAGGTTGCAAAAAGGCAGTCCTATGTCAGGAACTGGTCATGGCTCTGCTAGTGGATACCAAGCTGGTGACTTCCAACATCACAGAAAATTTATGTTTAAATGGGAACCCCATTTTCATTGCTGGCACTCAAAAATATCAGTGCAATCTTGCCTAGGTCACAGACAACATGAGAGAGACAATTTTGCAGTTTTGTGAAAACTTTCCATTTTTTTCATCGCCTATTTGCATTTCAGAAGCGCAACAAAACACCCTTTGTTACCAGTATAAATGTCCACTGCAAGATAGGAATTAGAGAGGCTAGTGCTCGTAGCAGCACTGCTATTTGATGCCAAAAATAAGTCTGATGTTTCTATTCAGTAATAGGAAATAACACTCTGAACAGGCAAGTCACTCCCCAATGGACTTTCTTTGAATTTTCTCCAAACGCTATTTCCTTTTCCTAAATGTGGGAAATACTTCCTGTCTGTGAATAAGCACAACCCGTATGCTGAGAAAAAAAAATTAATAAAACAAACAAAAAGAAAACAAACAAAAGGACCTTTGTTCTCGAAAGAAATGGCATTGGCTATTCTCAGGAAGCATAAAGAAACCCAGCGGATGAGAGAATAGGCAAATTCTAAATAGATTTCATGTAAGATGATTAAAAGTGTTTCCTTTGCTGTATATTTGGCAACACATGAAATTGTGAGTCAGAGATATATCCCTTTCCTTTCAGTATTGTTGCTTGCAGTTCATGAATAAGTAAATGACTAAGATTTGGCATTATCAGACGTATTACTTGTCTCTTGTTTCAGTCACACCTACAGCTCTGACCAGTGTAGAGGTTCTCTATGTCTTCAAGCTTTGCTCAGATTCACTGAGTAGCAGGAGACACTTCAGAGTCTACCAAACTCAATGTTATCCCTGATCTGTATGGATTTATAGACCACCACTTTTAATTGAGACATTCCTCACTTGATTCAAGCCGTATCCATCTATACTCGCTACTCTAGAGCTTGGTTGTGCTCGTTGTCTGCGTATACAGCATAGCACCACTGATTGGGATTTCACAGAAATCTATTAAACCTGAAAATATCCAAAACTGCTCACAAACGTTGCCATACATGGATGTATGTCATGGAAGAAAAAACACCTTTTACAACATCCATAAAACTCTGATTATAATAAATGTCTGCTTAATTAATACATCAGGACATAAAGCCATTTATTCTCCTCTCATTTGCTATCATTCTCCCTGTTCAGATTTAATAATGCAAAAAGGTTGCTCAGATGCCAAACATAAAAATAATAAAAATACATTCATCATTGATAGAAAAAGCAAAAATGTTTAACTATGCTGCTGGCATAGATATTACAGCCAAATTTCTTAGCTGAAATACAGAGTTTCACCCCAAAATCTACAAAGCATACAATGAAATTGATGATATAACAAATAAAGTAGTCCAAACAAACGCATGGAGAACAGTGAAACAGATGCCCAGAAAAAAACACTATTACAATATGCAGACTAAAAAGGGAGGAGAAAGGGGCAGAGTGAGAAAGAGAGAGAGGAAAGAATACCTTTCAAGATGGTTAAATTCATGAGGGTTACAGAGCCTCAAATTGAAATTATCTCACTCTGCACTGATAAATAAAGTAGCTCTGGTACCTAAATCATGACACTAACTATACGTTTCGATTTTTTTAAGTAGTGATTAGGTGGATACTCAGGGGAACCTACTAGCCTTCACAGAGATAACAGACTCAACTTAATATCAACTTAAAAAGAGACTTGAATTCTAACCAATCTCATGTAATGAATTGAAATCCTATAGCTTTCAGAGGAGAAAAAAAAAAAAAAGATAAAAACCGCGATGTGGCTGCATTCTCTAACTTGCTGTCAGGAAATATAATTTGTGCTCTCAGTGATTCACCTAGCTCATATGCAGCATGCAAATTTATTTCCCTAATAATCAGACCTGGAGATTGCCCAAGAGGATTAATAGCATCATTCCTTATGACCGCCAGGATATTATGCACCTCTGACATGGAAAAATTGTGTTAGTTCTACAGAGAAAACGCAAGGATATTTGTCCTGCTAGACAATATAATAGGCTGGTGCATCATCAGATTACAATGTCATTTCAAAAACCTTGAATACAAATAATGTACAGTGGGGGAAATGTTGGTACAACCTCCCTTAATTCAGTAGCCTTGAATTCACATGTATTTTTTTGCCTGTGGTTTTTTTTTTCCTCTCTCCCCATTATAATCTGTAGAACACTGCAAGAAAAAGGCAAAGGTATTTTGTATTAAAACCATATCTTTCTGTTTGTTCTTATGTTATTCTTTCAGAATAGCCTATATGGACAGTGCAGGAAAAAATAACATAAAATCCACGGCTTCCAGTTTTTCAAAGAGCTGAATACACCCACAGCTCCAGTACACTGTATTCCATATGTGAATACAGAGCAATTTATTTGCACAATTGCTTAATTTTGATTCGCAAGTCAAAGCAATGTGTTCTGCAAGCTCTGGTATTCACAGAGGAAGAATTTTAATTTTAAAAATCTTTTTAAACAGGTTGGCCAGGAATTTTCTAAAAAAAGAAATGTTTCCTGCTGTACTTTAGACCAAAGAACACTGCCTTAGAGAGAAGACAAAATTTCATTATTATGCGCATGGGAGCAATAAGATTAGCTCCTATTGCTGCCCCTAAGGTGGAGCAGCAGGAGAAACCAATGGGACGATGCTAATGTGTATGTTAATAGTATTCTCCTAGAAGAAGTTGGGATAATTAAACATGTACCATCTCTTTAAGACAGAACTGCACACATTTTCTTCGGATGGGTGTTTACAAGATTTCCAATTTCAGGTCACAGCCATTTCTGAGATTGCTTAAGAAAGAGATAGGAATAACTTATCTTATTCATGTATTCAAAGAACCTTATAAAATGTGCAAAACATAACAGTTTTAAGGGGCAAAACATGCATCTTGCCTTGACAGACCTGCTTTATTATGTGTAGTGTTGTACACTGACCTAATATATTGAACATTTTTAGCTAATATACCTTGTAGGAACCAGCCTTTAATGTGATGGATTTTATAGTATCTCATTAGGGTGTGTTTATATAACCTGATACTAAACACATTTTCAGATTCATGTTCCTTATTAAAATTGTGAGCTGTATTGATTTTTAGTTGAACAGCAACAGAGTCATTTTAATATTAAGAAAAGCTGCTCTGAAGTTATTTTCACAGATCACAACTACTGTGACACAAACAGTGCACATATCTCTCATCTTTCTTTACAGCCTCAATTATAAGAATCAGGATGTGTTACCCCACCTGCTTTTCCATTGGTTGAATAATTCTCTGCCTCCATTTAGAACGCCAAAAAGCATTTTTATTCATTGGTTTGGAGGGTGCTGTTTTTAAATATATATTTGTGACAAGCCCCCAAACAGTATTTACACTTTCCCTTGTAAAGAATCGTGTGTGTTTAAAAACAAAATACCTTAATGCATCTGCTTTTCAAGTTTCCATAACAAACTGAGTAGCTATAGCAATGTTTACTCTAATACAGCAAACACAAAAACTTAGCATTCCGAGCAGTGTAAAAAAAATAATGACGTTCACATCTTAATGTCTCCATTTTGTAAACCAGTCTTCAAAGGTAAATCTAATGTCAGCAGTAAATAGAGTGGCTCCAATATTTCTCTGAGGAGTCATGGGGAAATAATGATCTTTGAGGCACTGTAAATAGTTTAAATTATTGGAAGGTCCTTGTAAGAAATGAAATATGAGAATTAAAAAAAAAAATAAACTCGATTTCTTTATTGTGATGTTAGGGCATTTGGAGGTAGCCCAAATTTTAAATGCAAATATTTAGAAAGAGAAATTATTGCTCCTGAGACAAGCAAATCATACACCTATTCCTGACTGTTATTGATTTAATGAACAGTTTGTTAATATAACGCTGTTTGAGAAACGAAAAACAGACACAGAAGAGTAGGTGTTCATTACATTCCTGCATTTTTAAAATCAACCATTAAGTCTTCAGCAGGGAAAAGGCTTGAAATTAAATTGCAGCATATAGAAACTACTAGATTTAATACAATCACTTGTGCACTTTCAATTTAACTACACCTGTTACTTTGGCTACAACACCACAGAAGCAGTACAGGAGTCTCAAGTAATTGCTTTATTTGGCCTCAGAAATTCTAGGTCTGAATTGGTTCTTGGAAAAGAGATTTCCCTTTATTTTGCCCTGCCATGCTATTCATTTTTAAACATTAAAGTTGTGTCAATTACTCACTTCCATGGTTGATTATTATCCTGGTTATTCCACCAGCTAATCAACTCTTTTATAAAAAACATCTAGCAGTGACTTTGAATTGATGTACGGAATATAATTATTTGTGCAAATTTCTTTTGTTTCTTGTTAACCACAGAAATTGGTTAATTACTTTAATCCCTGCAACCCTTCAAAAAGAAAGTATCTTGATTTACCAATTTATTTTTAATCAATATTAGGCTGAGCTTTGAAAGTTGACTATTCACCAGCACGAAACAGTGCACTGAAAGAAAAAAAAAATATTTTTACATGTCCTTTAAAGCAGGCTGAAAACACCTTCATCTGAAAGACTTTGTTAGCTTTATCAGATCCAAGGCTCTTCTGTTTGAGGTGTAATTATTTTACCATTATTACATGCAAGGCTTTTAACAGAACAGTCGTTCCCTCTATTTAAGCAGTAAGTTTTATAATTTATTACACCTCTTTGGTCATCAACTCACTATACAAACAGTTGGTCACCAGTGACCAATTACATTAAGGTTAAGCAACATAACTTTAAATTAGAAATAAGCTAATGTATCTTCATCAAGGGCCTGCTGTGTTTTCAGTGCTGTTTATGAGATGATACTAAATGTGGATATGGAGCACGCTCACTGGGACTAATTCCTATCGGCCTGAAAATGGGAAAGTCTTGAGCCTGCTCAGGTCCAGAGCTAATTAATGGGATAACATCTGCTTTACGCATTCTGCTGTAGTAATTTCTATCAACTTCACTCTGAAGATGCATGGGAAACTATCAGAGAAATAAGTATCTATGCTGAACCATATTAATCTGTAGCAAGTCTGAAAATGGGAATTTCAATTCTCCTATTATCCTAGGGATGGGCAGAGGCGGGGAGGGAGAGGGTGCATGGCTTGTTTCTTGATTTATACAGTTTCTGCATTTGCAGTGCAGGGTATACATTTAGTTCTGTTTGCGTGCACACACTTGCCCATACACACACCATTCGACTGCATGTGGGCTTGTTTTGTGTGTGTTCTTTAAGAAAGAACGCAGCAGCTGATGAAGAGGACCACCCTCCTCATGCAACAATCACTTTTTATACAGGAAGATGGTGAAGTGGTTTTATTGCATTACTTAAGAACACAGCATGAATTGCCAAAGAAAAAATACTGTACTGTAAAACAGGCTTCAAAAGTGATAAGCCCATATACTTCATTTTATCAGTCTGTGTACAATGCGCAGGGGCATGAAGGGCCAGTCACCTATTTTGACTTGAGATTTAAATAAATACAACTGACTCCCACCAAACTAATAATTTTAAAAAAATGAATATTAAGGAAATTAAATCAGTATCTTTTTTTAAAAACAAAAATTATGCAGACTTCCAAATTCCTTACTGGGCAATTTTAATTATAGTGAGATGCTTAAAGCTGCATTTTGCTCCTGAGTTTTTCCTCGTGAAGTCCTGTAGGGCACAGAATCAGACTGCTGAGGAGAGATATTACATTTTTACATACTGTGAATGCTTTTGTCTGTGTCTGTGTCTAAACATATGTAAAATACATTAAATGAATGTTCTTTCTAAAAATGTCTATATTGTAAACACATATATGTATTTTTTTTCTATAAAGCATTTGATACCTACAAACATATGCAAATATGCCCATCGTTGTGTGCATACATAGAGCGAAAGAGAGAGAGACAAAAAGTCAAATCAGAAACAGGTATGCACCAGTAAATGTCTGAGTTTAGAGTGGCAAAACCAGAAGAAATCGTATTGTTTTCTTTATATTATTATTATTATTGCATAAGATAAGCTATGATTTACAGGTTTAATTCTTTCAAGCTAATGCATACGAATGAATTGCATATGAACAGAAAAAAGAAGGGAGGTCCTTATAATAATAAGATTACATTAATAGTCATTCACCTTTACCTAAAAGGTTATGAGTTCATGTGTCAAATCTATGGAATGTTTTCCATAATTTGTTTGCCATTGTGTACATTCTATTTATTTGTTTGCTACAAGGAATTGAAACATTCAGGCTATTGGGAATTAAATGCTTATTTGATTAACAATGCTTATCTGTAAATTAACGGTATAAAACGTGGAGTTTTCAAAAATACTGTCACTCAGTTTTATTTATGGAGATACTACTGAGACAAGACTCAAGGTCCTTCAAAGAACTCTTAACATCTTAGGCTTAATGGAGGAAAAATACTATTTACTTAACTTTTTTAACAATCTTTTATAATTGTGTCAATTACTGACATGAAATATTGCTTGCTTTTGTCATATACAAATGACAATTGCACAATGAACCAGGAAGGTACAGTGCACATGCAGTAGCCGGAATGGCTTTGTTTTGAATTTTTGCGTGTGCGTGTGCCTATGGGGAGGGAGTTTGGAGGGTAAAGGAAGGGGATTTAAAGACCTACATAATGCAAAATTCTTATGCGACCTATTACATTTGAGACCAGAAAACATATTTAATTTTTAATTTACTTAAGCATATAAAGATGGCCAACTTCATCGCTGTTGCAATATTCTGATTTGTGGGTAGGATTAATAGAAAGCACACAGCTACTGTTCTTTTCCTTTCTCCTGAAAAAGTGCCATGAGGCAATATGGTTGTAAGAGGGGTGAATCCTCAATTCTGTTAGTCTATCTACCCTGTCAATGTTATTTGAACCCTTATTCTCCTTAAGGGGCTCATTCAGCTGTCCTAATATGTATACAGCGATAATATAGTCATATGCATAATAAAAAAGAGCTTCAAAATTACAGTCAGCTTAGTAATAATGCAGTGCTGTGCTGGACTGATTGGCAACTGTTGATCCAATTATATAACTGGTTGCTTCTTGAAAATTCAGGGATATGAGATTGATACATAATGTGCTGTTAAGTGTAAAAGAAGTGGACAGGAAATAAGGCAGGTTGAATTTTTTAGTGCTTTGATCAAATTAGAACCAGGTTGATGAAAGGAAATGCCTTGGGTTCTCTGCTTGAAGTTTTGTGTTACACAAAAGGCTCTTGAAATGATCAATTTTGCACATGTCACTCAGTAAGTTTGGAGCCAACTACTCTCTGTCTGTGCTGGGTAAAGTCTCTGCAACAGATCACTCCCAATGCCACTCCGCTGTGGACATAAGATTTGGCAGATGCCCGGAAATTAAAGTGAAGAGCCAATGGTAGGGCAATCACAAATCACAGAAATATCCCAAATTGTCAGAATTGTTATTCAGGTTTCTACACAGCCCTTACTTTGACTCAAGAAACACAGATCGACAAAGACAGAAAAGGGTCATCTGGCAAAATCTCCAGACGTAAATGCAGGATTATCTTTGCTGCTGTTCTTTTAAGCATTTATCTAGCTAACTCACTAACTAGCTTTGATCCATTGTAACCCTCTGCCTGTCCCCTGCTTTTAAAACAGCTACTATTATTTATGAAGTGCTGGAGATTTGCAGTGAGAAGCACAGGGACTTTTTGCTCTTATTTTTCCTTAAGGACAACTTAAAAGGAGAGAAAAAAGCGCGTATGAAAAGGCACCTTGCAGGTAAGGATGTGGTTCTTCTGTTGCTTGGTCTGTCTCTGAAGAATGACTCCATAGTGGTTAGGCCTGTAAGACACACAACCTCTCTGGTACTTTTCTGCGTTCAATGTCTCTGTACTATATGCTACTCAATGTAGTGATTTAAATCCCACAGTTTCAGTCTTAGTGCATTAACAATTCAGCACTCTTCAAATACATCCTGGAAATCTGTCTCCTCCTCATAACTCCTATTCTCAAATCAGGAATCATGTAATATTTGATATGAGGCATGTGAGTCTAGTATATATCCATACCTCTACCCAGAACACAGCATGGACATTTACTAATAAATACACTTGGAGTTCGGGGAAAGAAAAATAATTAAATTTCCCAAGCCAGGCCACAAGAAAATTCCTCGTGACACCCACTGCAACAGAGAACAGAAGGAACTACTGAAGGAGTCATCAATGCTAAAATAACTTGCTGAATTTCTGTTACGCTCAGGATAGTACCTGCATATAAACGCTTTTGTTTTGGCATAATCCCTGCTGCAAGGAATGCCTTCAGAAAACAGAGTTTCCAGAAATAATATTACAGGATGGGGAGCACTGGATTGGTGCAGTAACCTTAACCTAGGCCTTACAATTCAGTTTTGTGTGAATTACATCAAATTGCAGTGGGTATTTGTGTTGGATGCAGAGTAGTTGAATAGCTGCACATTTCTACACCAAAGCAGCTCTTTTGAAGTTGATTAGTGTTCCCCAGTAATAGAAACACTGCACAGCATCAAAAATGACAGGACATCACAGTGTACTTTCACTAAAAAGCATGCATGGGATAGTATATTAATAATTTTTTTCTGAGTTTCAAGATTAGAGTTAGAGAAACATCTTTACAATTTGTATGTGAGATGCTCCTCAACAGACATTCACAAGAGTGCACACTAATAAGGTATAATTTGACAATATGGTAGAGGTCTATCTTTCCAGTTCCATTATCTGTGAAAGATAGAGTTCCTTGTGCCAACTTGGTTACACAGCAGTAGCATTTTTCTCTGCAGCCAAAAAACCAAGGATCTGGCAACAGAGCTGGGCCAGCAGAGATCAGAGTACGTGAAGGGGATGGCACTGCACTGGGAAGAAGCCATCATCTCTAGCACTGCCCACTGGCTGACAGACATAACTCTAACCAGCTATTCAGAAGCAGGCTTCAGCAGAAGTGCCAAGCAGCTGTGGCTTTCAGGGTGGAAAACCAAGTAAAACCTTCCTTATGCAGTCATATAATCCTGGTGGTCCTTCTTCAGCACGGGAAGGGGAAATGCCCTCCAGCAGTCCCCTCCCAGGCCCCCTCATTGATGTGCTGCAACAGGGCCCAACCAGGCCTTGTTTACTCATACTGTCACAGAAATGCATAGCTGCAGATCAAACAGCAGCGTCACGTACCAAGGAACGGCGCTAACCTGGGGTTTGATTCTCACCACGCGTCCTGAAAACTCACTATATCATAACAACTTGCTATGTTATGAAAACATAAGCAACAGGATGGAATGAATACACTTTACATAATAGCTTATTTAAACTATTTTCTGTAACATTTGCTTTTCTTTTTTTTTTTATTTTGTTAGATCACACTTAATATGATCCCATATGATGGATGAAATTGAAAGCTGTATTCTTCTAACTGTGTTCCTAACATTCCGTTTTTTACAGAGCTGCCGGGGGCTATTCTGCATTCCCACAACCGCTACAAATGTAACATATTGTTTGGCAATAAAAATTAGCTACAAAAGTGTGAAAAATGCCAGGGATCCAAATGTGAGAAACAAGAGAAGGGGGTATGGCTTTCGCACCCTTTTAGTGGACATTTTATTTATTTTTCAAATGGAGTAGACATATTTATAGCTACTGTATTTCAATTATCTCTAATTTCACACATTTTATGCAAATTCTAGACATTTTAATTGCAAATGAGAAGGGAACTTATTTTTAAAAGTGGAGCAACACAACATTTCAGATCTCAATTTTAATTCCAAATTTATCTACATCACTGTTAAAAACTTTTAAAACCTCATTTACACTGTGACTTAAAATTAGGTGCAATTTAAAACAAAAACAAAAACAAAAGACCTCCATACCAATCAGTTATATTGCCAAAACCTTTTTCACAAATTCTTAAATCTTTTCTTTTTAAATCCAAATTTTTAGGTAGGAAAGTTTGGGAAGTTGAAATGACATTATTAATCAGTGACACGTTATTTCAACAAGAGTCAGTAATTTAATAGTATTGTCCATAACTGATGAAAATTAATACATTACCAACCCTATTTTCTCTTTCTGTCTCCATGATTTCAATAACCTAGGGCATGGGTTATTAGCTCAATCCGTGCTTAGCTGTCACTCAATGGGAAATTCTTTCATGAGGATAACCACAACTCAGCCTCTGGCTGGATAAAAATTCCCACTATACATTAAAAGCATTAGTGACAAATGTCGCTCTTTTCCAAGTAGTATTCCCAGCACCTTACTCTTATTGAACATTGATAAGCATATGGTCTTCATTTCTAAACAAAAAATTGTGACAAATTCAGTTGAACCTGTGCTGGTTTTAAGCAGGGACAGTTTTCTAATGGATCCTAAAGCTCCAAATGAAATTAAAGATCTGGGAATCTGATTCGTGATGCTGAGTTTCAGTAGAGTGTGTAAGCTGCATGTAAGACACTCAGTCCCTGTACAGAGTCCTGCACCCTATAACCTGGCTGCTTTGGCCCCAACCAGCCAATCAGGCCTGGGTTTTTGGTAAACAACTTAAATTTTGCCATCCAAACCCCATCCTCTAGAAACACTATTCCCAAACCATAAAGCATAGATTGAAAAAGAGGTCTCTTTAAGCAGAAGCACTGCCTTTGGTACTACACTTTGCCCCTCAAGCAGTTACCCCATTCCTACCTTTTACTAACACCCACTCACATTGTTGTACACACGTGCTGAGCATCAGCTCTTTGAGCTGAGCATCCAGTGCCTGATCCCTCACTATCCAATGAAAAGATCTTTAAAAGTTCTAACTATTTACTGAATTGCATTAAATAATTTTATTATAAATGGAAATTTACTGTCTGAAATGTGTGGGAGTTTTCTCTGCTTTATTTTTTCTGCTTGGTAATTTATTTAAATGCATTCAAAAATGCATTCAAAAAATGAGACATAGCACTTCAGTTAAGACATCTGTATTTCAAACCAACATCTTCAGAACTGTGAGCATCTCTGTTAATAGCCTTTTTATTTGATTAGGGTAATCTGCTGCTCTGCTGTCTTAATCTTTATCCACTACCTTTTAACCAATCAATATTTTAGGGTTATGGATTTGGAAGGTAGATGATAATTTTGTATATAAACTCTCCATGCACTACTGACATGGTGTGGTTGCATATTTAATATCTTTTCAGAGAATTCACAACTCCATCAATGTAAGAATCTGTTCAGAAAAAAATGTTAAACCTTAAATTTTCAAAGCTGCATGCAGGGATTCTGCCACCTGACTCCTATTAATGCCAATGAAAATTTAGAGGTA
The DNA here is from genome assembly GCA_033558185.1 of Dromococcyx pavoninus. Classification (NCBI taxonomy): domain Eukaryota; kingdom Metazoa; phylum Chordata; class Aves; order Cuculiformes; family Neomorphidae; genus Dromococcyx; species Dromococcyx pavoninus. The sequence continues at coordinate 1,187,270 of JAUMJL010000026.1, forward strand.
AGAAAAGCAATGTCTATTCTCTAAGATCATTTCTTCTTTGAAAGGAACCAGAGGACAAGAGAGAGGAAATAAAAAGCAACATTGTATCGCAGGCTGAGACCAGCAAGACCTGCTGTTGAGGCAGGAAGCATACAGAAGGAGAACCATTTGTTCACTAAATGAGTGAGCATCTCTGCATATCTCAAAATAGCTAGGTATGAAAAGTTCAGAAGAAAAAAAATTAGATTTTGTGAGTTTAAAATGTCATTAAAATATATATTTTTAATTTTGCTCAGCTGAAATTATATGTTGCTTATGATATTAATTTTGCTGCAGATAAAATTAGTTGTCAGACCTCTGTTTATGGCCTAATTACCTTTTGTGAGGAAAATAAAAGGCCAGAAAAAATAAAAGTAATAACAATAAAATGCAATTTTCTACCTTCCAGCAAGGGGGGCTCTTAGTGTTACCTGTGTGGATTTCAGTAGTACTATGCACAAGTTTCACATATGTGAAACCAGATTTGCTCGGGCTGCTCTGCCAATCTGGGCAGTCCTAGATTATACCTGCCCACATTTCCATGCCTGGGGACAGGCAGGACAGGCCAAACCACTCTCCTTCTAGGAAACTGGAAATCTTGAAATTATTCAAGATACTTATAATAAGGGAGCAAGTCAGGAAAACTGAGGACAAAGTCTTGAGAAAAAAAAAAGTCACTGCAAATAAAAAAAAAGTCACTGCAAATAACTGGACTTTCTTCTTAAACTGTTTGTTCACTTCGATTCCAGTTTTGCAAACAGTGAATCAAGTTTTTTATTGGTTAGAAGTAGGTGTTAAGCACACCACTGAAATCAGCAAGACTTGTAAACAAATGGACAGAGTTTAGTGTTATGGTGCTACAGATGTTAGAAACTAGCACATTTTAGTCTCATTTCATTCCTCTCTATGCATACTGCCTGATCTTTCAGAAAGAAGCAAGTACCACAAACACTAAGCATGTTTCTTAATAGCTTTTCCCATTACATTAACCTGAAAACTTAAATCAATTCATACAGCATTTATTTTAATCAAGTTGCACCCATAGTGCCATCTAACTACAGCTTTAAATGGCAAAACTTGGGAGCAGTGCATATAAGAGGATGAGTGAACCAGGCCTCAGACAGAAGTTGTCCTTTGAAGCATTCTGTGCAGCACTGCCATGAGATCTGCCCAGCTACATTTTTGAATATATTTGATAAACAGAAAATTTGTATCTGTGTGCTTTTCACAAATTGTAAACGTCTCTTTCGTGGTAGGAAAAATCTTGCTCCCTGGAAGTGATTCTAATCTAATCTGACATGCGGTATTTGTAAACGTACTTTAGTGTCCCAACCTATTTACAGTGTTTACATAAACCCCCCCAAAATCTCCAGATTCCTTGAAAACTTAATCCAGTACAAATATTGACTGCCTGTCAATTGAGCATTATTGACTTGCTCTGGGACTGTGCTTTATTACCTTAACTGATGAAACTTGTTTTCTTTGCTAAACTTAATTTTTTTTGGCACCATTTGGATAAAACACCATTTGCTGGGCTGCACCTCTTCCACTCACTGCTATGGGGCTGCCTCTTCCAGTTAGCTAGAGCAGTAGGAAAGCCAAAGCACTTTGCTGTGTGCAACAGGGACTTGCAGAAGGAAGCCAACGAGCCAGTCTGCATTTTACAAAAGGACCCAAGCCAATACCAGTCCATCTCCTATAAATACTTAGTCCACACCATCCCCAACACAGTGGTTGTCCTCTTTGCAACTGTATATGGCTGTACAGAGCAGCATTTCCAGAAAGACTGGAAGGATCTATAAACCCTTCAACAGGGTCTGTGAAAGGTAACTGAAAACCAAATTGATTAGCAGGAGGATTAAATTCCCATTGCGGCTGTCTATGCGTAAACTGGGAGGCTTCTTTTTCTAAAGGAATGCTAAAATCCTACAAGTTGAAAACCTTGGATATCTTGACACCTTTTTATCAGGAATAGTACAAATCAGGTTATCCAGAAACCAAACTTCATGAAACTCTGTACATCCAGGAAAACATTGTTTATCATTTCATTTTTTGAAGTCTCTAGTTTATAGACAGAGCAAAAACAGAGACCAAAAATAGCAACTTTCACAACATTCCCTGATCCTGCAACAAATTCTATCAAACGTTTTTTAAGTTCTGACCCCAAGGTCAAGTGAAACTGATAATAAATCTTAGTAAGGATTCGATATCGTTAAGCTGCAAAACCAAAATCTATTATGAAAGATTTATCAAAACTTACAAAAAATGAACCCAAAATGTTTCAGTCAGTGCAAGGAAGGACAAAAGGGTGGAATGGCAGACAGAGAAGGAAGTGTAGATCTTCAATGATCACGGCAATTTACAGAGCAGATATTTCTTTCTGATTTCAAAACAACACTTAAGAAGGAATTTCCTTAAAATTCCAGTTAAGACAGACATTGATGGTTATTTGAGAGGTTTTGTTGTAAAGAATGTAACAGAGCAGACACTTACGCTTTGCAGGAACACTATCTGCTTCTAAACATGGGGATGGTTTTTGCATCATGTACAACTCTAGGGCAGTATTTGGTGCTGAGACGGGATGGTGCCACCATTTGTTCCTTCTTCTCATCAACAGTCTGGCAAGAGAAGGGCAAAGACAGAAATAAATGGAGATATGTCATATTGCTACATCTTTATTTAATATTATTTATAACTTCTTACGTCTAGCTCAGGTAATGAGACACTCCAATTCTTTTGATCAAACACGCTCAGATTACCTTTTTGGGAACTGAACAAAGTCACGGTATTTTTAGTCTCAGATTGTCAACAACACAGCAAGTGTATTTTTGTCTAATTTATTTATTATTTATTTTAGCCTTTACAAGTCACTTTATCTAGAAGACATCCTTTTCTTTTAAACGAAAGGCTTCTTCTAAACGCTTGACAAATGAAAGAACCTACCCGATGACACAAGCTACATAAAGAATGCATCTTCTTTCTGTTAAAATACTTTAGCTAATTTCAATAAGGTTAGATATTAATATTTTCATTACTTTACAGTCAGTAAGTTCTGGGGGGTTGGTTAATTGTTTTCTTTCTAAAACAAAAGGAAAAAATACTTATCAGAAATTTTACTCTTTTTTTTAAAAACTAAAGGGACTGACTTGTGATTTTTAACAAATCATGTTATGATTCAAATCCTGTCAAATGAATTCAAGGTGTCTAAAGCAGTTTAGCTAACAGACTCCGTGAGTATCACAGTAGAACCACTATATATCTCAGTTTGAAGTGACCATCTCCTCTGCTTTTCTTTTAGCAGACCCTGTGCTGCTCATTCTCATCCCTACTGACCATGTAAGGAATAAGGACAAATGGAATAAAGACAAATGTCATGGCAGACAGAAAGAGAGCAAAGCAGTGCTGCTTCTCCAGAAAAACTGCTAGAGAGGAACAACTGGTTCAACAGCGACTATCATCTGGAGATGTCACTAAGAGTTACTGTTTTCCTATAGAATGTTATTTGGGTATTAGATATGAGACGAGAAAATCGGCATCTTGACAGGTTTCTTCCTTTCCCAACAGCTTTAGCCATAGAAAATTAAATTTTCAGTTTTGTCCAATAGGTCTAATATTGCACTTATTCCTACAAATATGCTACTGCATGAAAAGTCATTGCATATCTGCAGTTTCAGTAGTTGATCAAATACCTGCAGTCATACCTCCAGCCACACAAAGTCAGAGCAGCAGTTCTACCAAATTCTCCTGTCCTGCCCCAGGCACTGGCATTGCCCCTCGCACCTGCTTCTGTGGGAAATGTGCTCTGTTGTTGCTCTTCCTCCCTCAGACATGCTCCTGGTGTGTGAGCTCAATAAGACACTCCAGGATGATGTCATTCAAAAAAAAAAAATTGGGTTTGTTGTTGTTGTTTTGGTTTGGTTCTGTTGGGGTTTTTTGGTGTTCCTGTTTTTTTGTTTGTTTGTTTGGGGGGCGTTGTTGGTTTTTTTGTTTGGTTGGTTTTTGTTGGTTTTTTTTTTACAAACTGTACCTAACATTAAAACCACCTTCTGGTTGCAGGGTTCAGAAAAAGGGTTGAATGTATTCTGTAGCTGTTTGGTCCATTTTCACCTCCTGCTCCTTGTTCACACAGCTTAATTCAGGCACAAAAGAAGGAGCCACTTGTGCTCCAAGTCACAGCATGTGCATGCTCACGAGTGCAAACACAAACCCAGAGCACTCCACAACCTTCAGTGGGACTGCACTATACCCTCAAGAAAAAAAGCTGTATCCCAGAGGTGTGGGCACGTGTATGTGTGGACAGGCAGGGCAGCACGGGCACCATGGGAGGGGGGATGTTCAGCACAAGAAGCCTGGCTAACACTGGGTTTTTAAGGTGAGACATAATCACTTAACATACAGATGGCATATCAGTTTACATCTCACACTGAGAGTTCATGCTTGGTTATACCAGAAAACGGAGAAACAAATTACAACAGAGTCAGAAAGCCCCTGAATAGCTAGGCTATGGGGGACCCCAGATGTACCTGAACCAACCACAAGCACACCATCAGCATGAGGTGTAAAAAGTGCCAGAACAAGATGAAAACACTGACACTCCATATGTTAAAAATCTTGGGTGTTGTTGCAGCCCAAAATCTTTCCTCCCCACATACCTGTACATAATAATAACCATAATAAAAATAAGCCCTCAAGATCAAATAGTCAGTGATATATTAAAAGAAAAAAAGACTACAGGCTTAAGAAACTAAATCCTTGTAATAAATAATATATTATGAGTTGAGGAGATGAATTGACAAAGTGGTGCACCTCAAATCTCTTCCCTGCAGCAGCAAGAAAAGCTGAATCATTTGCACAATATTTTTCTTCAAGTGTGTTCAGGGATTGCTCCCACACTCCACTGTCTCTAAGAAATATCATGCTCTACTAATTTACCAGATTGACTAAGCTACATACCAGCAGTATTGGTAGATTTTACCTGTAATTTAATCTGGCAAAAATATAATTTCTGAACTTTCTCTTACTAGAATATAATTCACTATTTCAGGGAAGGTCTAAACTAGAGGAGTAAGAAACAAGGTGTTTAATTGATGCAAACTCAGCCATCTTTTGGAGGTTCAGATGTCAGGTCTTTCCTCACAACACTCTGATGTTCAATGTTAAGGTGTCAAGCCCAGCAGCTGTGGCAGCCTCCTGATGGCTCTGACATCAATCTGACGTAAATTTTGCCTGTGGCCAGTACTCAGACCTACTGCAGCATCACAGTGCATCAAGGGTGATTTCACTCAGGATTCCCATTTATTCATTTATTTCAAACTTGAAATCACTCCTACCCACCTGAACAATGACTTTAAATAACAATCTACACAAGAAAAAAAAAAAACACGCAGCAGCATGGCAAATATGTCAGATACATAAAGAAAATGAATTGGTCCATATTTCTAAGAAATAAAATCAATGCCACCATTTTATACCTTCAGTCCTCTTGTCTAACATGACTCGAATGATTCCTACCACTGTTGTGCAGCTATTTCAGAGAAGGTAGGGATAAAGTCCATGAGCAAGGAGATCCCACCTTACAGCAGTCCTGTGTTTTTTCTCTACCAAGTGCACATCCCTTTAGTTCTTTCTCTTAGCTTTACCATCTGGGGAAAAAAGGCCTTTGCAACATTCAGAACCTAAAAGCCATCATGCTGAATCACACCAGCTTTTATGAAAAATATACAACTTCTAAGCAGTAATTGTCGAAGGAGGGAACGCTTTTGGTGCAATACAACACACACAAATATTACAGTGAAAACTCAGGGAGCAATTTAAAACAAAAGACTGCATGACACAATGTTTAGTTTTAGAAAGAAAGACAGTTTGGCATTCTGCTATCATAGGTGTAAAAAGAATAGAGCCTCTATTTTGCTTTTAAGAGCCCAGAAGCTGGACAGATTTGTTGTTGTTGTTGATTTGTAATTAATTTCAGTATGGTGTTAATATGCTTCCATGTCTGCATAAGCCTGGTATACATGTCACTGCACTAAGGACCCTTGCATCTTGACAGGTCAAGCAGTAAATGATGAGAATGTAACTTGTTAATATTTCAACTAAGTTAGAAACTACTTCCATGATGACATCATACCTAATCATCTTTTCTAATTTATTTCCTTAGTCCAAGAAAGGATTTCAACCTAAAAAGAAAAAAAGTAAAAAAAAAGAAAGAAAAAATAAAAATAAAGAAAAAGAAAAAGAAACAAGAGTGTTTCATTAGCAGTAAAGTAGCAAATTTCAAATCCCAAATTAACTATTTTTGACATTAGTTATTTTAGTATTGCAGAGATTTTTGAATGAGGCAATGATTGTCAGAAACAACCGTGCCTGCAATTATGTCTAAATGGAAGTGTTAATGGTCATCAGCCCAGAAGGCCACGTTGAGACAGCTAGGACTCATAATCCAAGTCAAACACACACAAGCAGGAGAACTAAGAAAGTGTAAGAATAGTGTTAAAGGATTAAGAAAAGTCTAGCAGAAGAAAAGAATGAGTGGCAAATACAAGTTTTGAAAGTTTGACTTTTCTTCAATGGTGTTAGAGAAAATCCCAAAGAGAATTTGGAAATGAGAACATAATTTTGCAAACTTTTTTTGCTTGTAGCCCAGTGCTTTTTGATAATCAACTCACCTATCAAATCATTTTTGTTGCGAACAGAATTTTTTATGTCTCAAAATTCACCAGCAGTCATGAGCACTTCCAAAGCCATGTTCTTTTGCACTGATGGCATTGTCTCATAAGGTACAAGGAGAAAAGTAATAACGTGGCCAGGAATGGCAGCCTCATGTTCTGCCTTTTGCAGCCAGATTGAGTTTTTTTCTAGAATTCATACTTTTTCTCCTATACCACATCCCACATTTTTGCTTACGCTTTCTCATTGCTGCTCCATCTTATTTCCTTTCTAAGTCTTTGCATTCTCCTTCCACCTCACTCTCTTTAAAGCAACCCTTTCCCCACAACTTTCAGACGGGGTTTTTTCCCACCATAATGAAAGCGGATGCCAAAACTGTGACCTGGTTAGGCCTGTGGTTTGGCCTTTCTAATGCAGAGCAATGAAAAAAGGAGAGCCATTACTACAAACCTGCACAAGTGACTGCTGTTGCTGCTGGCAAAGGGAGGAACTGCAGCTAGATTTCAAGGAGAAAAAAAAAGAAAAAAGAAAAAAGAGGAAAAAATGCAGAAGAGGAAATAGGGGGAAGGCACCAATTTTTTCAGTCCAGCTATTTGAGAGATAATTGCTGTAATTCTCTCTCTCCTGAATCTTCTCACTAGGCAAGCTTACTGAGGAAGGCAGATTTCTACTTCAAAGTGCAATAACTCACACATTTCTAGAAGTTTTATTAGTTTGGAATTTACACTGGACCACTTCTAAATTCCAGGACGGGACCTAAAAGGTGTTGGGGATGATATGTATTAAAGAAACCGAAAGATGAACAGACAAAAACAATCAAACCATATAGTGCTGTGAAAAAGGAAAAAAAAAAAAAAGACAAAGGATTTTCACTTTGTCTGGCACAGTGTTTTCATGTTTTTTAAATTGTTCTGTATTTTCACAGCTTCAGATGATATTTCTGAAATACGGAATTTGCATTTTCTAGGTGGGGAATGCTGCCAATGCTGTTAATCCCAGACAGATGTAAAGTTCCACCACTATATTGTGATGTGGCTCCTTAAAAACAACTTAAAGGGATAAAAAAAAAAAACAACAAAACAACCACCACAAATATTCACTAACCCATATGGTCAATAATTGCTGTTTAATAGTCCTCCTATTACAAACCTAAAAAGCAGCAGCCAGAATTACCAGTAGAGTATTAATAAACAGGAATGAGTTAATAGTGCATAAAGACCTTCTAGTGGAACAGTGGGGGAGTTGAATATTCTTTTCTTAAGTCAGCTGTAAGTAATTACTACATGGTGTGCTTCTGACTATTACCATAACAGAGCAATTGGACGTGAAGAATGGATAATAGTATGGACATGGAGGTATTTTTAGAATATCAGCAGTGAGGCAGGTAAATGCCTTACTCAGGCACAAACCTTTAAATAAGTTTAAATAACTTTTCCTAATGACACCTAGCCTGACCAGAATTTTGAAAAGATCAATCTAATAAATTATCTAAAGTAACTTTATAAAGACATGACTGTGATATGTAAATAAGGGAAATGGCAAAAAAAATCCCTTGCAGACATTAAGCAAGCAGCCAGCATTACAGTAACTACATAATCACAGGTTTCTCTCTGTTTCTTTTAGAGTAGTGCCTTCATCCGTTTGAATGCAGACTGTGCTTCGCTCGCTTCCATTGGCTGCTCAGGTGAAAACTAAAATATTCAAATGAGAACTGTAACAGTGATTGCAGGAGTTGCGGGGTTTCTACAATTGAGTTAGTCGTCCTCAGTGATTTAATGATGCATATCATTTATTTTAAAACATTGTTATAGAAGCATTCACTGAGATGCAGCTTCGTGTTCAAAGGACTGTCCATTATGTTATGCAGTAGGGCTTTTCATGTACAAATACAGGCTGAGATATTGTCTATCGACACAACATACGCTCTCAAATAAAAACAGCTTGAGACTTTTGATTCAGAGAGTAGTAATTTTGAAAATGCATAGAAATATAATTTAAGGAATATTTTGAATTTTTCAGGCTATAGGTGTTTCTCCTGCTATGTTGCTACACAGGGCAGATGTTGATTTTTCAATTTGCAGGTTTGTTAAGCATCATGGAATGTTTTGGTTCTCAATCAAGAATATTCTTCCCAAGTGGCTGCAAAGTCCTATGCCTGAAAATAAATGCATGTCCTTTTTGTTTCTTAGCAGCACGTGTTCTGCATTCAGTAGAAGCATAAAATAGATAAAGCGACGCCATTTATTGGACCAACATATACATTTTAAGCCACAAGATCTCAGAATGCAATGTATTTACAGGTTGTATTCTACAAACACAGTTTCTTAATACAAAAGGCAATTCCATTTACAGTGTTTCATACCAAAAGTGCTACTCAGAAAAGTAGTATATACCATACACTATGACGTCCTCAGTATTGTGTCCATCCACTGATGTGCCACTATATTGATCAGCTACCAACGACCCTATAAAAGCAACAGTCCCTGCATACATATTTTTAATGATGAACAGTGCAGCAGGTTAGATGTATATGTATATATGCTCCCTCTTTCACAAATTCTTCATTTCTCATTTGCATGCATGCAAACAGAAAGGATAAAAGAATCTCAGCTCTCCTAAAGACAACAGAGATTGTGAAGCTGAGTTCCCCCACAGTATTTTCTACCTTTAACAGTGGTTTATGAATGATCTGCTGCAATGCTGTTGATATTAGTGCTATATTTTCATGTAGCGTTCAGATATGGCTATAGAAATCACATTGTGCCAAATCCACCTCTGCATAAAGTTGCTAACTTCAGGGCATTTTATCAAGATGGGTTTGGCCCTTAGTAGTCTCCTGCCCCATTAAATCTGAAGATTATGAGTTGTTCTTAGTCAGCCCACTCTTATCATAATGGAGAGATGATATTATAATGTGGGTCAAACAAACAGCTAATTGTTCTTGGGCATGGCTCGAGTAAAAACAGAATGGAGAGGCTGAAGAAGTTGGCAAGATTATAATAGATAGCTTCTATCATAGGATTCAACATCACTTTGCAAGCTTTGCAGACACATTGCTAAGTGTTTTCCATACTCCCATTTGAAAGCGAGACCATCATCTGAAGACCATGCTCATACATTTAGATACTGGGACAATGAGGGTTTAAATAATCAAGAGAGCAATACATGATACAAGGCAAGCTTTAGAGAGTCATGCCAAATGAGCCAACTTGGAATTAAAGCAAAAGTTTGTGAGGGCATTTTTAAATACACAAACTAAGTAAAAGGAAAACAAGAAGGCAAAACTGAAGGAATAATAATTGCATATGGACAAAGGTTGTTTTTTGGGGTTTGGTTGGTTGGGTTTTGGTGAGGTTCCCCCCCAAATTTAAAACAACACATTTGCTGCTTTCTAACATTTTTCTGCACTACTGCGGATCCAGTAACTGTTTTTGCAAAAGGACAGCACAGAGAAACCTATGTGTGTGCTTAGAGATCTCCAATCATGATCACAACTCAGCACAATACGCTTGACTGCAGGAGCAGACTTGCTAAATGCAAGAAGTTTCAAGAAAAGGACCAATTTCTTGCATGCCTAGAAAGGGTTTAGGATATTTCTGGTACTGTAAACATAGGCAGACAGACACTTACACTTTTTTACACTTATACATACATTTATTAGAATATTAAACAATAATACCCCAGGCTGTATACTGTATGGGAAAATTCTATGGAAGGGTAGAGACTTATAGTCTTAAATAGGCAAGGCAGAGGAAGGGTAAGAAGGGACACACAAAGAAAAGTGACATGGTGACACAGAAGTCACAAAATTGCAATTAGAATCAAGGTCACCCAAACCAACTCAGAAAATTATTATGGGCAGAATAAATCCGCAGCTCTGGAGCTGACACGGGAAGGGAGGGGGGCGGGGAGGCCATGGCAAAAGTATGAAAAATAAAGCAACTTAACACTTCTGAGAAAGTTTCAACGAACAGGAAAACAACTCAAAAACTGATCAAAAATGTTGTCAGCCAGACACGAAGGCACGGAATGTGAGAGAGCATGGTAGTTGCAAAGACAACCATTTTTCTCTTTTGGTAGAAAGTGTTACAAAAATATTATTGCCCAGGTTCCCTGTATCTTTCCATTCCTCAGCCACATTCTTCAGAGTTTTTTCTGTAAGAACCAAAAGGGATATAACCAGCAAAAAGATGACAATAGAGGCATTATCACTTATCTAGGACACTTCATGTGTTTATAGAGAATAAAATCCAATCGCCCAAATAATTAGCCCTAGGGAAATTGTTTTGTAGTTCTCGTTCAAGCTGTTACTCAGGATGATTTCTGTCCTTCAGAACAACCTTAAGTTGGTCCTGCAGCGTGAATTCTTCAAAAACACGACAATGGATTATTTTCAAGTGATTCTTTGGGAAGACTGGATATATATTAAAGTTTTCCAGTGTGGCACACTAGCCTTGCATCTTCCAGCTTAAAATAAAGTGGAATCACTGAATGAATAGTTATATGGAGAAGTATTTGGGTTAACCAACCAGTTCCATTACACAGTCCCAACACTAAACTTCCAGAAGAATCTCCAACTTGTCTGAGACAAAACACAACTTTGATCAAGGCATAACTCTTTCCTGTCCCTGTGGCGACCCTTGGATATCTCTTGAGAAAGTACTGAGCATATTCAGATCTCCTTCAGCAATGGGCTCAGTGCTAGGGTGTTTAAGGTCCATGATTATGCATAATTTCCTTAAAATGGCCTATTCTTGCTTTTGAACGAGAGAGTAATATGAAAAACTTTTTAAAAAAATTAGAACTGAATCATTTGTGCAATTTTTCTTCATATTTCACTGGCATTTCAAGATCTCAGGCAAAAGTGGGACGCTGGTCTCAGAGCATGTATTAAGAGACATCACCTTCCCCAAAGAGCTTTCAGTTAGACAACAGACACACACATGGGAGGAACCATATGGTATCCTTACCCAATATTGTACAGAGAGACCAATTTGTCTGACCACTAAGCCTTTATAAAGCATGCGACAGAAACTTCAAAATTGCGACGTAAAGGAAGAGCTTCAAAGACTGCAACAATTTTTAATTTTATTCACCCATCTAAGCTTATGTCTGATATAAACTAAGGTCTGCAGACAATTACTTTCTGTCCCCACTTTTGCAAATGTAGTCATTTAGCTTGGTCATACATTGGAGAATACTGTTTGTTAGGGAAGAGAGTAATTTTTTTAGCAAGCTGAACTGAGAAGCAGATATTCTAGCTATGAAAAATAACACTGCGAAGTGCTGATCACTGGACACAGGTCTTTAGCTGAAATGGTGCCTCCAAGTTTATCAAACACTTCTGTCCACGAACCTTCATCAAAGTTGCTTCAACCACATGCTTTCCATTTATGCTCCAGCTTCATGAAGACGCAATATCAGAGAAGGTGATTTGAGAGGATACACAGTATTGACATAGTAATGAAATTAAAGCCCATAACATTTTTCAGTCTGTGCCCATGGTTTCAACTAACTGTTGAATAACACCAGTAACTGGCCTTGTATGCCTCTATTAAAAGAGCAGTTTGGAAGAAAGGAAAGAATAACAAATTTTTGCAGCATTTCTGAGCACTCTCTGAGAAACAAAGTCATGGTCTTTGCAGGTGCCTAGCTTCAGCTAACAAGGCTCCTGGTTTCTCACGGTACATGTCACGTTGTTTTCTTGATCAATTTGTTCGCTATCTGGAAAAGTTGTGTAAACCAGGGAAAGCCTGAAGAACAGAAAATTTACCCAGGACTTAACAGCAACAGGATGACAGAATACACCCTGTACCCAGCTCTCTGTCTTAACACCTTCCAGCCATGTGGCGGAGATGACTCAATTACCTGAACTGCAGGTTAGAACTGTTGTACGTTAAGAGAAAGCAGCGTTGTTTTGGTGTACCCACAATGCTGAGCTGAGCACCCAGTGATAGGGACTGGACAAACAGTAAGGGCTACCATACACTGAAAAAGTTCCCATCTGTCAGTCAGGGACACTCAAACCACCAGGATTTTCGCAAAGAGGCATTACTTCCCCATTTCAAATAATATCTCGACATTTTACTACTGCTTTTTGTTGGTCATGAATTCATTGTGTATAATTGCCATTCATCCCATACACTGCACAGTTGTGTGCATGCTGTGACTCAAAACTGCTTCTAGAAAATCAGTTTTGTTTCAAGTCCAACTTCTGATTTCACACAGTATCACTCATTAACTGAGCAAATCTGACACTGGCCTCATTTATTGGAATATAACAGCTAGGCCTCATTTTACCCACTTGCACTGGTACGATGGCCTGGAACTATTCCCACCTCTCCCTACCATTTTTTTCCTGTTTTTTTCTTCAGTTGTTTGAAACATGCACTGTTTTTTCCCCTTCTGCCTTGCTATAATTTCTACTCTCCAAACGTGCTTATTCTTCTCCCACTTAATTCATCCCTCATAATTACATATTCCCCTTAAGATCCTTTTCTTTTAGCCAGGTTTCTTAGTCACTCCGATGGGCCATGCACTTACAGGTACCATCATTTGCAAATTTGATCACATTTCCCCATTTACTACAGCTTGAAGGGTAGTTTTCATCTTCTGTTAACTCTTCTCGAGGTATCATTTTTCTTAGGCTGCCCCCAGACTACAAATGTTCTCAAGTGCCTTTATCACAGTCTATGGCAGCAAAGTTTTAAAATTATATCTTCCATTACTTCTCTCTTTGTGGTAAAGTGTCCCAAACCAGCAAAGCGGTGAAGATATCATCAGAAGACTAAAAGTTGAAAGATTCTTCCCCAGCCTTGCTAGAGATACACAGTTTGGGACAAACCCTGCTGCTTGCTCAGTTAGGCCTTTAATGGCTGCAGGGAGAGCATCTAAAGCTGAGAAAAACAGTCAGGCCTTCCAAAAGTAGAGAAAATGAACAGATTGACATTCTCAAAATCCTTTAATTTTATGTTATTGCTGGCTTTTATTAAAAATATTGTTAAATTCCAACCTGTTTCTATGGGGAGACTCAACAAACCAGAATTTTCTAATGGAAAACATTTCATCATAAAAAAACATTCAATCAGTTCTACTGATAAATTTCCACATTCTTTTCCTGACTAGAGCCAGGGACAAGCAGATGAATCTTTCCTGAGAAAAAGGAGCTCCTTAGTTGGAAAAAGGCAAGGTATTTATTCTTCCTTGGAAGCATAAGCAAAGCAGCAGCTGATCAATAGTGAAAGCAGTATCTACCCTGTAGGTACTCAACTAAGGAGGGCAACTTGACCAATGAGGCAGAATGGCAGCAAGGTCCTGCTCATCACAGCAGGCACATCTGCCCCATTCCAAATCTGACCCTCCCAGTTCCCTTGCAGAATAGATATACGGGTCTACAAGTGGAACCAAACCCAATTGTTGAAAACACTCATAGCCTGGAAACATACCCCAGGCCAAAAAAACAGAAGCCGTCAATCAAAATGGCTTCTGTTAAGAAGTGGAAGGTTATAGTTATTGGCAGCTCCCTCCTTAGGGGCACAGAGGGACTGATATGCAGACCTGACCCATTGCAGAAGGAGATCTGCTGTCTACCTGGGGCCTCGGTCAGGGATGTGATCAAAAAACTTCTCAAACTGGTCCAATCCACGGACTACTATCCCCTAGTAGTTTTCCAAATAGGAAATAAAGAAAAATCTTCTAAAAACCTTAGGGCTATTAAAGAACTTCAAAGCTCTAGGGAAAATGGTTAAGGGCTCAGGAGCACAGGTGATCTTCTCCTCTGTCATAGGGAATGATGAGAGAATGAATCAAGAATTAAATAAATGGCTGAGAACACGGTGCGAAGAACAAAACTTTGGGTTTTTCGATAATGGGTTGGCGTGCATGCCAGGCCTGCTGGCAGGTGATGGGGTGTACCTTTCCCCTCAGGCCAAAAGGGCTCTCTCAAAGAAGCTTGTAGGGCCAATTAAGAGGGCTTTAGACTAGATTGGAAGGGGGAGGGAAACATCTGCCATGCTAATAGAATTAAATATGGGGACAGCACCCCAGGACCCGAGGGGCACGACAGCCTTGGATCCTCAACTAGACAGACAGCAAAAGAGGGGATGACAACAGCTCATCTGAAGTGCATTTACAGTAATGTACACAGCATGGGAAACAAACAGGATGAGCTGGTAGGTATGGCAAGGCAGGACAATTATGATATAATTGCCACCACAGAAACATGGTGGGACAACTCACACGACTGGAGCGCTACCATGGATGGCTATAAGGTATTTAGGCAAGACAGACCAGGAAAGAGAGGGGATGGGGTTACTCTATACGTCAAAGAGTGTTTTGACTGTATGGAACTCAGTAACAGTGATAATAAGATAGAGTGTTTGTAGGTTAAACTCACTGGTTTTAGTGGTAACCTAAATATTGTGGTGGGAGTTTGCTATCAGCCACTTAACCAGGATGAAGAGACTGAGGAGCTCTTCTATAAACACCTAGGAGAAGTCTCACGATCGCGTCTCTCATGGGGGGATTTCAACCTCCCGGATGTCTGCTGGAAGTACAACAGAGTAGAAAGGAAGCAGTCTAGAAGGTTCATAGTGAGCGTGGATGATAACTTCCTGACACAACTGGTAAATGAACCAACTAGAGAGGGTGCCCAGCTGGATCTGCTGTTTGTGAACAGGGCAGGCCTTATAGGAGAGGTGATGGTTGAAGGACACCTGGGGCACAGCAATCATGAGATGATACAATTCTCCCTTCTTGGGGCAGTGAGGAGAGGGGTCAGCAGAACTGCCACCCTGGACTTCCGAAAGGTAGACCTTGAACTCTTCAGAAGGCTGCTTGATAAAGTTCACTGGGAGGTGGCTCTAAAGGACAAAGGGGTGCAAGAGGGCTGGACGGAAATCCTGGCGGCACAAGAGCAAGCCATCCCCGTGTGCCGTAAAACAAGTCGGTGGGGAAGAAAACTGGGATGGCTGAGTAGGAACTTCGTAGCGATCTCAGGAAAAAGAAGAAAGTTTACAAGCTTTGGAAGAGGGGGCAGGCATCCCAGAAGGACTACAAAGGTGAAGTGAGATCGTGTAGGGAAAAAATGAGAAGGGCTAAAGCCCAACTAGAACTTCAACTGGCCACTTCGGTCAAAGACAATAAAAAGAATTTCTTTAAATATATCAGCAGCAACAGGAGGACAAAGGAGACACTCCTTCCCTTGCTGGGTGCAGAAGGGACAGTAGTGATGAGGGATAAGGACAAGGCAGAGGTGCTCAATGCCTTCTTTGCCTCAGTCTTTAACCCCAAGGAGGAATTCCCTAGGGATACTCAGCCCCCTCAGCCAGAAGATAATGGGAATGAAGCTCCAGCTGTTTTGGAGGACTTGCTTAGAGACCTGCTTGGTCAATTAGACATACACAAATCCATGGGGCCAGATAGGATCCATCCGAGGGTATTAAGGGAACTGGCAGAGGTCCTTGCCAAACCCCTTTCCCTCATCTACCAGCAGTCCTGGCTGACTGGGGAAGTGTCGCTCGACTGGAAGTTGGCAAATGTAACTCCCATTTACAAGAAGGGTCGGAGGGAGGATCCAGGGAACTAAAGGCCTGTCAGATTGACCTCGGTACAAGGAAAGGTCATGGAGCAGACTGTCTTGAGTGGTATCACACAGCATGCGTGGGGCAATCAGGTGATCAGGCCCAGTCAACATGGGTTTATAAAAGGCAAGTCCTGCCAGACCAATCTGATATCCTTCTATGACAAGGTTACCCAGTTAATGGACGAGGAAAAGGCTGTGGATGTGGTGTACCTGGACTTCAGTAAAGCCTTTGACACTGTTTCTCACAGTGTTCTGGTTGAGAAACTGGTTGCCATTGGCGTGGACAGGCACACCCTCTGCTGGGTTAAAAACTGGATGGATGGCCGGGCCCAGATGGTGGTGCTAGATGGAATTAAATCCAGTTGGAGGCCAGTCACTAGTGGTGTTTCCCCAGGGTTCAGTGCTGGGTCCAGTCTTGTTTAACATCTTTACCAGTGATCTCGATGAAGGCATTGAGTGTACCCTTAGCAAGTTTGCAGATGACACCAAGCTGGGTGCAAGTGCTGACCTGCTTGAAAGAAGGGAGGCTCTGCAGAGAGATCTGGACAGGCTGGATCGATGGGCTGAGACCAGCGGAATGAGGTTCAACAAGGCCAAATGCAGAGTCCTCCATTTAGGTCACAACAACCCCATGCAGTATTACAGGCTTGGGGAAGACTGGCTGGAGAGCTGCCTGGCAGAGAAGGACCTGGGGGTGTTGGTTGACAACAGGCTGAACATGAGCCGGCAGTGTGCCCAGCTGGCCAAGAAAGCCAATGGCTTCTTGGCCTGTATGAGACACAGCGTGGCCAGCAGGACCAGGGAGTGATTGTGCCCCTGTACTCAGCATTGATGAGGCCACACCTCGAGTACTGTGTTCAGTTTTGGGCCCCTCACTACAAGAAAGACATTGAGGTGCTGGAGCATGTGCAAAGAATGGCAAAGAGGCTGGTGCGGGGGCTGGAGAATAAGCCCTGCAAGGAGAGACTGAGGGAATTGGGGTTATTTAGCTTGGAGAAGAGGAGGCTGAGGGGAGACCTCATCACTGTTTACAACTACCTGAAAGGAGGTTGTAACGGGGTGGGTGCTGCTCTCTTCTCACAAGTGATGAGCGACAGGGTGAGAGGGAACGGCTGCAAGTTGCACCAGGGCAGGTTTAGACTGGACATTAGGAAGAATTTCTTCACTGAGAGAGTGGTCAGGGATTGGAACAGATTGCCCAGGGAGGTGGTGGAGTCTCCATCCCTGGAGGTGTTTAAAAAATGGGTTGATGAGTTTCCTAGAGATATGGTTTAGTAGGGAGACAGGCATGGTTGGACTTGATGATCTCAGAGGTCTCTTCCAACTTTATGATTCTATGATCCTATGCTAAGTTTCAGCATAGAATTAATTTCTATGGGTAAATATGCATAAATTCCTTACAGTAATAGAATGTGCTGCAAAATTCAACAGATTTCTCACCACAGTGGTGTAAGCAATCAAGGTATATATTAAGGAAGAATAACAAGAGAGAAACACTGAAAAATACTTTTCAAAATTCCATTTACTGCCTACACTATGATCCTACAAGCAGTAGTCCACATACTAATTTAATCCTAAATTTTTAGACTAGTGCATACAAGAAAGCAAAACTCTCACTACCTGACTTCAGTAGACCTCTCTTAATTTACGAATTCTGAGGATTGTCCTGAACAGTAATGCCAAGAAAGAGGTACAAAGTATTTTAGTGAGTGCCCCACAGAAAACATTTTCGTAATTTTCAACATGAAGCCTTTTAAGTGTCTTGAAATAAGAAGCTTGGTGAGGAAGGAATCCAAACCCAAAATGCTCCCCTGCCCCATCCTCACATGGACTTTTAAAGTTCAAAATTCATGTGAACTGAGCATGCAAAAAAAACCTGAAAGCCAGAATTGGCCATACTCTGAATGAGGAGGCTTCTTAGAAGAAAACTTAAGATTTAATCCACTTGAAGTAGAACAGTCAATTCATAGCCTGTTTGACACTGAGTTCACTTATTCAACAGCAACAAAAATAATGCAGCAATTACACTTATAAATGAAATACTATATGAAAAGGATTAGCTAGAGCTTTTGGGGCAGAATTGTACACTCTAAAAGACACAGAGCCTGCCTAAAAATGCTAAAGAGAATGTCTGGGTGACGTTCACTATTTATTGACATTTATAAAGTGCCATGAACTGGCAAATACTTTAACCTTTTTCTACAAGTCAGTATTTCAGTCTCAGTTTCTACTAGCGACATTAAGCAGTTTTAAATTAAATATTACTATGCTATTTCCCCAAAATGTTGAAAACAAACCAGAGCAAAACAAAATACAACATTTTTTACAAGATGTAACAATCAGCAAAAACGATGCATAAAGTCATTATTTTTTGCTGGGATTTGTTGTGACAGTTACCATGGCTAACCCATTAACATATTTGCTGTACAAGTATGGTCATTCTACGGCCTTAATTAACTTTCAAGTGGAGAGTGCTGTGGCTTACCACTTATTAAATATCCACTACAATAAGTTACAGTTTTACCCTTCCAACCTCACTTAGCCAAGACACCTAGAAGAACCAGCTTTCTATCCGACTGTAATTTTGTAATTGCTTTTTACTG
The DNA here is from genome assembly GCA_033558185.1 of Dromococcyx pavoninus. Classification (NCBI taxonomy): domain Eukaryota; kingdom Metazoa; phylum Chordata; class Aves; order Cuculiformes; family Neomorphidae; genus Dromococcyx; species Dromococcyx pavoninus. The sequence continues at coordinate 1,206,140 of JAUMJL010000026.1, forward strand.
AAATTATGTTGAAACTGGACACCCTATGTAAATGTATTTTGCCTGGTTCATCTAAAATTGGCCACCCCTAATCAGATCTGCTGGATATTTGATTGAATAAGTGGGAAATTAAGTTTCTCCCTGATAATGCTTTGCTTTTCCCTCCGTTTCATTATTTAGGATGTAAGCATTTTTTGTTGAATTTGAAAGCATGCCCCCTAGAGAACAGCAGAAGACAGGCACATTGGAAAGGCTGCTTTGAAAGCTAAACTACTTCTAGTACAACACACAAACAGTGTAGCTACACTAAGCAAAGCTAATTTCAGCAAGCACTTTATTCATGAAGAAAGCAATGTGATTTGAGATGTAATCAAGTCAGAATTAGGTTTTGTGATTAGCTAGGCTGAGCTGTTAAGGTATAGGTGTAATGATATCATTGTATCATTATTTCTGCACATCGATGTGGCATGAGCATTGTCAAGTAACGTAATGCTCTATGTTTAAACTTGTATACTGCCAGCTATAAGTAACTGAATCCACCTCCATAAGGCATTCCTCTGAGTATAAAATAGGACTTGAGTTTTAAAAAAATGCTTATATACAAAGGGAACACGTGAAAAGGCCACAGGAGTGCACAACTGAAAAAATAAATAAAAATGCAAATTTCCCTAAACATCATCTTTGGATGGACTGAAGCATAAGTGAGAACTTCAACAAAGCTATAGAAAAAGATGACAGGTCTGAGTTTCAGAAATTTAAGACAGCAGTAGGATTAGACACTTTGGGTTGTCTTCGCATGCATTTCTTATGGGAGTTAATTCCATTTGACATGCAAGACCAAAGCAAGATTACAGAGGCATAGCCCCATGGCGAGGTGTATGCTGTAGCTAAAAGCTGGGATTTGAATAATTGTGCAGGCTTACTCCAAGAATCAGGCAAGAACAGAATGAATGGATTATTAGAAGGAACTTTGTACATTTTTAACTGCTGGACTTAATAAAATACCCTCTGTGTAACACTGGCATTACGGTCCTCTGCACTCACTCTAGTTGAAGTTTGTGGTAGGATCTATCAAATACGAGAAAAAATAGAAGCTGTTAAAAAAGAATGTGCAATGAAGAACTGGGCAGGGCACATGATTTTCTGCGGGGTTCAAATTTGGAGAGCTATAGTTCAACATATTCAGGCCGCAAAAAGTTACAGGGAATTCATTTCCGGTATAAAAGAAGGTTGAAGGAACAAAAGAGATTGAATTGGAAAAATGAGAAGACAAAAAAAAAAAGAAGGTGAGTTTTTATTTCACTGTTTCAGCTTGTTAGCTAGGTCATTTATTACGGAGAAAGATTACTAATCCACACATCATTTTTTTTTAAATTGACCTCTTCCCTTTGTGTCTGTGGAAGCACTTGTCTGTAAAAGGAGGTAATAGCTGACTGCTTCTTAGAGTCAGTGCTGCTTAATTAACTGTCCAGTGAGAATTATTGAAATACTTATATAATTCTTATTTAGCACTCATTAAAGTGAGGGATACAAATGCTGGACAATGAGAGGTTCAGAAAGGCTTTGAAAAGAGGGAGTTAGGACTCTAATAGCAAAGAATTATGAAAGCCTGTCCATTAACAGTAACAGAGCAGACCTTTCATTTTAAAAGTCAGTGACTCAGAACTGGACTTACTTGATATTTTTTTAATAGCTCCTTCATCTAACCCCCCTAGCAATAGATGATCTCCATTGCTAACCAGACTCTCTACTAGGTGCATGAAGGAGGTAAACAACAGTTGTGCACCGCCTAGATGCCACGCTCACACAGCTGTTCGGCAGAACACCTCACCCCTCCAGCCTGCTCACAGGTCCCACGCACACAGAAGGTTCACCAGCTACTAAGAGCGCATGGAGATAGGTAAGAGAGAACCAGTTGCAATGATTTTTACCAAAATAGTATCAGCAAAGTGCACGCACCTTCTTAATGTAGGACTTCCCTTGCATAAAACGTCTATGAACATCAATCACTACACTACATATAAGGAAAATCTCGGGTGCTGATAATTTTGCCCTAAAAAGAAATAAAAATTCCCTATTTCATTTCAATGGGTGCTTTGGAAACCTGCCATAAAAGGTGATGAATATCCTGAATAACTTTGGCAGCTTCCAAAATGGAGATGAAGAGCCTGCTGGGTATCAAGTAACAGCAAGATTCAACACCACCTATAACCTTCTCTGTGACATGGATTATGGCAATAATAGACTACTGCACAGAAAATGAGCTAAATTCATCAATACTTTTTGGAAGACAAAAAGAACATGCATGTGCATGTTCCATGCACAAGAAAACCTTTTCAGAAATAGCTGGCTAATAAGAATTAATTGGCCCAATTTCAGTGTGTTTCTTGTAGCAGAACTGGGTTTCCAGAAGCCATATGTCTCAACAGTTCATCCTCAGAAAATTTACTAACAATAGAGAACAGTGTTATCATCATCTTAGAGGCTTTGAAGGTTCATTCCTCCACAGAAGGTGTGCTCCATTTCTCTCTCTAATCTGTATATTGTCAAAAGTTCTCGAATCTACAGGAACTCACTTAGACATGAAGCTCAGATATCCTTTCTATTCATATAATGATTGATGAAACACAAGGGAAAATAAATTGAATTATGTTAAATCTCCCAGGGAAACATAATTAAGCTGTAAAGCATTCCCTTGAAAACCTTGTATCGCTCAGGCTATGTCTGCTGCTACATGATCAATAATAATATTAATTAAAGCCAATTATTTTGAAGCACTAGCATGAACTTTCAGGCTTTACTATGTTTTATACTATTAAAAGCTAAGGCTTTTTTTTGGCTATAATATCTGCAAAATCCTTCCATTTTTCCAGCAGAAGCTTTCTAAAGTATCGAGGCTGGGAATTTTTCTTTCTTTTTTGGTACCTATTGCAGACCTTAATTCCAAAATATGTATGCCTGTGTATAGTTCAGTATACATACATTAAAGGAACCACATTGAAAATAATACAAACACTACAACCTTACCCTAAATACAGAAGCTGGTCAATTGCATAGGTAATCCTGGTTTCAATTTCTCTTTAACTCGAGACCTAGGCATTAAATATTTCTGCATAGCAATTATATTAAATAAACACTAACAACATACACCTCCATCACCAAATCAAGGCATGGCATATACTTCCAGTTCTCCAAGCAGAAGATGAAGTAAGAGTTCTGGGAGAAAAAAACACAGGAGATATGGCTCAAAAAAATTGGGATCAGGAGAAAAAACTTAATTTCAAACTAAAATGAAATAATGCCATCAATTTTAGAAAGGAATTTTGCCAGTTTGTGGACAAAAAGGCCTTGGTGAAAAATAATTCTTACCAATGCAAAAAAAAAATATGTGGAAGACAACTGTGTGTTCTTACTACCTACAGAAAAATAGAAATCAGTGTGTGTACATATACACTTTTTTTTAAGTATATATATGATTATATATAAAAGACTATAAATATATTCTGTCTTTAAAAACATAACCTTGCTTATGAAGGCTCATGTTTGGTAAAAATAAATAAATAATAAAGTTCCTTATATCTTGGTCAGAAAAATTAATTCAAATGAAATGGTGAAAATGACATAAAAGCACGGCAGTTCTAAGTAAGTCTAAAATTCAGTCCCAGGTACCATCCCTAAAGAGTGGCCAAGACTTTCATCAAACTTCACAAGCATTGTGCTGTGGAACTCTCACTGGGCAAAGAGCTTCCAGTTTCACAAATGCTTGCCATAAACTCACGTATGTGGAAGGGAGACTGGCTTCTCAAATATGAAAGTGTAAATTACAAAGAATACAAAAAGGCTTCTGAAGAAAGTAGGCATTGAATTTGGAACACTAAGTAGTATTATGAAAGCCCTAAATAGAGCAACAATAATTAGAAGAATACCTTGGTATACCTGAAACTGCAACAATAAAGCAGCGTAGCAAAAATAACAGGATGTAAGATCTAAATAAGTTGAGTGTTTTCTGGTTCTTTTATAACAAAGGCATTGAGAAGGCAAATTTCAGATCTTGTGGAAGAAGTCAAATAATTTCTCCCCAAAGGCAGAGGAAAGATTTCTCAAATGAGCTTCATCCTATAAAAGATCAGAGTAAAATATATGAAGCAAGATGACATAATGGGTTGTTGCTTAAATGCAGCCACAGATAGTACCCTATTCTGAAAACTAGGCTGTGCGTAATTGAATGTAAGACGAAGCAAAAATATAGAAAAGGCCAAGCTAAAGCTGAAGAATAAAAATGCAGTGTGTGTAACAGTATTGAGAAGAGTACAGCTCTGTAGAACTGATTAATAAGAAGAGCAGTGAACAGTACAGAGTGGATTTGCAGAGATTAGAACGTTGCAGGCTTTGTCCAAAAGATTGTACAAAGTTCTTATTACTTTTGAATTTCAATAAGGTAAAATTTATCTAACACTATTAATGTTTCCCTTTGACCTATATGTATATCTTCCCTCTAACCCAAAAAAGGACACTTTAAAGTGAAATATATTTACACTCCAGTATTTCATACTGCTTGTGCATGTGTGTGTGCATATGCACATGTGCAATCTATTGTATTCCTTTGCACTATAGTAAGAAATCAATAAAGTCATTACAAAAAACTGCTTTAATACTAGCAGTCAAACTCAAAAGAATATATACTTTGATAAACCCTTCATAGCTATGTTCTTGCATTACCAAAAATTAGAAGAACAAGAACTCAGTGATTTTTGTTTCAAAGTTCTCACAAACACTCTCCTAAAACATGCATGGTAACACTACCTCAGAGTTGTTTAAACCAGGAATCAGAAATTTTCACAAAGAGGTGAAACATAAAAATGGACTGGGCAGTAAAACTGAAGATAATATTAAAACCAAAACAAACCAAACTCAACAACCAAAAAAAAACCCAAGAAAAACCTTCAAAAAAACCAAAGAACACCCACCCCCACACCTCCCCGCCCTGCAACCTACAGGCAGCAATAGGACAATAAGTGGCGATGAGAAAAACATAACATTCAGTGACAAGTTAATGACAGAGACAATTATTACAGACAGAATTAAACATTTAGTGGATAGAATCTAAGGGAAAGATGCCAGAACACAGATTTAATTTTCTGGATACAATGCCGCTTTCAAGATGTTTTTGTGGTAGGATTTCTACACCTCAGTTATTGTGTTTTGGAGAGTTTACATCTCTTCATCATATGAGATAGGGAGCTGTGCTCAGTCTGGAAACACCCACAGTAGCCCCAGCTAGGAAACACAGATTTTTTTTTTTTATTTCCATCGTGGTAAAATATTTGCCACAGACTTAAAACTAGAAACAACGAGGGAGAATGCCATGAGGACAAGAATATTGCTAAAGGCAAAGCACATAATGACCAGCAAATGAAGATATTAAAATATTTAAAACTATCTATACTGTTCCAACAAAGAAATATGTCATCAACAATAGAAATGCTGGTTTTAAGTCCCTAACTTCTTGACATTTTGGAAAGAGGTTAATAAAGGATTTTAAAGGTGCAGTCATAGCAGGCCAGTTCTCTCTAATCTTACTTCCCCTGTCTTTAGAAATTGGAAAACCAGCTTCCTATACAGTCTGTTTAGGGGGACAGGCATAGAACCATGTGAAACCTCCTGTAGAGGTGACCATCTCTCTTCAAGGACTACAGAGAGCCAAGAAGATTAGTCTAGAATATGGTATATGGCCAACATTAAGGGAAGTGAATCCCACCATACACGCACACGCAAAAAGCTGGAGAGTTGACCTAACAGAGCCTTACCTGCAGCTGGTGCTCCTCTAAAGGTTTTGGATCCCTCTATGGATTCCCCTCTGGAGTCTGAGTAAATTTCAGGATTTTGAAAAAATATATATAATCTGGTTTAGAAGTGAAATAATGAAAGAAGAAAAAGACTAACTTTAAATGTAGATTTCCTGCCTCCATGCATGCTCACCAATGGCTTTTCCTATATACAAAGTTGACTGAAGGGAGGGGTGGGATTGAATAACAAATTGATGCGATACAATCACATCATTCACAATCACATAATGGACTATATCCCAATTTTCAAAAGGCATAAAGTATCCTCATTAATACGATAAGTGCAGCAGTCAAATCAGTACTATGATTTTATCAGGGTTTTTGACTGTACATGAATTAGAATATAAAATGCATACAGAATTTTTAATGGAAAGGCTTTAACATTCTGTGAACGTATTTCTTACTGTCATTTACATCGCATTAGAGTGAAATTCCACATAAAAGCATGAAGAGAATACTCCATGTCCTAAATTATAGTTTTTCATAGTTGTCATGTCCACATACTGGGAATCTTATTCACAAGCTGCAATATTATCTTAAACTTGAAAAGGGTAAAGTATTTCTCTGTTTGTTTGGTATGGCTGGCAAGTGGAGTTGTCACACAAATAGGTCAGATGGTCAGGATGAAGCCTACAGAGATCTCTTAGGGATGAAATTGTATTTACTGCCTGTTTGACAACAGGTTGCTAAACCCTAGTATTCTGGTTCTCATTCTCAGCAGGGTGCTAAAATTGTTAGTATGTTCAGAAAGTTGTTATAATCTTCTTTTAGCTCCTTTCATTTTTCCACCTTGCTTTCAAGTACGTTAATTTAAAATGAAGTTTGCCATTAAGTATTTTAATTCCAAAGGGATGCGTTCAGTCTTTAAGAAATAAGCGTGTACCATTTCTGTATGCATCTACTTCACATTACATTTTACCACAAAAACTAACAATATCAGTTTTTACAACCTAACCTATTTTCTAAGATCCAGTAGTTTCATGCTGCTTCAGATTTGAATAAACTCACAGAAAAAGAGCCCGCAAACTCATATTTGTTTTATTCTCATCAAAACATCTAGCAGAGACTGAGTGATGTTTCTGACCAACGTATTATAGTTGGTCTAAATTCTTCTTGACTCTAAATGCTGTCAGTTAAAATAGGTTTTTTGCCCCAGCGCAAGTGTAGGTGTTGGATTATAAAATAAATCCTGTAATGTAGCAGAACATAACAGGCCAATGTACCATCCACAGAACAACACCCTGCCTTTTTGTGGCTGCAGCTTTTCAAACAGGTGCAGTAACTCTTATATTCAAACCTGGAGTTATTTCCCTGATGAAAACAGGTGTATAGCAACCACAGCATCTACAGGTCTTATTGTTATCTGTTATTTGTATTGCACCACAGCAAAAATATACAGTTGTTCTGCCCCTCTCCATTTTAGTGCCTCGGAGTACATGCAGCACATCTGCTAGCGGCACTACCCAAACTGGGCTCACTGACCTTTCTCAGTCTGCAGTCATCTGGTTTTCTATTTCATCAATATTATTTTAGATTTTTCTTTTTTTTTTAATATTTTGATGTTGACAAAGGCATCACCTTTATGGGAATCAACTGTAGGGCTCCAGAGCATACCAAGTAACTGCTAGACTTTAAACAGTGAAAGATCAGTTGCTCTTTTTTTATTATTATTTTCCAATTTTTCAAATATTGGATTTTAAAGTCCTGTTCCTGCCTCCTTCCACCCCTCGCATCTCAATAACTTCCCATTGGATCTACTGGTATCTGCAAGGATTTTTTTCAGCATATGTAACATGCAGACATTTGGGTGGAGGAAAGACGTGCAGTATCTAAGCATCTGGGGGAGAAAAAAACAGGAAGCAGGAAACTTTACTGGATTCATGGGAGCAGCAGCTACAGCTTTAGCTGCATCTCTTGTCTGTGAATTTACAGATACTTTCAGGCCAGAGAGTAGCAAATATTGCAATTGCTATATTCCGGTTCTAGTGAGCATTTATCCATGCCAGGGCAGGAATCGTATTTATTGAAAGAACTACACAGACTGTTGCATATGATCAGTGCTGGTTTTAATACTGCATAAATCGCTAAAAGAGCAAAGACTTTTATTTAGTCAATGCAAAATAAAGAATTTGTAGGAAGTGATACCTCCTGCAACTGTATTTTTTGCAGAGCAAACAATCTGCTACTTAATTGTAGAAAAGGAAATAAGAGTTAGAGAAGCAAGAACAGTACTTCTGACTGAATCTCCCAAGAGCAGGTTACAAAGAAATAAAACTTCCTCCCTCCTTTTGTTTTCACCCTGGGTATACACAACCACACACTTGCAGTGGCATGGATACACGTATGTCAAATACTCACCCTTTCAGTAGCTTTATTTACTGTGCCATATTGTCTTCACTAAGAAAAAGTCAAAGCCTTCCTAGCATGCATTTCCCAAAATTGGGAACGAGGATTTTAAAGAGCCATCAGCTAAGCACTTGCAAAGGAAAGTGAATCTTACTTATTACAGGTTTCTTATTCTGCCTGAACAGCCAGGTAAGAATACCTGTTTAAGGTCTGCAAGAAAGGACCACTTTGAAACTAGGAATTGTGCTTGCCAAAGGAGATGCTTCTAGAACATCCAAATAGTTAGCACAGGGTACCTCAAACAGCAAGGGAGAGTGACTGGGGACACAGGCACACCACTCATAGCAAAAGGAAGCGGGGCATATGCCCTTACCCATAACACAGCAGCTTGCCATGAGCCACAGTGCTCGCTCCTTACTACCTAAGTGTGTTGAGTCCTGATCCCGCAGGTCTTCTCTGACTCCTACCTCTGAAGTGCATCTGCTTTTTAAGAAAGAGACAATTCTACCCATGTCATGTACAAATTCTCATAGGTCACTTTCCCAACATTTACTATCAAGTGATTGTACACAACTATCAGGAAATTTTCATGCACGACAGCCCACCCAGCATGGTGTTGTCATAAAGATCCTCGTAATACCCTGTGTTACTTTGCTGCTCCAAGTCTTTCCCCTCCTTTCTAAAACTATTTTTAAACCACATTTATTTTCCCACACTTGGTTTTTTTAGACCTCTGCTTTCTACCGTTCTTGATTTCAGACACTGCAGAATGAGAAAACATTTAGAGTAACTAAGGGCAGGTATTTTCAAAATTATTTCTACAGGAGTTTTCTGTCAATCGTGTAGTTAAAAGTCCAGGAGTTACAGAGCTGATGAAGAACTAAAACTAATAGTTTTGATTAGGGACTAGTATTACTGAGCATTTCACAGATGATAGTGTACCCAGTAAGATTTAATCTTGTTACATTCAGAAATTAAGAATATTCACAGGAGATGGTACTGCTATCTAATTGATTAACTGAATGCAACAAGTGCCACATTTTTCCATACCAGAAAGGAATCCAGTGCATTACTGTGGTGTTAAGTGGTATGGTATCAGTTTGCGGTATCATCTCTTAGGCAAGATATGAAGCAGATGTCTGATCTATAATCATATTCGTAGATCATAGGGTATATTTTAATAGGTGTTAAGGCTGGTGGGCTGTACTGGGTTTAATGTTGACTAACTCAGTTTCAACTCCAAAAATCTCCTTTGCAATTTCCCTTGAACGTAGAAGTCATATTCACATCCTCCTCTAATAATGTTGTAATGTTGCAATTTATGAAGAATACTGCCACGCTGAACACACTGCATTTCTCTCCCAGGGAGCTGATTCCAACATACAGAGCCATAAGGGACAGGATCATTTTCAAACCTGACCTTCTCAAGTAAGCAGTGAGACAAACACACGGGAACTTAAGTTTGAAAATGAAATTTATGCGACAAAACGGTTATTTTACAGTTCTTTAGTGTGAAAGTTGATACATAAATATGGAACATTTCATGAGACAAAGCCACAGAAGCAGTATTTTATAATTTTAAATATCATCTTTTTTGTCTTGCATCTTCTTTCTGTTCTTCCTACGAATGCCTTTGGCTCTAACAAGATACAATAAATCAAGTAAACATGAAGAAAAAAGAAAGAATTTCAAACAAATGGATAAAAATAATTTTTACTTGAACAAAATGAACAATATGTTGATGAGTTAGTCTGTTTCTATCAGAAATTCAGTGTGCATATATGATAAAACTGATCAGCTGTTTGCATGTAAAAGATATGTAAGTCTTGTCTTTACTTGAAGTTTTCTGATTAGGATTTTAGGTATTATTTCTGATGTTTTTCCAGATTGACATCCATGGTCTACTTTGATAATGAATACCCCAAGAGAGCACAGAGACAAGACTGGGTCTCAGAAGCTAGGAGCATTTCAATCAAAGACGGTTTGTTAATAATAAAGTAAGAAAAAAAGCCATTTGCTTCTTTTGCAGTGACTGCAGCGCTGACCCTCTCTTGGTCCTGCTAGGCCTGTCTGAGCAACAGCAGAGTTCAGTGGTAATTAAAGCAACAGTGTTGTGAAAAAAGTGTGAATTACTTTTACAAGAAGACTTGGATGTTGCTACCGACTGACAAAGCACAGCAGGAGAACTCTGCTGGATATTAAAGAGCTATGGTAGTCACTGTATTGTAAGGTGGCTTTTCAGCACAATGCAAAATTGTGACTTTTCACAAGTTTATACCTCAGGAACCATTTGAGTTATCGGCTTAAAATTTAGTATGTTTTATAAGGCACATAGCAGACACCATAAATGTGTCATACTTGGTAAAATCAGGTCCTGTTTAAATTATGCAAGCCCTAAATTCAATTTTTACCCTTCAATTATGACTTCACTAGGTAATTATTGCAGTATTACACCCTAGACTGTTGTGCAAAATTACAGAAAGAGCTACATATTCAGACATCTTTCAGCAAATTATTGCAGTGTCAAACAGCCTGAATTTCCATTTTTGACATTTTAAAAACTAAAAAAGCATACCAACCTCACATTTTTGGCACTGCAGAGAGAATATATACCAGGTATTACACAGCAGCCCTGTATTGTATAAATATTCTTTTAAGACAACATGGTTCTGTGAGACAACACAAAGGACCAGTTCTGACAAATGCTTCACTATCTCAATGTTTCTTCTATAGTCGTCGGAAAAAATGTGTGTTACAGCAGTTTATTTTTTTGCTAGTGTGTAGTGAGAACAGGGGATGGATCCTGAAGTTAGTTTCATACATATGGAGATTTAGTTAAGACAGCATATACAAATAGAGATATTCTCATTATTCTGTGAAAATAAAGGTTTGAATTCAGCCTGTTAATCCACAGAACAAAGGGAGAGAATTTTCAACACAATGTGATGGTGTTGTCCTTTAGGTTGTGATATGATTTGATTCGATAGTCACTACAGTGTTTTTTGAATTAGCTTTCAGTACAGTGTGAGGAATTGATATAGCTAGCAATATAAAATTTTCAGTTTAAGATTTACTTAAGAACTTGAACCAGCAAATAAGGATTTTCTAAATATTCATTTGGGTCCTATTTTGGAGAAAATCTTGAAACTTCTCTGAACATCCTGGCTAATTTGCAATTTACACGAGTATCAGATATTTACATGCATGAACTTCCAAAGTAAAGCTTAGAACCTTTTGCCCTCTCAGATGAACACAAAGTCTAATGGAATTACGAAAATCTATTATATTTATGAGCCCAGGGCCACAGTCACATAAAGAAACATAGTCTGATATCTGGTGCTATCTCTAGGGTTAGAAGCCTCATTACCCAAGAAAAATCTTTCCTTCCCAAATCTTTGGAAGGCAGTTGGTGCATGCTGTTCACTATTCTAGAGAATGAGGGAGAGCCCGGGTAACCCATATGGAAAATACTACACATACCCCAAGACAAAGCACTGTACACAATTTTTCCACACTTTCACAGAAACGGTACAACCAGTCCTTCTGTCACATACAGCAGTTCCATAAACTGTGTTCACAGATTCTTGCAGTGCAGTGAATCACTCAGTTCATAATGTAATATCAGAAGAATAATTTTCTTGAAGTTTTGTTAAACTAAAATAAAACCACATTATTTTTTGGGGGGTGGTGGTTTCTCCACTATAGACAGCTGTGACAGGATAAAGGAATCAATAAAATGCAGAAAACATTGGAAGAGAAGGGACACAAAAAAACCTTGAAAGAATGTGAGGGCACTTCTCTTGTATACGATCAAATGATGAGTACTATTTACTACATCTAGATAATGAACAATATAAAAATATTTTTTACATAATCTCTCTAATTTTTTTTCTGGATTTCTAGATAGGCAATGTGCACTCTTTATTCAAGTATTTCTACATCTCTCAAAGCTTAGGTAGCTCTTAAAACCTCTTGTAAGTCTCTTCTGCAAGGAAAAATAAGAAAAGTTTGCTAGAATTCAGGAACACAGTTCAAAACAATAAACTTCCACCTAAAAACTCATATGCCCTGTTTTGTCAGATATATACACAATTGTACACAAAAATAACCAGATCACTAGCATCAGTACTCTAAACACAATATTGAAACAAATATCCATGAAACTAATCCCTTTAACCACCAGTGACTCCTAGGCTGCCCTGTTCTTATCCATAAATAATTCTGTCCTAGAAATGAAGACTTTGAGCAATGCTTTTGACTAATATACAGTTAACAAACCTTTTGTGTCTGTAAAAAATGATACCATATATGAAAAAAAAATCTCGCTTTTCCTAGCATATCATCTTTTCTTTTGCTTTTCATTCATGGAAAGCTTGATTTTTGCAACGATCCAGCAAAAGATTTGATTATGTGCTTAACATTAGGCAAATGAACAACTACATGTGCTTAAGTGCTTTGCTGGATGAAGGTCAGAGTGCTTCAAGCCTTAAAGGAAGAAGCCCAAATTTTGCCTCCTACCCTGAACTTAACTAAACTAATAGCAAAATCAATTAAATTGGTGCAAAGGTTAGTGCACAGTTTAAGATATGGGATACTGAGTCAGTCAAATCTCTTCCTTTAACATAACATTGTGAAAGCCACAGAACCCTCATCTTTAATTGAAATAAAGTGTCACGACTGCCTGCTTTCTCCTGTGACCGATGGGTAGTTTCAAAATTACAGGTTGAAGCCATCATTCCTTGCTTACATGTTTAAGAGGGGTGCATTGCATTATTAATTAAGGGGTTGATGTGGTTCTTTATCCCCAGCCACAGTCACATGGCAGGGCTTAAGGTATCAGGATGTTAAAATCCTTGTCCCACCCAACAAAAAAAAAATTGTGTTTACTCCAACAGCTGATTTTAATTTTGAGGGAAGTTGCTTGTGCTCAGTACCTGCCAGAAAGGGTCCACGGAGGAAAGGCTCCTTGAGCGAAACTATTTCTGTGTGAGAACCTCTCACCACCACAAAAACTCACATAATCAGCCACTTAACTTGAAAGCCCAGTACACTCCACAGAACAAAACCAGTGAGCAATGTGTCCAATTAGTAACAAAGACTCAGTTGCTTTTTGATCACATTTTATATCTTCCTGTTGCTATGCGAAGAGAAATGCAACAGATACAAATGCATGTGATATGTCAGTCTTCAACTCTCTTTGTCAAATGGAAACAATTCCAACACAATTAAATGACAGTCCCATGCTAAATACACTGAAAGAGAAACAGGCTTTTACAGCATCATTCCAGTCGCATTCTCTAGCAGTTGGTGTATCACTTAGCAGTACCGCTCAGCTGAGCCGTTATTCTTTGCTTGCTTTTTGATCAATTTTACAGTTAACCTGAACTTCTCTGATCAATCAGATCTTCAGATATTCACAAGTTCAAACTCAGGAAGAGCCAGAAACCTTAATTTAATTATTATCCAGTGGGTCCATCTGAAAGTGTGCATATAAAAGCCAGTATTCCTGCCAGTCAAGTGTTTTCTTCAGTGGTGAGAACAGTATTTATACTGTGTGACCTTTATAAAATGGAGAAGTAGTAGAAATACCTTTGACTGCTGTTTATGTGTAGACATATGGATTCTAAGATGCTACCAGGCAGTTCATGTACCTACTTAAACAACTTTCCCTACACATAGCAATTGCTATATATTCTTAACTAGGAAACAAATTCTCTTTTTTCTTTTTCCTGTTTCAAGAAGAGTTTATGATATCACCCCCTTGTCTGTCTCTGAGCAATATATTTCTCTGATGCTACAAACATAAAGTCTCTGCATACAAAGAGCCCTGGCAGAGGTTAATTGTGAACTCAAACAATGACATGCTTAGATTCAAAGCACAGTATTGAAGCCTGTTTCTGTGCAACCAGAAGATGACCCATGCAAATGCAAAATTTGTTTTCTGAGAAGTAGGTGGAAATGGGCACTCCTAACATTGAAATCAACTAGAAAAGTCACAGAGAAAAAGCTTTTCAAGACAAAATTAGTCCACTTTATAATTCCTTTCAAGAACAGAGTCATATAGAACCAATCCTGCTGAGTTCTAAATACCTCTTGAGTGTTACTGTCTCATATTACTTTTCAGTTCAGTGCTGCCTTTCCCAGCCTGTCAGCATCAGCTCCAGAATCATAAGAAGAAGGAGGGGAAGCAGAAAAGATGAAAAAAGAGAGAATGAGAAAGTAAAATCAACACTGTTTGCATATAATCTTCACAACCTGAGTAAACGTGGTTGCTCTAAAATGCTGAGAGCCTGCAGCTGTTCAGTGACTTTGATTCCCTTAATACAGGTAGTACTAAATAATATAGGGACAAATTACCACGTGAGAATACAAGACAATTTTTTCCCCCCCTCAAATCAGCTAATAAACCATAAGACTTAAGTTTGATCACATGACTGAGAAAGCAATTTGTTAAAATGACACAACAGTAGGAATGCATTACCACTAAAATCTTTTGCCTGCTCAACAATGTATACAGATGTTCCTAATATACAATTGTTAAATAAATACAGAGAGAACATGGGTGTTCTGCATGACATTCCATTGCTGCCAGTGCATCTTTAATTAGTATGAATTATTATGCAATGAACACACTTATCACCAACACTGCACCTTTTATCACGTTAAACCGTTGAGATGTTCTGCTATAACTATCAAACACACAAAATAGCTGTAGTAAACTGATCACTCAGCAAAGTAACCTAAGTAAAACCTATAGCCCTTTTACTTACAATATTCCCTTATAGTGCAAATACTGGTAACTTCTCAGTCACTTGGGGGACTAACAGAAAAAAAACCAAACACTAAACACACAATTAAAAAAAAGAAAAAAGTAGAAAGATGAATGGCTGGAAAAGTGAAAATAAATAAAAGGATCTCTCGCAGTATCAGATAATTATCTTTTTTTTCTAATATGTGCTTTGTCTCAATATTGACTTCATAAGCCAACAATCAAATGCACTCCTACTAGAATTCATAGAAACCTCCAGTCTTCCCCAAGAAAAGAGACCTTGCCTTTCTATTACATTACAGATAAAATAGTTCAATTCTCATCATACCAGCCTGAAAATATCACACTATAAAAAGTACATTTTATTTTAAAAAGTACGTATGGATTTTTATAAAATGAAGGTATAAGAACTTAAGTAAATTACAGTCTTCTAGGGCTCACAAATGGCAAGATACGCAGCAGATATGGGTGAGTTTAAAAGACCGTATCTAACTTATTTTTATCATGTCACGTGTCATCTAACAAGATAATTTTAACAATTAGACACTGTTGTAAATTAACATCTATAATAATTTTGTTTCCAACCTGGATTTAAAATGGGATTAAGCGACAACAGGCCTTCTGCATACAGGACCTCACCTTTCTGCCAACAAATAAAAGAGACTGACTAAGTCTATTCATGACAAGCAATAAAGAGGCAGAGAAAATACAGAGGTAGAATAACGTGAGTTTATGTCAGAGGGAGCGTGTCTGTGACTACAAGTGAACAGCAAAACCCCTAGTGATCTGCAATGGTACAAGCAGTGTAATTTCCTGTAGAGACACTGCTGTTGGTCTCACCACTTGGTTGCCTCAACTAATCACCTCATTTGCCTGCTCCAGCCATTTGGTGAGATAAAGAATGAGGCACAAAGGGACAGCAAAGTATGGTGGTACCAGGGGAATGAAAATTCAGTGAAGATATGTGAGGTTAAACTAACAAAGGTAAATGTACAGTATTTGTCTAGACTGCTTTTTTTGACTCTGTAAGCCCAGTACACAAAGAGGTACAGCCTCAGCACAACATAATGACTCTGGCAGAATATCCCAGTGCAATTAGATATGCAAAGTTGTGCTCTTCCCCAGTGGTAACAGAAAACTGGCATATCTCAGAACAGCAGAGGGTAGAAACTTCTGTATGCAGATATATAGACAAGCTACAGACGTGTAGACTCTGAGAAGATAGCACACACAAAAATGAATATTAAGCACAATCTATTAGGACAGTCATCAAATTAGGATGCAGAATGAAGACTACTCTTCTACCACTTCAGACAGACAGTTCATTTACTCAGAGAGCATTAAAACAAAAGCAGAGAACAGTAATCTTGTAGCAACTTCCCTCTTGCTGGGCACGAGCAAATGTGATTATAACTTTACCCCAAACTCCTGAAATACTTCCTATATGCCACCTGGGCTGCTCAGCCTCCAGGGCGAGGCATATTTTACAGGCTAGCAATGAGTAAGCAGCACAAGTGTTCAGTGTAAGCTGTGCCTTTAAAGCAGTTCTTTTATCCTGTCTGCAAGATGAATGTAGTTTGCTGAAACTGAGTTTCTTTAGCCCACTTTGTACAGGTATGGTGGCTGGCAATATCTGCAGCCAAGTTTTGTAAGGTATGGCTCTTGAAGGTACCTCATATACTAGTGTAAGTGGTAAGTAAAATAAGAAGAAAATGATGACATTCTTCAAGAAACAGCTTTAGGTCCTTGAAAATGATTATTTCGGTTTGCCTGCAACTGTAAAAATGAGTTTCAGGTAATAGCTTTTCTTTTATATAGTAAATGATAAATGAGCATTTAAACATTGACTCATCCACCAACGAAGATATAAAGAACATAAAAACTCACTGTGCTAACAGGGAGTTTGAGTACTAAAGTCACCTGATTTTTCAACCTGGTGATTACACCATAAGGATGTTCATTTGTCTTTACTTTCACTTCAGTGTTCCACAAAGTATATATATTTCCACCAAAGACAATCAACCCTTTTAGCTTCTGCCATTTATATTTCTGTACTAAACCCCACAAGACTCTTCTGTTCAAAGTTCATGGGTCTTTTATGACCATATAGACTATAACTGGAATATTCTGACCTCAGGATATCTAGAGAGAGCAAAAATACTAAAAGAAACCCTCCTACAGTGCTCCCCCTTACTTAGTATAGGATTAAATAACCTAAGAAAAAATCCTGTGAAAAAAAGTGTTATCTGCTTTGATTACCAACAGCAGTGTACACAATTGGTTCTTCTTTTGGTCTCAATGTGACAGGAATGAGAAGTATAAACATTATGTTTGCCCTAAGATTTTTCAAATGGAGGAGGGATCTAAAACAAAATAATAGAGTACTAGGAGGAAGTTTCATGATTATTAACATGGAAGTTTTCATTTTTCCTAGAAAATACCTTTCCAAAGCTTTATAATGAATACTGATATGAGAGAACTCCGACAGCATAAACAGAAGTTCACCTCATAATAACTATTATTTAACAGATCAGCTGAATTTTAACATTTCAAGAGAAAATCTGTGTTCATGGTGAGTCAGAGGTATAATTTCTTGTCAGGGTTTTATTTCAGTTGTCTCCTGCATTATGAAAGGAAACCATAGGAAGTAAACCATTAAGATGTTACTGTGCTCCACACAAGCAATTCTTACGTTAGGTTTTGGAGGCTTTGAGCTGGGTTTGTTTGTTTTGAATCAAGAAGAAAATTACTGAGGCAAGAGTACAACCTGCATTTTACATTTTCTCTTTTGAAGTATAAAATGTCTTTCTTATCTTTCCCACTAGCCTACTATAGATATGTTTACTCAAAGCACAGGCAGCTCTTTGAAAAAAGTCAAGATCTCAGCTAATTTTAGCAAATATATACTTTCAAGTAAAAGAACATCTTTTACATTTTGTTCATCAAGATTTTGTCTATTTTCTCCAATATTTTCCTCCTTCTCAGATCCTTAGCTGCAAGTTTTGGAAGTGCCCTGCAAATGGTGAACACTATCACAATGAAAATTTTAAAAAATCTGAATTAAATTATGCAGACATTTGAAAGTAGAAATTCATTTATAAAAATGCTCGTGGACCTGTTCGCTGGAAGCTTTCAAAAAAATTAGTCAATGAGGAAGTTAAAAAGAAAGTTATTTAGTTCAGGCATGTGATTTTTTCCCTCTCTATTTGACTGACGGGTGAAGTATACTGAGCTCATGAATTTGGGAAGACTTGCTTTCTAGCATTCAAAACCTTCGGAAAGTAGTTGGCTCCAACTCTGTGTGAAAGCTAGTACATCATATCAATGGTTTCCTGTGATCTGAATACTGAAATAAAAATAGACCAAGGATGCTAGAGAGTGTGTAAATTAACTAGGGTCTTCAATCACTGGCATTCCAGCAGTCAGAGAGCAATTCTTTAATCAGAGTGAAAATATAAATGAAGGATAACATCAGCATGAAAAAGGGCAAAAAACCAGTTCAGAGTGGAACATGCTCTGTAACGTCTACATGCAAACTTTGTCATTGCAGTAGAACAAATGAGGCATGTTTGACAGCAATGCAATAGTTTCAGTTTAGCTTGTCAAACATTTTCTGTTGCAAGACTCTTCTCTTAAGGTGCTCTGCCAGACTTAAATAATTCGGGCCAAAATATCATCAAAATGAATTGTTAAAGTTAAAGTTAAAGCAGTAGGGTTGTTTCTCAAATGATGTTAAAGTGGAAATGTTGATGTTACAAATAAAATCAAATAAATTCTTCAAGCCCTACCTGCCTTCCACTGAGAAATATGCCTTCACAGGCTTAACTTTTGGCAGGGAAGTCATTGTGAGATCAGAATTTTGTTTTTCGTTGTCTCTAAAGTGGGGAAACAAAGGCTCCCTTTATTCAATGGAACATTAGATTTGGCATGAAAAAATTTCCCAGAAGGTTCAGCCTGCTTTTAGGATGTTCCAATCTAGGGCTGCCAGGGCAGAGTAAAATGCTCTGCCCCATCAGGCTCCCTCCATGCCCGGGAATGAGAGTGGGGAGCCTCTGCTTTTTGTACGCCCCTTCCAGGCCCTCGAATCTCCCAGTGTATCATGCTGACCAGGAAAGTCTCCACGCAGCCATTGCTTCACTGTGTACTCCCCTGAAGGGCTACCTTAAAGTAGACAGCTTGGGCTAAAGCATAGGCAAATACACGTGGCATTCCCTCTGGTTGTATCCTTGCCTCATTCACTATGAAAGAATGTGTGAATTAAAAGTAAACTGCCACATGTGGTTGAGGGCACAGGGATGCCCACCTCTTTTGATGGACATTTTAAAATGGACAGTGAATAACTCAGAGATTTCAGCAACCTTAAGCATGTTTTTTCTTGCCTTCAGAGCACTTAACTTTTGTAACCTTAGCATTCTTCCAACATGGGTTTTAAATGTAACATCCTACTTGCATTTGGAAATGGGCAGCCACCATCCCATCAGGTTTCCAGCCCTAGTCACACCCATTTTAAAAGATATACCCTAAGGACTGACATACATAATTCAGCTTCTGGATCACAAGTAACCTCTCTGATAACTCCTGTCTCGGCTGTCAAAGAAATTGACCTTTCTCAGTTTAAAGGTGCTTTCTCATAGGAATCCTCTCAAAACTTAAAGGTTTTTAACATCCATCCAAGAAAAACAATATTTGAAAGTATTTTGGACTCCACCTTCGGGCTTCTGAATACAGTCATTTGTCATTAGCATTGTTAGGGATGCCTAAAGTCTTCAATCACTTGTCCAAAGGATAAATATATATATATATATATCTTTCATATCTTTCATGAACAAATTCAATAAAATACATATGTTTAATAAACAAGTCACTAAAAAATAATCTATACGAATTCTTTGAAATGCTGCCATGCATTTCAAGCCCTTTATGTGAGACAGCTTCCACAGTCTCCTTTTACAGCTTACATATAGCATCTGAGTCATCAGACCATTTAAAGAAGGTTGAATGTTGTATGTAATTATACGTTATACCCCAATTTTCAAGATGCTGAGCTTTGGAAACTTTTGCTGACTTTGAAAATAAGACCTAACTGTACAAATAAGTGGTACATATGTCACTCACTGTGTCCTTGCCATAGCACAATAGCTACATGGTAATATTATACTTTCTCCCCCCGCCATCTGGAGTAATTTTTGCTGTTCCTAGATTTTCATTTGTAAGAGAGGATAATCTCACTCAAACTCAAATAAATTTCAGTGACCAGAAGGACTAAGAGGCTCAGACTATCCCATACGGTGACCAAGTACGGAAAAAAAAGTCATGGTGGGCCACATATAATAATCAACAATAGGGTCCTTGTGAGAGCAAGCATTCCCATGTAAAGCCTGAACCACCTTTTGCCAGTTCCACTGACACTGGAAAGAGCTGATCCCAACTGTATTCTTACCTCAGGCATCACTGAGGTACCTGAAATTATAGGATAAAACCCCACATTTTGTCAGTGAGGTGCTTTGGCTGAGCAAACAGCCTGGAGAAATGATAAAACTGACAGGAAAATTCTGCAGATGTTTCTCCGAGTAGTCCTCAGAGAGAAAAGCCTCAAGTTTCTCTGCCCAAGCACCTCTATTCCTACACAGCACTGACAGCACATTCTTTTTATCACCTCCTTTCTTTTCTTAAAATTTTATCACCACACAGTGATAAAACTACACAACAGTTAATTCTGGTTGCCTTAACCCCTCTGGCTGTTCCTCAGGACTGTATTGCAACTATTGGGCACAACTGCAGTCTTTAACGGACAGCCACTAGGTCCCTCAAGCAGACTGGAAGCCCTGAAACTTTGCTAGCTCAGATGGCCACACACACTTATTAGCTCAGGATGAACACCCCAGATATACTTTGTTTGCAGTCACAGTGAAAGGAGAAAGAAGACACACCTATTCAGAGCCTAGACCATAAAAAAGACAATATTGGTGTTTCTATTCCCTCCTTTCACATTCTACTGCTTGAAAATATTCTTGTCTTGTAAGAAGGCATCTCAAAGTCATATTGAGAAGAAAAACATATTAGTCACCTTCCTGCATGCGCCTATGCTGATCTAAACAAAAGTCTTAATAACCCCTCCTATTAATAACAAAAAACCTCAACAAAAATTATCAATAAATAAATGTACGTAAGACCATAAGTAAACAATAGAAATGAACCTTATTCACATGTTTTTGGTTTGGGGAAGCATGAGGAGAGGAAGCACATTCATAAAAAGGATGCTAGAAGTACACTGCAGGTACAACTAGGAATGAGGTGTACCTGCTTGAATTCAGCCTTCCTCTTCTAGACATACAGAACAACTTCCAAATGATGACCTTCCCTGATTCTTGGCCAGGTTAGAGTCAATTTTCTCCTCAGTAACTGTTGTGTTTTAGATTTAGCGAGAGTAACACATATTGGTTTTAGTTGTTGCAAAGTAATGTTTATGTTTGGCTGAATACAGTTAATTTTCTTCCCAGCAGCTGCTATTTTTTAGATTTAGTATGAGAAGAATGCTGAAAAAAATAGTGATGGTTTTGACTGTTGCCAGGAAATCAAAGACTTTTTCATTTTTTCATGTTTTACAAGTAATCAGGTATATAAAGCTGGGACGAGTGGAGCCAGAGCAGCTGACTCAAAGCAGCTAACAGGAGTATTCCATACCACGAATATCATGCTCTGTTTATAAGCAGAAATCTTACAGGGATGGCCCACGCTCTCAGCACTTGTGGTCTCACTGTCTGTTTTCTGTGTGCTCCAAGCGTGGTCTCCATAGACAATGATCTTTTTGCACTGCCTGCAGTCTCTCTGTGCTGGCTGGAACTGCTGTGTTGACTCTGCTCACCATCTGGTGTTCACTGCTTGGAGTATGAGTTCCGCAATCACTAATTCAGATGAACTGAGTATCATTTTGTGTATTCTAACATTATTACTATTATTATTTTATCTTCTTTTATTGTTCTATTAAAACTGTATTTTATCTCAACCTACAAGCTCTCCTTTCGTTTTCTAATTCTCCGTGGCTGGGGAGGGGTGATGGAGCAGTTGTATACTGTTTAGCTGCTGGCTAAGGGTTAAACTAAGCTGGCATACAAATTCAATTTTAAGGAATCAAAAAGGTTGAATTTTAAATACTTCCTCCTTCCCTTAATAAGTGACTATTTAGGAAAGCTGCAAATTCAGAGAGTTCCAAGAGATCTTATAATCCATGTTGCCATTTGGAAAATTAAGAAAACCAAACCAAACCAAACCACAAAGCAAACCACACATCAAAACCCAAAGCTCAACAGAAACAGGACATTATCACACCATATAGCAATAGTTGTTTAGAAGTACTGTTGTTCTCGCCTCTCCCCCCCAAAAAAATCAGATAATTGCATGTAACTAGTCATCATTACTTCAAACACATTGTGCTCTCTCTTTTGAAGCATGAAGATGTTTTCTGGCACTCTTGAGTATAACCAATCTTATTTTCACTTGACAACAGATAGCTATAGGTGTGACTTGTTTAATAGCATTATGGTTTGGCTGTACCAAAACTGTTCCTCAGCAAACCCTTCCTTCTCATGTCATTTTTCAAATAAATATTTGTAACTTTTATCTTGGAAATCTTCAAGGTCACTAAACAAACACCGCCTCTGAACACAGGATTCTTTGTACTTATTTATTACAGATCATCTCCCTAGTACATTACTTAAAAGACTGCAGAATGAAGAAAAGAGACAGTGTGACGAGTTTTCAGCTACAGCACCTAAACATATACTATCTTTTTGAAGTTTTTTCTTGAATAAATTGATATAGTTGAGCCACTTAAACTGCTGGGTCATGTCCATCACTGGAAGAAGCATGTTTCTGTAAAATGGAAGTATAAGTTTTGTCACAGAATATCAATACTAAAAATCACTAGGCAGAGTGCTTGGGTGAAACGCTGGATCTGCAAAGTCAATGGCACAAGTTCTATTGACTTCTGCAGAGAAGTTATCCCTAGTTCTCTCGGATGACATTGAACTATGGATGTGCTTCGTGTACCTCAGAGGTAAAAGGAAAAGGCAAACGCTTCTGTCTTTCATTTTTTTCATAAAACTAAGTGGTGAAACAGTCATTCCTGTACAAGCCTGATACATTAAAAAACTACAGCTTTCTAAAGATATACTATTAATAGCACTTTATCTACAGGTACAAATCTAAGTTTACAGTGGAAAAAATTATTTATTCACTGTTTGGTCAGGGGTTTTTTAATGGTTTTCCATTTCCTTGAAATGATTTAAAGACAATAACCCACAATGGTCAAATCTTTCAGAAATTTGATAACTGGGTACTAGCCATGCCCAATCAAACTACAATACTGTGCCCACCAATGCAATTTAAATTAAAATTTTCAGGAAAGACATTTAGATCTAGGCCTTTGCTTCAAAGCCATCTTTGTATAAAATATTCCCCACAAATTCTATCGGCTGTGGTCCTGAATGTATTCTGTATGTTCAGGAGAAGCTTATATGAGCTGCTGCTGTTTCAATAATGGAAAGCACAACACAAAGACTACAGAGTGGAGCCATGGACATGATGTTAACACCCATTACACTACAACATCAGACACTAACCTGAGGTCTACCAAAATTCAGCATGCCACAGGGCTTCCTCTGATGGGATGCAGGATGAAATCCCTGCAGTTGGGCGAAGATCTATGGAAGAAGATTTCTTTGTCAAACTCATCCAAAGAATGAAATGCTGGAGAATGACAGCAGCAGGGGCAGTTTCTAAGACATATAAAGGTTTAAACACCTAGTATAATGTGCTGTAGTACATCTGACTGCCAGCTCTCAAATTAAAAACAAAAACCAGGTAGTGAACTCATACAGTTTCATCAAAGAGAGCTTTTTGTTATGGCATGAAGCAACGTACCAGGTTTAACCACCGAACTGCAGGATTGTAAAACCAATTAAAATTACCGAACTAGGTATTTAAGTGTGGTAATTCTGTGGGAAACAATGTTGCAATGATGTAGGCATAAAGTATCAAAGCTCCCTTTAAGGCCTTAATAGAGGGGAAGGTGAGCTTAAAACAAGATCAATTTTACACACTCCTCCCCTCGCCTCCTACCCCCACACACTGCCAAGCACCAGGACATCGGTACCCAACCTGTCTGCATTGCCAGCTTTCAGACGCTGTTTGTGTACACGTATGGACAGGTTCCCTCACAATGACAGAGAGGGTATGCTGAAGATACGTATAAAATAATTGAAAAAGTTACCCTGAAAGTCTATGTTCATCTCCAAGGAGGAAATAGCAGCAAAACCAAAAGTACGAGAAAGAAATCCACGCAATGTACAGAAAGAAGAAAGACAGGACAATAAAGGTACAAACCCTCACTTTAACTGCTTTGTATTACCAAAATAACCATGTAAAATAAACAACTATATCCCACATTCCATACATTTATATGTAAATTTATTCTACCCCAGACATACTTTGTCTTCCTGCGTGTGTTCATTTTCTTCAGTTCTTCCCTCTTCCACCTGTTTTGTCTTTCCTATCCTCTGTCCAGCTCCAATCGTGTTGTTTGGATTGATGCCACAGTGGAACAAAAATACGCACCAGAAAATTACTCAGTCTTCTCATATAAAGACTTCATTTAATTAGGTCTGTATAAGACCTGCCCAGCCAGAAAGCCAGTCTCTGAGTATACACAACTGCCAGAGTTGCCAAAGAAAATGGAATGTTGATGCTCTAAGTCAGCCCATAGAATAATATGTGACATATCATTTTGTGACAGATGTGAGACATACCCATGTTCTTCAGAAGTTTGAAAAAACGCAGTTGTATTGCCTCTAGATACATAAACAGAAAGAGCAAGGAGTTACAAAGTCACTGAAAGTCACATCTGCGTGTACAAGAGTATATTTTGGTTCAAAGCACTCAGATAATTGGCTGCACAGGGCTACATTTTTTGATTAATATTGCCAACCAATTTCAACCTTGCACTTAGATATATGAAAAGGAATGTCTGAATGACCTGGGCATTGACCATGCTCATGTATAGATACATAGCTACATGCACAGAGGGCTGAGTGTTTCTCTTAGCTTTAATACTTGAGGAAAAGAACCAAAGAGAAGCTTCTCTACAGATTTTAGAAGGAACAGACACCAACATCTGTAAAAATAACTTCTTTATTCTGTTACTTAGAAGCCAAACTGAGAAGAAGCATTAGCATCCTGATTTCAACTCATGATTTGCTTTATCTCAGCACTCGTGGTCCTACTTTATAAAATTTATATATGTTTCCATGTAAACAACTCTGAAAACTTGAGTCTTTCTATTCTGATTTTAAATGAAAGGAACATGTATCTCAATGGCTGATTCTCTTTCATGATCGCTGCCCATTCCTAAACTTCCCTTCCCTATAGTTGCTTAACTTCAATGACAATTTTAGATTAAAATTAATTCATATGATTAAATAAATTGGAATATTAAAAATAGAACTTCAGAATGATAAAAGCTATGTAGATATTTTAGATATAATACAAAAGTTTTAATTAAAAAACAGTCTCTTCAATTTGCTCCTAAATAAAATAGTAACCTTCACTTGATTGATTCTAGGAGTGTTGCTGATATATCTTGTTACAGTGGCGTGAATCACATATTAATTAACAATTTGAGTAATTAAAATGTTTTCATTCTCTAAAGATATTAGAGATGGATCCAAATACCTATCATATATGTGCAAAATTTGTGGTATCCATCAGTGAAGGAAATTTAGTGCTGAAAGAAATTTAGTCTGGCTGGCCACCATATACTTACAGGTAAGTATTTTAGCTTACTTGCTGTATGACGGTACGTACAAACAGCTGATCTATGAGATAAATTGGTTGTTCATGAGGACATTTTTGATGTAATCCTTACAGTCAAAGGTAAACAAAGCCTTTTCCATGTTCACAAGAAATCCACAAGCATTTACAGCTTCTGTCCAAATTCAGCATTTCCAAAAAGCAATTATATGTGTGCACAAACACACGTGTACAGTGTTTCTTTCTTGTCCTTAGAGAAATAAAGAGTTCCTTTGTGTACTTCAGCGACTTACCCACTTACTGTCAGTTGTGTAAACAACATGGTGCCTTTTGCTGACTCCATGGCTTGAATATTATCACTCATTTATGTGTTACTCAGCTTTGTTTTCCTTATATTCCTTTTTTTATGAGTCGTCAGGGGGTTGGAAATGGATGATCTTTAAGTCCCTTCCAATCCAAAACATTTAATGATTCTATGACCCTTATTTTCACTTCCCTTCCGAGACTGTCACTTATACTGGGTGTGGGTGGGCAGGCATTGGCTGTGCTGTGAGGAGAGGCGCCAGCTGCTGCTGCTGGCCATGGATGGTTCTGGCCAGTTCCAACAGCCTCA
The DNA here is from genome assembly GCA_033558185.1 of Dromococcyx pavoninus. NCBI lineage: Eukaryota > Metazoa > Chordata > Aves > Cuculiformes > Neomorphidae > Dromococcyx > Dromococcyx pavoninus. The sequence goes on from JAUMJL010000026.1 coordinate 1,232,499, forward strand.
GCCCAGGGCACAGCCCAGCTCCTCAAGCCTCACCAGAGGCACTGCAGGGGCAGTAGGTTTAAGAATAGACAAAATCGGACTCAGTAGTGAGGCATGAGTGAAAAAAAAAAAAAAAGTGGGGAAACAGCCCTGCAAAACTGGAGAGGAGAGGGGATGGTACAAGGAAGAAGGGGTGTTCCAGGCCTGGGGCAGAGACCCTGTCAGTGGATCTGTGCCATCCTGGCTAGAGCACAGAGCCATGAAAAAAACAACAATGAAAAAAATTAAAGAAATAGGTATCTATCTACCTAACTGCCTGTCTATCTATCTAACTTTGGTATCTGTCTCTGGTTTCATTGAGATTCTTGTCAAAAAAGCCCTCTTGAACATCTCCACAACCTGTACATTATACTATCAACTCTAAACTTCTGATGAAAAACATATGCACATAAATTCATATGTCACCCCAAGGAGTATAAAAATATACAGGTACTATAAATTCCTGTACACTGGTTCTTGAAAGTGCTAGACACAACAACAGTGACTTTTTGCGTAACCTCACGTATTCTGGTTTACATAAATTCCGTTGGAACTTTTGCTCTTATTCCAAAGAGTTTTCCCCCAAAAATCACACAAAAATCAGCAACCTTTTTCTTTGTTATTCGGGATCTTTAATACTAGCGCATTTCAGATATTCCGTAACACAGTTGAACCACAGTACATAATATAATTTCAGTTTTCAAATTTTCATCCCAACCTAGGTTGAAAATAAGTTATTTCTGTGTTAGAATCTGTACATTTCCACATTGCAATAACCTTGCTTGCACATCTATGTAACACACACGAGATATCTTTCATTTCTCCTCAATGGGAAGAGAATGGCTCAACTGCAGATCACAGATCTTAAACAACTGGAGTCAAGTTGCAAAAGCCTGTGTTAGCAGGTCAACAGTTTGAACTCCTTTCTCTACACATCTTCACTTGCCATCAGGTCAACACAAATATTTAAGGGCTGAGTGCAGCTGTGAACAAAGCAAGCCAGTGCTGGTGAAGGGGCACGAATTCTTCCCCCTCACACAATGCATCTAGCGCATACCACAGGAAACTACCTAAATGCGGGGGCTACTGTTCCTTTACCCTTTCAGACAAAATCCACCTGATGATGAAGATCCAGCCCACAGATCTGATGACTCCTGTGTGCTTTATTTGAATGTTGTCAAAATTCCTTTACTCGGTTGACCCCACCCCTCTACATTTTTGAGAATACTCTCAGCAGTTTAAGTTTTATCCCTACCAAATGTTGTTTCCTGAGGTCTGGTGCTTCCAGAATATTGTTTTGTATCACCTTCTGACAGAATATCTTTCTCAATTATGAAATGAAGAATACATAGTCCTTAAAGTAGCAAGCATTTGGAATAGTTCTGTACAAGTATCGTCAATCGCTATGTGAAATATGGGGAACCTGGAATTCCCTCAGCAGTGGCAGTTTTCGTAACTTTCTATACAGTACCCTGGGCAGCCTGAGCTACAGAAACCAGGCATCTACAAACTAGTCAGACAGAGGAGGACCAGCTACACATTGGTACAGAGACATGAGATCTTGCCCTTAACACACTAAGAGAAAGCCTTATCTTCTGGCCTAGATCCAACTGCTTGTCCTGACTCAGCACCACACTGTAAGAACTACACAAACAACAAAATAATTTCAGAATTCCAAAGCTGTGCCTGATTGAATATTTTAGCTTGAATCAGGAGTGGTTTGGAAGCTAAACAATAGGATGCTCTCAGGAGCATAGCCCATGCACTATGTACTGAAAGGTATCTTGTGAGACCTGACTCAAGTAAAGCAAATACCTGTTGAAGGAACAATTCTATTTATTCTTTTACCCAGACTTATTATCAGCTAAGAGCAAGTAAGAAACAACAGGAGTGTCATACATCATACAACAAAAAAATCTGGACTTCAGAATCCTGAAGCTAAGGAGAAATTCCTTAACTTCTACCAGATGTAGAATACATATTTTCTTTTCTGGACATTTATTGGAATATACGTCTGACACTAAACAGTGAATGCTACTTGCAGGCCTGATTTTATCCAGTCTCCAGCATCCTCTAAAAAAGGTAAACAAACACTAAGTATGTAGAGGATTAATGATCACTAACCAATGTTTTCTTACGAGACCTGAGATAATTCAGTGAAGGCTGGAAAGATGAGGGAGGCAGAAATTAAACTGAACACTATTTTCACTGACCTTACATGACTTGAGACTTGCTTTCATATATGACCTACGTGCTATGATTAAAGCATTTAGGAGATGCAGAGCCCCACTGCAGCTTTCAAAGTGCACTCGTGGCATTACAACATTAAGCCATAACAGGAGAAGGCTACATCTGGATCAAATGGATTCTTACTGGCCACAGCGCAAAAAGTCAATGTAGGGGCTACTCTCTGCCTGGAAAAGAAACTAGACTTATGGATCCTAATCTGTGGTATTTACAAGTTGGGGTTTTTTTAAAAAAAAA